>OY720449.1:6082200-6484700 GCA_963082715.1 Harpalus rubripes | reverse complement strand
CCAAGCAGAACCCACTTTATGTCTTTTTGGTCAAGAACAAACAATGGACCACCTGTACACGTGCGTCAACTTAGAAGAGGAATGCACGAGGGAAGATCTAGCTAAGGCAAAATAAGCTGCTATAAACTGTACAATTTTTTGGATGAATACTATATAGATAGGCCACTTCTCTGCCAGTTTTTGTGGACGGGTTTTCTTCTGGCATGAAGAAGAGAATCTTCGGAGAATATGCATCATCTCTGTCCTAGTTAATAATTTCCAAATTTGACTATTATATGGTTGTAACAACAAACGCAGCTAACTCACTCCATGTGGTCCGAATGCGGTATTTCGCTACCGAAAATCGGTCACTTCAGTATCTAAGGAGTGAGAAATATTTGTTGTATTATTATTATTTGTAAAACTAGAATCGGCTAATCAAACTTTTCAACAGAATAACTTTTTTATAGCTGAATGGCTAACTAACTGATGTAGGTAGATGCTTTTGTTATTTATAATTAACAGATAAAAATTATCAATTTATTTATAACACATGGTGTTCAGAATCTCAATCATGTACACAATAAAATAGACATTAATAACAAATAAAATCAATGGACTTTATACGTGCAGTCAAATTTTATGATCTTTCATAAATACAATGGCCGTTAAAATTACACTTCAGTACCTTTTTAAACGTGACAATTTTCTTGTTTTTATTACTCGGCACAGTATGTGCATCTGGAAAATAAAATATCACAGTATCGATATCGATATTTGGTAGAAGTAAACCATTGTTTTCATTTTTATGTGAAATCGCATTTCATATACCAACTCATATTTTCATAGAAGAGGTAATTACACACATTCAATAAAGTACCTGGGCCTTAATTTTGTAACTTACAATTTAAAGTTACAAAATCGAGACCCTGCTCTCAAGTATGTATTTTTAAAATTAAAGGCATTTTATTTGGAACTGAAAATAAAAACACCGACATTCTGACCAGCTTGTGTATTATAGAAACTATATTTACGCATTGCTAATAGCTAGAAGACATCTAAAAAAATAGTATATAAAACGCATTCTAAATGCTACAAGAAAAATCAATTTACTTACACACTGAATATGAGTTAATATTTATTTATCTCCCATCGTGGGGGAAATATGTATTCCCAACTTCAGAATTAGTGCGGGAAATAGCCAATTCCTGCACTAGTTCGCAAAATAATTAAAACATGATTTTTGTTTTATTGTCATTGAACCAATTGTCCTGATCGCTTAAAATTACCAGGCATAGCCGCCCTAATAATAGATTAGAATTATTTTTTATTTTTGGGTGATTGCAGAAAATATTGTTGCGACACATGAGAACAAAATGATTTTAAAACCAATTCTAAAACTCGCTGCGCTTTTAAAACTTGAAGTCATTTCAGAATCACTAATTTCCCGCAATTATCACAAAAATAAATATTATAATACTTTTGTGAACTTACGCGAATAGTTTGAACCTCTGTAGTTTATTTTTGAATAAAAAAAGTAACCCAAACCTTGGTTTAGGGATCAGTGTGGTCAAAAAAATTCCTAACTCGGAGTAAGTTATGAACAGTGAAACGTATGTCTGTTCATTATTTAATTCAAAAGTTAACTTGTCCAATTCGATCTTAAAATGTATTAAATAGAAAAAACAATAAAGCAGGATACAGTATATTGACATTTGCCGTTTTCTCATTTGTTTCCATTTCTAAAATAAGCTTCAAGAAGGAAATCTTTGATTCCTTATGTCAAATTGACATTTAATTAAATTTTTTAAATTGACATACATTTCTTTGTTCAAAGCCTACTCTGAGTTTGGATTTTTTAACACACTGTATGTATGTATGCACGTGTGAATTCTTCACTCTATCTCAAATACTTTCATTCAAAAATTTTGAAACCTTGTATTTCTACCTTGTTCTAATACCTAAAGAAGCCATTAGGTTTTGGTGTAAATCAGATAACCGGAAATGGCATTTTACTTGAAGCTCAAAATTGTTTTGTTCTTAGAATTCCGTTAAATGTTATTTTTAGAGATTTACGTTATTATAAAAAATTGAAGATAATTAATTTTTATACAGGTCGGCATTAATACTTTTTCTATATATATGTAGTATATTCTGTAACTTAACCGCGGTGACCAAGGTTCTGGTTATGCGTTCCGTAATGTAACCAAAACATAATTTCAGGATCTCGGTTCAATTTCGGAATGTGGTTCCTGAAAGTTTTGGTTAATTATTCGTGACCACGACGACCACAATTTTTTTGTGGGGGGGGGGGTGGTCATATTCTTATTTCTTAGAATATAATAAATAATATTAGACAAAAGTTATGTTGTCACTTATTTCTAATGATGGTGGTGGTTCCCTGCTTTACCGACACAAATTAACCAAGATGTTCCGAATCACAACCACTTTTCAGTGACCATAACCTGACCACTGGAACCATAACCACGGTCGTGGTTAAATTACGGAATATACTATTAGTATATGGATAAAATTATCTATAATTTAAATCCCGGAGCCTACGCTGTCAAAGAACTAATCATTTCAAATTAATAATAGTAACGTTTTAAAAAGAAAATGGTAAATAGAACAAAAGTTATATGGAAAGGGATTTAATACAGTTTCCAGCATAAATGTAATTATGTATTAAAATTAATAAAAATTAAATGGCGGGAGGTATTGTGTTGGCCACATCAGATTTTTTAAATACGTTTTATTATTCAAATATAATAACTATATTATTTAGTCATAATTTGAGCTCGCTTTTGAAAATAGAAAGTCTCCCAGGTATGAAAATGAAGTTATGTTTATTACATATGTATGAGTGTCTTTGTAAGCGGTAAACAGAGATTAACGCAGGAATAGCATTGTGTTGACAATATATCATCTTTTTCCTTTATAAATTTTAATAAATTATGTGTTTTGATTATACTCTCACCTCATAATTTATATTTTTATTTGACTGGAACTATTTAAGAAATAAATGCAATAATTCTAGATGATCTTGGCAAAAATCCCTGGCATATAAATGTCACTTAACAAATGAGATAACGTCTCTACATAATGTTGCCTGTCTTTCGTGTAATTCACACTGTGTTTAAAATGAATAAATTTCAACGTGAAACCTATGGCTTTTCCTATACTCCAATTTATTACTTATAAATCATTGTAAAATATGTTCGACTACATTCTCAACTATGTTTTGCCGCTTTGCTGCTTACAAATATTAAATCCTGCAAATAAATTCTACTTCAACTTCAAACAAACAATTTTTCAACGAATTTATTCTTTTGATGGGAACATCTTTATCTTTATACAGTGGAGAAGTGCACGTTAAGAAATGAATACATTTTTCAACGAATGTCACTTTAGAATAAATAATGTTCTTGATAGAAAAAACTTTTATATTTTTTCTTCATCTCATTTAAAACGAAAGATGTTGTAATACTGGTTTGTAAAATATAATGTACCTAAATAAATTAGAACATATTTTAAAATATTATTTTATATTTACGATATGTTTTCGTAATTAATGTGTTTTTACCTCCCGCTACCCTTGGTAAGGGAGGTATAGGGATCGTGCTAAAAATCGCATATCAAGATTTTGGTAAATGACCACGTTTTAAGGTCTCTAGAATCCAATTTTAACATTTTCACGATGATGTCTGTGTGTATGTTATGTATGTGTGGATCCTCCAGAAAATTTTGAAACCTTGTATTTCGAACTTTTTCTGTAATGGAAAGAGCCCATTAGAATTTGGTGAAAATCGGATAACCGGAAATGGCACAGAAACTCAAAATAGTTTTTCTTCGAAAAATACCTTTCAATGTTATTTTTTCGAGATTAATGTTATTATAAAAATTAAAGATTATTTAATTTTTTATAAAAAATAAATAAATATATCATCACGGCATATTACCCATTGCTGAGTGTGCCAGTCTGCTTTGTTCGCAGATATCGGTAATGATGATGACATATTTGTACCGTGCGGGCGTTTACCAGACGTCACCTCATACGGGCACTCATTGCTGGCGTGGAGAGTGCACCACAGGGGTCAATTTTGTGTCATATAAAATTGGAAATATTTGGCGTCGGTCGGGATCGAACCCGGTTCCCCAGATTCCCGACCTGACTCTATTTTTTATAGATTTGCATTAATACTTTTTCTATATATTTTATGGATAAATTTATAAAATTATCTATAATTTAAATCCCAGGCCTACGCTTTAAACAAACAAAACGCAGTTATTCAAATGTATGTAACTGACAGATAAATGTCACTATCAATGAACTAAGTATTTCAAAATATTATTAATAACGTTTTAAATAGAAAAAAGTAAATAGAACAATAGAAAAGGAATTCAATACAATTTCCAACATAAGTAAATGTGTAGGTATGTATTTAGATTAATAAAAATTAACGATTCACAAAAATGTTTAAGCTAATCCTCATTTTTGGATTAGTGAATTCTATTCAATTCCGGTATTTAAAATTTAATCTTCATTTTATTATAGCTCCGGTAGCTCAATGGTTAGAGCAACGCCTCATGTCATAAGTTGCTTCGGGGCTCTGGGTTCGAATCCCACTAAGGCATGGATGTGTGTGAATGTGAACCTACTCTGTAATTGGGATTTAATCCTGTTGACGGGTTTAAAAAAAGGTAGTTACTTGGATTAGATTAGACTACATTTTAAGAAATAAACTGTCAAAATTAGAGTAAAATTCGCTAATCCAAAAAAAGGATTAACTTAATGTTTTGTGATTCGGGCTGTAAATGGCGGGAGGTATTATATTGGCCACACCATATTTTTTAGTTTTCTAACCATAATTAATAACTTATATTATATTATACACACTATGCATAATTTACTTTTTAATAACTAGGCCCAATTATTTGTCTGATTTTTTTGTCACCAATATTTCAAAACAAAAGAAAACAGCTCTATAAACATTAATAATTAATTTAGTTCCATGTATAGTGATTATTTAAATAAAAGTCATTTCAAATTTTATTATCTAAAAAGTGCCGATCACGTTTTAAAACGACGAATTGCAAGCATTCGGTTTTCATCGCTTGAAATGGAATGACAGTTGATGTTGATACATGCTTCCGAACATGAGCTTGGAGGTTACACACTTATTAGATGATATGTGGTTTCTGAATCTAGAAATTGTGAATATTTAAATTATCATCGTTTATTAATGGAAATATCACTAAATTTGTCTGAAATGCTCTCTTTATCAAATAGACGCGTCCAGAAACATGGAAATTGACAACAAACAACAATTAAAATTTTAGGTAATAGTCTGTATAATAAGTATCGTGTGGCCCGAGCATAAGTAGATCGGTTCTCGAAGCAATATATTTGAAACAGTTAATAAAAGATAAAAAGCGTAAGGCAAAGAATCCGTTCGCGATTTCCAATCTTCTGGTGTCTATAGAGCATCGAATTTGCGTAACAAAGAAAATCTCTTTCTCGAATGTATTTTATTTTGTTCGTCCGTATGTACACGAAATCTCCGTGTCCGTGTCAAGTGACTTCCCGTGAAATATTGACTCTGGCGACGGCGGCTACAGTCACAATGAGATTCGAGAAAGAACTATTGTTTACACGTACACGATTTCTTTTTTGGGAGAGGTGAAGTCAACCTCGGTTCCGGCTCGGAATATTACGCGATATGCGTTACACGTTACACTTGCTCAAGAAAGTTAGACAGTTGTAGTCTGCGCGCTCTCAGCTTCCAGCAGAATTAACACTACTATAATTTCTATTGTCTTTCGCTCCCAAACAGTTTTGTTGAGATCGAGAGATACTGTTAGTGTTTGTTGTTGTCCAAATTATCATTTTAGTGGATTTGGACAATGCAAATTGAAAAATTTCATTCATTTAACAATAGATAAGTGTATCAACTTCCTGAAAATTGTTTTTCTCCCAAGATATTATCATTGTTTGTTAGTTTACACTAATAATATACTTAGCTTTTAATATCGTCAATTTTGTACACATTGTTTCGCCATCAATTATTTTCATTTCATTTAAATTTTTACCGCCCGCTGCCCTTGGTAAGGGAGGTATAGGGATCGTGCTATAAATGGCATATCCAGATTTTGGTAAATGACCACGTGTTAAGGTCCAATTTTAACATTTTCACGATGATGTCTGTGTATATTTGTGTATGTATATCTGGATCCACGACTCTAACTCAAATACTATCATTCAGAAAAATTTTGAAATCTTGAATTTCGAACTTTTTCTGTAATGGAACGAGCCCATTCGATTTTGGTGAAATTCGGATAACCGAAAATGGTACTTTACAAGAAGCTCAAATTAGTTTTTCCTCGAAAAATACCTTTAAATGTTATTTTTCGAGATTAATGTTATTATAAAAATTAAAGATTATTACATGTTCTATTTGCATTAATACTTTTTCTATATATTTTATGGATAAATTTATAAAATTATCTATAATTTAAATCCCAGAGCCTACGCTTTAAACAAACAAAACGCAGTTATTCAAATGTATGTAACTGACAGATAAATGTCACTATCAAAGAATTAATTATTTCAAAATAATATTAGTAACGTTTAAAAAAAAGTAAGTAGAACAATAGAAAAGGAATTCAATACAGTTTCCAGCATAAGTAAATATGTAGGTATGTATTTAGATTGCTAAAAATTAACGATTCACAAAAATGTTTAAGCTAATCCACATTTTTGAATTAGTGAATTCTATTCTATCCCAGTATTTAAAATTTAAACTTTATTTGATTATATCTCCGGTGGCTCAATGTTTAGAGCAACGCCACATAAGTCATGAGTGCGCTCGAGGCTCTGGGTTCGAATCCCACTAAGGCATGGATGTGTATGAATGTGTATTGTTTGTTCATAGATATAAGAAAACTATTCCCATTAGACCCCTGGAGTGAGCAAACCCTAAGTGGATTAAAGAAAATTTATGGTTGCAAAAATGTCAAAATTTCCAGTGATGGATTTAGCATAATTTAAAATTTATTTTCCCGAGGTAATTTGTTAATTTTCATGGAATAAAACACAACATATAATAATACACAATTTTTTTATTAACAAAGTTAAAAGTCAATATAAAAATAACAATCTAAGAATTATTTATTTGCTATTGCATGTATGTCACTGTCATATACATAATATTTTATAAAGAATGTTAAAAAATCAACATAAAAATAACACAATTTTAGAATTATCAATCTACTATGAACCTATATGTCACTGTCATTACAAAAAACTAACTCACTTTCAGAACTACTACCACATTCATTAGGATTAATAATGAACTCGTCATTAATATTATTTATATTAATATATTGATCTTCAATATCAACAACATGTCAAATACATTTCGTCCATCTTTCTTCACTTATGTTTTCTATTTCTCGTTTAATCAAGGATATAACACTGGGGCAATTTGATGGTGACACATTGTTTCTTCTAATATTTGCTTTTATATGCCCCCAAATTAGTTCAATAGGATTAAAGATACAATAATATGGAGGTAAACGCAATACAGTATGTCCATAAGTTGCAGCTAGTTCATCACAAACGTATCTTTTACAAGTAGGTTTCGTAAAGTTCATTTTTCCTGTAATCCGGCCCCTTCAATCGGTGCTTGAACCGCATGCTGTGGGGCGATTTGCCACAGTCATTAGTGACCCAGGTAGATTTTCTTATATCTATGAACAAACTGTACCTACTGTATAATTGGGATGTAATCCTGTTGAGGGGTTTAAAAAAAAGGTAGTTACTTGGATTAGAGTAGACTATATTTTAAGAAATAAACTGTAAAATTAGAGTAGAATTCGCTAATCTAAAAATAAGGATTAACTTAAACTTTTTTGTTACTCTGGCTGTAAATGGCGGGAGGTGTTGTGTTGACCACACCAGATTTTTATATTTAATTTCTGTCGTTACAAAGCAGGTAAATGTAATTCTGTTTATTGACATAGATGCAGAATTAGGCGAGCAGGAAATTCCAAAAAACTGATTTCCCATGTTAATCTTCTATGTACACTTAAGATAGACACACGGTATATATATATATATATATATATATATATATATATATATATATATATATATATATATATATATATATATATATATATATTTATAGCTGTAAAGGTTTGAACACATAACATGAATTAGCAGCATGACACGGATTCAAATATCACGAACAATAATATACTGTTATTTTAAATTTTAGTTTATCATTCCTTTTTGACAAAGTTCACTTAAATAGTTCAGAAATTCTTTAATGGTAAATTTACTTTCCACTTTCCATTGATGAGCGTCTGCAAGAAGTCTACTTAAAATTAAATAGAAATAACTTTCATTAAATTTTATCGATGAACAAATTTGAAAATAGATAGCGTAGAAATGATATATTAAATGTATTCTAATATCCTTTATCATAATCTCGTTTTTATTGGTGAGAGTAATTCGTGTATTTATATTAATAAATTCTTTCATCTACTTTCAATTTCTAATAGAATATAATCTGGTATAGTTTGGAAGGGAACGTCTTTCACTCCAATGTCGGAACTGTGGCCCGTCAGTCGCGACGTGTATTCGATAACAGCCATGACCCGCCCGGAAACGCTGGCATTGGTTACGCGGTTTCTGCAACACGGCACGGCGTTAGAAAGTGCCAAACTATTACTGTTTACGCGGATTGTCGAGGGCACAAGTCACACTTCACAACTGACTAACTCACAACACTAACTTCCTAACTACAATGCCATACATGGATATAAACATTTTCTCTTCTCAACCTTCAAATTGACAGTTTGTCTTCATAAAAATACTCATAATTTTTGTCTGATTACTCATTTAAGCATCTAATTTAATCTAATCTATTGCGATTGAAAACAATAATGAACAGAATACAATATTCAATAGGGTAGGGGTCAAATTGAATTTTAACCGGGCCGCCTGCCAAAGTGGTTCCAAATAAATAAATAAAAATTATGCTGACAATGATTCCGCTTAATATTAATATTTATCCGTGCCTAAATACAATTGATTTTACCTATTTAAATAACCAGGGCCACTCCGTGTGGGTGGGCAGGTTATGCCCCGCACAAAGGCGTCTGACTTTGAGGAACGCAGTTTTAAGATAGTAAAGCAAAGAATATTAAATTGTTATGAAAATTAATCAAGGAAAGAAAGAAAAGAATGCTAGCTGGCGGGATTTGAACCCACGATCTCAACATCTGTACTGTTGTGTGTTACCAACTACACCACGGCTGGGCTATAAATCCGCCAGTCTATACAATATTTTCTTAAGTTATATTCTCATAGGCTTGTGTATGAGACCCGCGTCACATGTTAGATGTGGGGTATATCTAAACTACCACTACGTTTAAACACCTGTGAATTGTCAAATATTCGCACAACCTTATCAGGAATGTATTGCAAATAGCACTTACATTCATCTTAATATACTATTTGTTATGAAATGCTCTCGTAAAGTCAAAATTAGTATACAACTTCAAACTAACGTAATAGAAATGAACAATATATTTTTAATTTGTTTGCATTAGAGCTCTAGTTATAAGTAAAATAATTATCGTACCAATCGGTTCGTTATTTTTCTAGCATTGTTATATTGAAATAATAACTGTGAAAATGTTGATTACAACAAAGAATATGTTGATTATAACTCAAGAATATTAATTACAAGAATGGATCCCACAACGAATCCAATATATAACTACGTATTAGCATTTTGCGAAGATAGGCCAGGCGCTAGAGGTTTTTTTCAGGAAATAATTAGAGGAAAGCTGCAAACGGCTTTAATCGCTTTATTTAAGCTCTGGAATAAACATATTAAGTTTTCCCCCTCGAAAGACCTGAGCGTTGGCCGCCATATTGGAAAAAAGGAGCAAACTTGAAGTTTTTCGCCAATATCTTTGTTTATGTTAGCCTGAAAGTAAAAATATCTACTACCAATATTAAAGATAATTGAATTCTCTACAAAAATGGTCTTTTGTACTTTTTTGCTAAGACTTATAGTTTGGAAGCAATAGCCCCGAGAAGTGTGGTACACTGTTAGAAATAAAATGTTCCAGGATTTCCACCAAAATTTTGTGTTGATATTAACATTTTAATTCAATATAACATATATTATAACCTCAAATACTGCAAATGTAGTTAAAAATTAAAAACGTTCTGACGCGCAGACGCACCTTACGAATCACGTGATATACTGTGGCGCCACATACTTTGGTCAACATAGTGCTCCTTGGTCAACATTGCACTTGTTTTTGTCGCATTATGCGGTTTTATATCAGTGGCTGCGACACCACTTCCGCATTGTTCAGACAGGGAAAATTAAAGTTCGTTAAGATATTGGAAAAAGATAGAAATTTGCAGACAACCGTGCAGATTTTCAAGGACCCAGATGCGACTCCAAATGGAATTGATGCCGCAGTACAGCAGTTTATTACAGTTCTTTACGTAGCCAAGAGTGATCAAAACTCGTTAGATAACCTGAGATTCCAACTATTTGCCAGGTCAATGTCTAAATCTTCTTTCAATCTGGCTTCTTTGCCACCTACTCAGGCAGCTGCACGTCAGCATTCCTTACGGACGTACCACCAAATCCAGCTGTGGTACGGCAACTACAAAACCCCGCTAGATTGGGGCTGGAAGAAGACCAAAGACGGCCTTCTTCCGATTACCTCAACTAAGGAACCAGCTCCGCCATCGCTCTTAAAGTCCATATCTTGCAAGTGCACAAAAGGATGTAAAGCGGCCTGCAGTTGCCGGAAAGTTGGGCTTCGATGTTCTGCCATTTGTTACAATTGCCGGGGACAATCGTGTACAAATATCGAAAACATTTTAGATGAACTCAGTGGTGACACCGAAATTGACATTCAATTGGACCACTTCATATCCGACGACAATGAGATAGTTTACGAGGCAACAAATGACGGCGAAATGGGCAAGCAATATGACAAAAGTAAGAAGACCGACCAAGAGAAAGAACTCTGCCGACCATCAACTTCGAAACGAAGAAAATTAACTTACAAGAACTGATTGTGGTGTGGAAAAGAGACAAAAAACTGTTAACTGGTAAGAAATATTGATATATTCACTGAAAAATTTGTTGGTTTTTGTTAAAATATTGAAACAGCGTCGTATTTAACATAGAAAACGAAATACGGCGTGCGAAATTCGACGTTTCGTGCGGTTGCGCGAAAATAACGCACTTCTCACGGATATTGCTTCCAAACTATAAGTCTTAGCAAAAAGTACAAAAAACCATTTTTGTAGAGAATTTAATTGTCTTTAATATTGGTAATAGGTATTTTTACTTTCAGGCGAATATAAACGAAGATATTGGCGAAAAACTCCAAGTTTGCTCCTTTTTTTCAATATGGCGGCCAACGCTCAGGTCTTTCGAGGGGGAAAACTTAATATGTTCATTCCAGACCTTAAATAAAGCGATTTAATCCATTTGCAGCTTTCCTCTAATTATTTCCCGAACACGTCCTCTTTTGGCTTCTAGCGCCTGGCCTAAGAATCAAATGCTTTATGATGTACATGCAATTCTGAAATTTCTACAATTTTATATAAAAATGTCACATACCGGGTGTCTTAGGCCAACTGACACATAGGAAGGTATAATATCAGAGAAAAATAAAGAAATTTGTAGAACTTCCAGGATTTTTATTCATATCCCGCAAAAAATGGTTACCAAGTAACATCTTAAATAGCATAGCGGTAGCGTGGGCGCCTAGTAATAAACAAAATTCTGAGAGACTGGATTCGGAACCAGCCAGCAGTAAATAGCATTTATTTTGTGAGAAGGAAGTTTGGGACACGACGTGAAGCGGAGTGATCCAAACCTTCGAACAAAATAGCCCACTTTTAATAGATTTGTAGAAAAATGTAATTTTTATTTTTCAAAATAATTTTTATTGTTAATATGTTTTTAATTTTTTGTTGAAATTTATTAAAATGGATACGTTATTTTTTATATAAATATTTATTGTAATTATTTAACTGTATGTTGTAATCAATGCGATTTAGATTTTACAAAATATTACATGTAATTTATGCTTTAAATAATGTTTATATTTTATTAAAAGTCTATAAAAGATTAAAAACATATTAAAAATAAATTTATTTTGAAAAGTAAAAATTAAATTTTATTGCTAGGTGGTTCCGAACTCGGTTCCGAACCTATCCGATTTTTGTTTATTACCAACCGCAAACGCTACTGCTACGCTATTTGTGCAGTTACTTAGTAACCATTTTGTCCGGTATACGAACAATAATCCAGGAAATTCTACATTTTCTTAATTTTTTCTAATATTACACATTTAAATTTACTAATTTGGACTGTAATCCGTAGAATTAATATCCTCCAATAAGTATACAAAATTTCAGCTTAATATTTTGTACTGGGGAGATACTATTCACAATTAACTGATTTCACATGTTACTCTCCCATATGTCGGTCGGCCGAAGACACCCGGTATACATCAATAAAAATGTGGTACTATTGAACCGGTTCCGATAAAAATTCAGTATATGTTTACTTATAATTATCATGATATATAACAATAATATTAAACAGTATATTTATTCATGAATTGCAATTACATTCAATATTTATTCACATTTTTACCTTCCGTCACCTTTAGGTAAGGAAGGTATTGTCTTTGGTCAAAAAATTCGGTGGTGAGATTTTGATGAATAAGCACGTTTTAGGGTCCCTAGAATACGATTTTACTATTTTTACGATGATGTCTGTATGTGTGTGTGTGTGTGTGTATGTATGTGTGTGTGTGTGTGTGTGTGTGTGTGTGTGTGTGTGTGTGTGTGTGTGTGTGTGTGTGTCTGTGTGTGACAAAATTTTCTAATGCGATAACTCTAATACCACAATTCCAAAAATTATAATTCTTTCGTATTCCTCTTCGTTACATCCATGTGAAGAGCTGATTAGATTTTGGTTATAATTGGTCAACCGGAAGTACCCTCATTTGAAGATTTTAACACTTTTTCTTGAAAAAACGATGTTAAATATCATTTTTTCACATTTGATGTTATTATAAATATTAAAGAATTATTTATTCTCTATACGATTTGAATGCATTTTATACTTCATATTAAATGGACATAGAGTTAAAAAATTATAAAGAAATTAAATACCATATATATTAGTCAGCTTTGCTATAACTCTGGAAACAGCTGCTACATTAAGAAAATTCTGATTGAAAGGTGTCAGTGTCAAGTGCAGTTGACAGTATGTTTATGTTATAATTTTACTGGAAATATAGGACCTTTTGTTAGAAACTTTCTGTATGGAATTTGTATAAAATACATACAACCGCCTTAAGGTAATGTACAAGAAATATAATCTTTTGCAAGGAACTTTCTGTATGACATTTATACAAAATACATAGAACTGACGGAAGGTAATGTGCTGGCCACATCAGATTTTTTTTGTTTGTGTTAATTTCATTGATACAAAATATGAAACAAATTGTATATTAAATACTTACAAATTTATACACTTACTTAAATGAACATTCCAGTTTAGTTATTCACTTAAATGTTTTATGAATAGGTAAATCTATTAAAGAGATCCAATAACATTTACCGCATATTTAGTCATGAAAAACAAGATTAGTTTCAGTTCCAGCGACGTTAGCTGATTTTCCACTTACAACTTTCATAAAATTAGCTTGTTACTAGTGTTACATAAAAACCCGTATTGTTTCTATGAATGAGTAAATTCTGAATTCATTAGGATACTGTACAGAACCAACGGTTGGTAGTATGCTAATTATTCGCTCTATACACACTGACTGCATTCCATCAGAAGAAACTAACTTGCGACAGGTTGTATGGCAGCAGGGAGTGATTACAGCGATATGAATACTGAGAAGATGAGTTCTTTATCCCGGGGTGGAATTGTGCAAACACAGGAATGATAAAGCGGAAGTTGAAGCTTCCCCCACTTCTGTCGAGAGGATAAAGGAATAATAATAGGAAGAGAAAGATTGTTTTCTTTTATTTGATAACAACAAATTTATATCAAGGAATTATTAAGGACCTGGCCGAAAAAAGAAGTATTAGATGAAGATTTTGGCAAATAACATAGGACAGGATAGAATTCAAATGTATCTGATTGATCGATATTTGAAAATGGATACAGACACCATCGTAAAAATAGTAAAATCGTATTCCAGGGACTCTAAAACGTGCTTATTCATCAAAAACTCACTACCGAATTTTTTGACCAGACAATACCTTCCTTACCTAAAGGTGACGGAAAGTGAAAAATAGACTACTGTGTTCAAAAAAATTCCTAACTCAGAGTAGGCTTTGAACAGAGTAACGTATGTCTGATGATCAATATTCAAGTCAAAAGTCAAATTGACAATATTGATCTTGATATGTAATTTTAAGGAGAAAAGATAATAAAGAATGATACAGTATATTGCCATTCGCCGTTTTCTAATTTATTTCCATTTCTAAAATAAGAATCAAGAAGAAAAGCTTTGATATCTTTAGATAAATATCTTGTGTCAAAATGACATTTAATAAATACTTTTAAATTGACATACGTTTCTTTGTTCATAGCCTACTCTGAGTTGGGATTTTTTTAACACAGTAGTCTATTTTTTACCTTCCGTCACCTTTAGGTAAGGAAGGTATTGTCTTTGGTCAAAAATTCGGTGGTGAGTTTTTGATGAATAAGCACGTTTTAGAGTCCCTAGAATACGATTTTACTATTTTTACGATGAATATATATGTGTATATATATATATATATATATATATATATATATATATATATATATATATATATATATATATATATATATGTATATATATATATGTGTGTGTGTGTGTGTGTGTGTGTGTGTTTGTGTGTTTGTGTGTGTGTGCGCGCGCGTGTTTGTGTGTGTATGTGTGTGTGTGTGTGTGTGCGTGTTGTGTCTGTGTCTGACAAAATTTTCTAATGCGATAACTCTAATACTACAATTCCAAAAATTATAATTCTTTCGTATTCCTCTTCGTTACATCCATGTGAAGAACTGATTAGATTTTATAATTGGTCAACCGGAAGTACCCTCATTTAAAGATTTTAACAGTTTTTCTTGAAAAAACGATGTTAATGTTATTATAAATTTTAAAGAATATTCTATTCTCTATACGATTTGAATGCATTTTATACTTCATATTAAATGGATATAGAGTTAAAAAATTATAAAAAATTAAATATATATATATATATATATATATATATATATATATATATATATATATATGCTATAACTCTGGAAACAGCTACTATATTAAGAAAATTCTGATTGAAAGGTGTCAGTGTCAAGTGCAGTTGACAGTATGTTTGTGTTATAATTTTACTGGAAATATAGGATCTTTTGTTATAAACTTTCTGTATGGAATTTGTATAAAATACATACAACTGCCTTAAGGTATACAAGAAATAGAATCTTTTGCAAGGAACTTTCGGTATGACATTTATACAAAATACATAGAACTGACGGAACGTAATGTGCTGGCCCACATCAGATTTTTAATTATTATGAATATAGTCGTATAAACTTAGTGTTTATGGAACTCATGTATAATGACTATTAATACACTCGCATGAATTACGATACTCACCATGGCTCGTTTTGTAACTTCATTCTCATATATTAATAGCAATCATTATGAACTCGTTACATAATATACTAATTTAGGTTACATCCTGATTCACATTGTAACCAGCTCTCTTAAGAGAAATCTGAATTTGAACAACAATTATTTATTAAATAATCTTCAAGTTAGTATTGTTGGTAAAAATTTACAATTTTGATCTTTAAACAGTGCGAATTGGCGAAAAAATTCAAAGTGGGTGACGTCTAGCGGCAGATTTGTGAACTAGAGGAATAAGGAAACGTTGATAGCATACATTGAAATGTATGTAATTTAAACAGGTTTAATTTATATTTCTTGAAAAGAAAGTGAGATATATAGTGTATATTACATTTTCAGGTTTAAATAATGATCAGTAAATGCCAAAGATACTGCTCAGTGCTACAATGCAGTAATTGCAAGTCAAAAAGTATAAGTTTACACTATATCCCAAGTGACAAAATATGATCTTGAAATTTTCTTCCCTTATAGTTATGATGTTTCTAATCGGTTGTTATACTTTTTACCTCTCGCTAAGAAAGGTATTGTATTCATGCTAAAAATTGCATATCCAGATTTTAGTGAATAAGCACGTTTTAATGTCCTTAGAATCCGATTATAACATTTTTACGATGATGTCCGTATGTGTGTGTGTGTGTGTGTGTGTGTGTGTGTGTGTGTGCGTGCGTGCGTGCGTGCTTGTGTGTGTGTGTGTGGATGTTGGATTCACTATATCTCAAATACTATAAGACTTAAGACATTTTTAACTACGGATTCCTCAATCTAACAATAATGGGAAGAGTCGAGTCAGTTTTGGTAACAATTGGACAACCGGAAGTAGTAGTTAAAAGAAAAAAATTGTCTAAATATTATTTATCGAAAATTTATGTAAATACTTATATTAAAGAACGTTAAATTCTTTATTCGATAAATATAAATTCATTATTATATCTTCTATAGATTTAGAGATAAAGAAAGGCATATAAAATAATTTGATGTAAAAAATCTCAGATCAAACTACTACAAGGCAAGAAATTCAAATGTTTGTAATTGACACATAAATGTCACTGTCAAAAATATTTGTATGCCTCTGTCAAAAATATTTGTACATTATTATGAAGATTATGAAATAAAAAAAAAGTCAACAACGCAAAAGAATATGCGTAAAAAGAATATAAAAGGAATTTGCGAAAAAATGACGAATATAAAGAAAAAGAAAAGGAAAGTAGAAAAAGAAAATTTCAGGATATTGAAGATAAAGAAAATGTATGTATTGTACATAATTTATATTAAAATAATTATTTTATAGTGAGACATGAATATATGTATTTGTATTTAAAAATATTTTTCGTTTTATGCGTACAACCAGGTAAAATATCTGGCGAGAGGTTATGTGTTGGCCACATCAGATTTTTTCTTTTTTAAAACAGGAACCCAAAATTCTTATAATTTTATAGCCAAACTATATTGTTTATCATGCTTTTTAAGTTTTCCCCTTACTTGTTCCAAATATGTACAACTTAATTTTTCTATTTCTGTTACTTTGTATTACACAAAACTATAAACAAATAAATTAATAGCATAATAATAATGTACAACAATAAATATAGTTTTGATTTTTACTATCCTGTTTATATGCAACAAAACTTCAACAATATGTTTGCATTTGCCTTCCAATTCTGCTCTACAACTGAATTTGTTTTCCAGTAATTTATATTCTCATTTAATAAAATTTCAATCATTTGAGGATCTCCACTCAAATGACTGGTTTTTAAACAAGATCCCAGTATTGTACCTGGTCCATAATCTTTTATTTCACAAAGCAATACATGTCCAGCCTGATAAACTGCTACGTCTTCCTTTAGGACGTGCAGAAGCAATGTATTAAAAAATATCACTTAACTTTATATTAATTTTCTCCATATTAAATACTTTGCACTACGAAATGCATATTGCCAGCAATAAGGAATGAAAGAACTTTCCTTATTCCTCCGCCATCTTGCTACCGACCGGCCTGCCATCTTCTATAGTTCAGTTTTTTCGCCGATAGTAAATATACAAGTAGCTAAGGTTCGGACAAGAAGAACCTCTTGGATCCATAGAATCATTTGATATACGGCCATCCCTTCATTATAAATTCAATTTTAATTAATATAATGGCTGTAAACAATAAATAATGTGCGTGGGCAGTTGAGTTTGCTGAAGAAGTTGTCAGGAGACGTAGGCCCTCGGGTACACTACACTTGGCGTGCTCCGGTACTGTCCTTGATCAATACCGGATCCGACATCCGACCCAGAGCTTCCATCAACCCAACCCAACCCCTTCCAGGCCTGTAGCTGTAGCAAGCTACCTGCCTCGCAGCCTGCTCGAATGAGATTCCGTTCCGAAGTGAAATTCATCCAGACCGCGCTTTTCGGTCGCCCCGCGCCATCAAATATTCAAGGCTCATATCTGCGAGCAAGCCGAGGAGTAGATGCGCAATTTATCCCATGAAGATTCACTGAATCTCTTCAATACAACTATTTGTCCTCACAAGATTTAGATATTGTAATAACATTATTATAAATTAATTGTTATGAAGCTAAACGACAGTTTTAACAAAAGCGCGTTTATTATATAAAAAAATTAAGGGACATTTAACAATCACTTTAGACCCTGATTAATTTGCACTTGAAGTAGTAATTGTGACCCATTTACTCACTTGTGTCAACTAAGAAAAGGAATGCACGGCAGACGACATGGCTAAGCAACACTAGCACCTCTAAACTGTGCTGTTTTCTGGAAAAATACAATTTAGCAAGGTCATTTCCAGTGCCAGATTAAGGAAATATGGGGCCCTAGGCAAAGAGTTTACGTCCGGCCCCTACCCCCTCCCCCATTTTTACCTTCCGTCACCTTTAGGTAAGGAAGGTATTGTCTTTGGTCAAAAAATTCGATGATGAGTTTTTAATCAATAAGCACGTTTTAGGATCCCTAGAATACGAATTTACTATTTTTACGATGATGTCTGTATGTGTGTGTGTGTGTGTGTGTGTGTGTGTGTGTGTGTGTGTGTGTGTGGATGTGTGTGTGGATGTGTGTGTGTGTGTGGATGTGTGTGTGTGTGTGTAACAAAATTTTCGTCTGCGATAACTCTAATACTACAGTTACAAAAATTATAATTTTTTCGTATACTGCTTCGTTACATCCATATGAAGAGCTGATTAGATTTTGGTTACAATTGGTCAACCGGAAGTACCATCATTTGAAGATTTTAATAGTTTTTCTTGAAAAAACTATGTTAAATATAATTTTTTCACATTTGATGTTATTATAAATATTAAAGAATATTTTATTCTCTATACGATTTGACTGCATTTTATACTTAATATTAAATGGATATAGAGTTAAAAAATCTGATGTGACCAGCACATTACCTTCCGTCAGTTCTATGTATTTTGTATAAATTTCATACGGAAAGTTCCTTGCTAAATATTCTATTTCTTGTACATTACCTTCCGGCAGCTGCATGTATTTTATGCAAATTTCATACAGAAAATTTATGTCTTAAATTATTATTTTGTGACATTTTCTATATACAGTGTAATGTATCTGCAGAAATAAAAGATTTATTATTATTATTTCTTGTACATTACCTTAAAGTAGTTGTATGTATTTTATACAAATTCCATACAGAAAGCAAAAGATCCTATATTTCCAGTAAAATTATAAGACACACACTATGTCAATTTCACTTGACACTGACATCTTTCAATCAGAATTTTCTTAAAATAGTAGCTGTTTTCATAGCTATAGCTACGTTATGAAATTTAATTTCTTTATCATTTTTTAACTCTTTATCCATTTAATATTAAGTATAAAATGCAGTCAAATCGCATAGAGAATAAAATATTCTTTAATATTTATAATAACATTAAATGTGAAAAAATGATATTTAACATAGTTTTTTCAAGAAAAACTGTTAAAATCTTCAAATGATGGTACTTCCGGTTGACCAATTGTAACCAAAATCTAATCAGCTCTTCATATGGATGTAACGAAGAAGTATATGAAGAAATTATAATTTTTGAAACTGTAGTATTAGAGTTATCGCAGACGAAAATTTTGTTACACACACACACACATCCACACACACACACATCCACACACACACACACACACACATACAGACATCATCGTAAAAATAGTAAATTCGTATTCTAGGGACCTTAAAACGTGCTTATTGATTAAAAACTCATCATCGAATTTTTTGACCAAAGACAATACCTTCCTTACCTAAAGGTGACGGAAGGTAAAAATTATAAAGAAATTAAATTTTATAAAGTAGCCATAGCTATGGAAACAACTACTATATTAAGAAAATTCTGTCAGTGTCAAGTGAAATTGACATAGTGTGTTTGTCTTATAATTTACTGGAAATATAGGATCTTTTGCTTTCTGTATGGAATTTGTATAAAATACATACAACTGCTTTAAGGTAATGTACAAGAAATAATAATAATAATAATAAATCTTTTATTTCTGCAGATACATTACACTGTATATAGAAAACGTCACAAAATAATAATTTTCTGTATGAAATTTGCATAAAATACATGCAACTGCCGGAAGGTAACGTACAAGAAATAGAATATTTAATTTAGCAAGGAACTTTCCGTATGAAATTTGTACAAAATACATAGAACTGACGGAAGGTAATGTGCTGGCCACATCAGATTTTTTTACATAAAGTTAAAAATAAAAATAAATAGGTACAATATTGATATTTTGATTATATTATGATATAATGCACATACAAAATTTAAACAATAAAAAATTATCGAATAATGAAATAGAACGTGTACATATCATTGCAACACATGTTAGAAAATTATAAATCTAAAATAAACTACATAAAAATAATATCTATTGCAATATAAATAATAGTATAAATTACAATTATTTTTTGTACTTTTAATTCAGTGAATTTAGTAATCAAATCTTCATAATTTATAAACTCGCTTAAAGCATCATTTTCAATATATAACATAGATAAACTATTTAATTTTTGTTGTCCTAAAGTACTTCTCAAATAATTTTTTACTCTTTTGAAAACTGAAAATGTCCTCTTTCCACCTGCATTGCTTATTTGCAAAGTTAGATATATTCGTAAAATAATATTCAAATTTGGGATTGTTGCTATTATATTAATTTGTTGAATAAATGAATGCATTAATTCTGGTGTTGATAATTTGCAACGATAGTGCTCGCATAGTCGCACCACCAGATACCAGATGACAGACGAATGTATAGACGATAATTCCCTACTTTTAATTCAGTTCTATAGCTTTAGCTAAAATGTATTATATTTTGGTTATAAAATAAAATTCAAAATAATTGTTAACGATGCATATCTGATTTACAGGCATTAGTCATTTCCGGGCCCTATTTATTACGGGCCCTAGGCAATTGCCTAGTTTGCCTAATGGTTAATCCGGGCCTGGTCATTTCTCTGCAAGTGTTTTACGAACGGTTTCTGACATGAAGGCAGAATTTCCGGAGAAGTTGCGTCCACACCGCTGTAGTTAATACCGGACAGCAGTTTTACTAAATATACTTAACAATCACTGCATATATGCTTTTTATTGCTATTGCGATAGGGGATTACAGCCCAATCGTATTAAGAGAAATTAGTAAAAAATAATGAAAACAGATACTGTAACACGAGGGGGGTGGATCTGGCGATGATGATACTACTAATACTGATGATTCCAACGATGACACACTGACTGACTAACAAGGCATTCTTAAAACGTCAAAAAAAAGTCGCTTATCCAAACTCACTTATAAAAATACAGCATCTTATTAGCTTAAAGGATGCGAAAATTTTTTAATGACGGTGTTTTGTCGAAATGAAACTTAGCAACTAGGTAGAATCCTGAATTTGGATTGGTTTATAAATATATGAGTGAAATAGTCAGAAGTAATATCACAAGACCAAGACCTCCTGATTTTATCGATAAATTTTTATTTTCCTCGAATTTTTTTGCTTAGCAACAAACACGAATGTAAACTGCATGGTAAATCCCGACTCCAAAAGAGAGGGGTTTTACTTAATATTAGTTTGAGTGATTTTGCTTAAAAGCAAAAAAGGATAAGTGCTTAAAAATAAATGTTTATCTGAGAAAATTTGGTGAGATAAATTCCAAAGACAACGCAAAATGAAACAATTTAATTATTATTATTATTATTATTATTATTTTATCTTTAAACTTGAAATATTAATTAACTGTCACACTGATTGTTATAAACAATAACAACTGTTTATTTACTTGGTAGCGGAATACTGTTCCCATTGGTTGAATTTTCAAATGTTTTGCATCTTGATTGGTTAAAAACTAATCGTTGTAAATGCCTTTGCTTAGCATACAATAATTTTAAGTTCAAATTTGATTTGATTGTGAATGTAACTTTGAACATAACTGATAAAATGTCGTGTGAGCATTTGTCGTGTAAAAAGAAGACTGGACACGTGTAGTTATATCATCAGAACATTTTCTGCAAAACAAGTCACAATGTTCTTTTTTATTTTAAGCATTGTTGTTTTCGGAAATACAAGATTTTTCTTTGCCTTTTTAACGTTTTCGCTTCTGGCTTTTTCTCTTTGAACAAACCAATAATAAATTCCATCAATTTATAAAACACACCCACGCAAATGAAACCCTCTATTTCACCCACATTCTTCCTCTACGAAAAGTTCATTTGATATTTGCTACATTTACCCACTACCCACCTTTATCGCAAATGTCGAAACAACGTAAAATTGGCAAATGCTATTATATTGTCTTTCTTTTTTTCCTAAGTTTAATATTATTACAGGCATTATTGAACGAAAGAACTAATAAATATATTCCAAAAATAAACCAATTATATAATGTGCATGCTAATAGATTTAAAAATAACCTAATGCTATTAATATCAATAATCGGTAATATAATAGAATTGATATTTTCCAAGTCTTTAGTAGGAAATTGAAATTAAACATGCTTATAAAAACGTTTTTAAAAGTATAATGATTTAAGTGCTTGTGCCGTAATTTTATCGCAACTTAATTCCAATACATAGTTTAAAATACATAGATAACTACTATGTTATGGGTAATTAGTTTTTATTATATTAGTATAACAAGAATGATCTCAGTTAAATTGAAATTAAAACTGTATCAAGAAAAAAATAAAATTATGGTTCGCGGCTCTACACGCGCCTTTATTATTATAAGAATATTTTTATTTGTTTGAACATTTTTAATATTTTTAAAATTATTTAGTATTCCAATAATTTATATATGATTCGACGTAATTGTCACTGTATACAAGTACTTAAATTAAAGGTTTATGCCCGTATTCATAACAGTCCGTAAAAAGGGTAATGCTTCGTTATATTCAAAGCACCTGTAATATAGCAAATTTTTAATTCATAAAAAATCGTTATTCATAACCGTAAAAACCATCGCAATATTTAACGACTTGAATTTCGGCTGTAATACATATAACGGCGCGTTAAATAAGAATTTTTTCATTTGTTGTTATTCGATGCATGTAATTCTGACAAAGTAGCGAAACGAACAGACCTACTGATTGACAAATGTCAGTGTCAAGTGCAACAGACCTTTTCAATTTAACGGCTATTTCTTTCTATCGCTGTAAATAGAAAGAAAATGGCGTGAGCAACTGCCAGTTATGGGCTGTCAAACGAAACGTCAAAAATATTGCAGTCATTAAAATACCTGTATTCTCAGTGAAAATTTGCATCGTTAGACATTTTAACTTCAATAAAAGCTTTTGTAACTTATTTGGTAAGATTTTTTAAAAGTTATCTGAGATATTCTCACATTTACGTCTATTTTTTTTAGAAACAAACGCCATAGATCTCAGTTGTTCTTACTATGCGCAGATCCCCATTGCGCATATCTTCTATGTCTTTAAATTGAAAAGGTCTATTGGTCTATTGACATGTTTGTGTTATAATTTTCCTGGAAATTTAAAATCTCTTAGGTACATGAAAGTTTCTGTATGGAATTTGTATAAAATACATAGAACTGACAGAAGGTAATGTACTTATGGAATCTTGTGCAAGAAACTTTCTGTATACAATTTGTATAAAATATATGGAACTGACGGAAGGTAATATGCTGGCCACATCAGATTTTTTTTAAATGCCTTAATACATAATAACAGTATTTATTTTTGGAATTGTTTTTCACAATCTCATGTTTCCATGTAACGGAAAATTTGGGTAATGAATTTTTTATATGTTATAAAGAATTTAAAAATAGAAATTCCATATTTTTTGTTTTCTTGAAATTATGTTTAATAACGCCTAAAATAATTATTAAAGTTTTTCCGCGAAAGTTGTGACGTTAGCGTCACTCCGTCATAAGTAGAGAGAACCGACATACGTTACCATTATTGTGGTAATATACAATAAACGTTGCAAGAATAAAAATACGTATCCATTACAAACTGTGATCAAAAATCTTTAGAGCTAATGGTAATAAATAAACGAGATAGTTATTATACCATTTCAAAATATACACTTGTTTGATTTACTTACATGATTAGGTATAGGAGTAGTGTTAAATGATAATTTATGAAAAACTTCCGTAGTACATTATACATTAATCAGGTAAGTAAAATTAATAATATTTGTTCCTTTTCATAATTAGGTTAATCATTCGCTTTAATTAATGTGACTTTAAGACTGTCTTTAATATAATATTCAAGGTTATTATACTCACCAAGTGCCATTATTATAATTAAAATAGTATTTAAACTATTTTCTATTTATTATTAAATACAACAATGACAGTATTGATTACAATAATCAAAGCATAGTTCATAATAAAAAGTAATCCAACAGTTACATACCTATTTACTAAATGATTGTAACAATGACAAGTATTGAGATTACAATAATTAAAACAAATTATAATATAATTTTATTTAATAAGTAAGTTTGCTTTTGATCTTAATAAAAAATTACTCGGATATATTAAATATGTGTATTTTAGACTACGTGTAAAGCCAATCGCGGATTTATGAGCAAAATATGCATGGTCCACTGTATAGTGGCATTTTCTCAGGGTAACTGGATGACTGTAATGACGCTGACGTCACAACATGGCGATCATTTTACGCTAAAAACTGTAATTACATTATTATGGGTACATAAATGCAAAAATAAATTTTTATTTCGTTTTCATTTATTTATATTCAAAATTCATATGCGACATGTAATTTCTAAAACGTAGAAGACTTGGACGGGCCCGTTTCAATTTAAAAACAGATAAAAGATAAGGAATAATACTATAAAGAAGTTGTTCAAATAAGAAATAAATATTTGAAGCTTAACGTGTAGGAAAACAAAATGAAACTTCACAATCACAAAACGAAAGCATCGTTTTAAATTAAAAGTCACACAACCTGAAAGTTTGAGATCAGTTCACAACGTCGGATTCCCATAATATCTTCGGAACTTTGTGCTTGCTTGGGGCTGTAACACGATAAGTCGACAAACTCCAGCATCTGCCTGAAGGCCGTGGCCCTTAAGTTTATTCCAGTAACAAAGTCCTACGGAGCGCTACAATCCTGGCCAATCCGACAGGCCGATAGCCGCGCATGGCTACCGGTCTCAAACCCGAGTCCACTAGTACTGGATACTGGATAATATGCAAATGTAATGAATGCGAGTAATCTGGTAATCAGATCTGGACTACAGTATTAACCAGTGGCTGTACATCAGGGGATGACTAAGGGTACTAATCTGTTACGTGTTGGTTTATTCACCTCTCATTTGGTGAAAATGTTATTATGTGTGTAGATAAAATAAATATGTTGATGCCAATTTAAAACAATTTTTACATTTTATTATTGACTATTACAATGAACCGAAAAATATATTCTACGAATTTATGATTTCAGCTTGGATTTGTGCACTGATTTTAGCAAAATGACATGTATATATTTTTACCGGTTTCAAGATATTATTCCATTATTTACATGTACAAAAGTAGGCTGGTAACTAAGTAATAACTGTATCTGGGGCCTATTCTGTAACTCAGTGGTTAATTTTTAACCATTGGTTAAATTTTTTAACCAATCAAGTATGTTGACATATAACAAAAAGAGGGATTTTTAGTTGTCAAATCAATATCTATTGGATAAAAAATTTAACCAGTAGTTAAAAATTAACCACCGAGTTACAGAATAGGGCCCTCTGTATGTTAATATTATTACTATACTGACTTGTTAACACGCTACAAAATTAATATAAAATAAAATGAAAATTCATTAATATATACAGATAACGTTAGCCTATCGTTCTAAATACGGTCTACTTTATTCTAAAGTAATAAACATGAGGAATAAAGCACATAATTTGAATATTTGTCATATTGACATATGTCAAAATAATTGTTCGGTTAACCGTAGCAATCTGAAAGTAGCATTAATGAGAGAATTTCAAAAAATGATATTTATCAATAATATCTTAATTATCTGAAACCGATAAATTATTGAACAAACCACGGATGATATTAAGCCTTAGATGTCTTAAAACTTACATCTGCGGCAGTTATGATGTACATAACATTCCTAGGTATGTTAGTAGCTATTACCTCCCGTCATACCGTAGGTAAGGGAGGTAATATTATCGGTCCAAAAATGTGATGGTGAGTTTTCAGTGAATAAGCACGAATTAGGGTCCCTAAAACACGTTTTTACTATTTTTACGATGATGATGATGATGATGATGATGTGTGTGTGTGTGTGTGTGTGTGTGTGTGTGTGTGTGTGTGTATATGTGTGTGTGACGATTTTTTCGTTCACGTTAACTCTTTTCACAAACTTCCAAATAATTCTATTTTTCGTATTTAAGCTTTCTGCAGTCATATAAAGAGTTGATTAGATTTTTGGTAAAATTGGATGACCAAAAGTGATACTTTACATGAAGCCCATACCAGTTTTTAATGAAAAACTATATTAAAATATAATCCAAAACATTTAAATTTTAGTATTTAAGACTTTTATATCAAGAGGAACAACATATTAGATTTTATCTAAAATTAATAAACCAGAAATGATACTTTACTTGAATTTCTGAACAGATTTTTGTGAAAAATATATTATGGTATAGGTACTCCAAAACTTGTCAAATTTAGCATTAAAAACTTTTATATAAAGAGAAGCAACTTATTAGATTTTGCATAAAATTGATAAACCGCAAGTGATACTTTATTTTATTTGAAGCTCTGAACAGATTTTCGTGAAAAATAAATTGATACAACCCAAAACTTTTCAAATTTGGTATTTAAGACATTTATATTAATATGAACGACATACTAGATGTTTTCTAAAATTGATAAACCGGAAGTACTACTTTACAGAAAGTTATAAACAGATTTTCTTGAAAAAAATATATTAAAATATGATTTAAAACTTCTCAAATTTGGTATTTAAAACTCATGTATAATTTGAAATAATATTATATTTTGACTATACCTATATGATAAGTGGTACTTAATTTGGAGCTCAACAGATTTTCGAAGAAAAACATAATAAAATATAATCTAAACTTTGGTATTACAGACTTTTCTATTTATTGGAACAACAAATTAGATTTTGTTTACAAACGATCTACCGGAAGTGATACTGTACTTAAAAGCTCATTGCTATTTCAAACATGGAATTGAAGGGAGGTCATGTGTTGGCCACATGAGATTTTTACCTTCCGTCACCTTTAGGTAAGGAAGGTATTGTCTTTGGTCAAAAAATTCGATGATGAGTTTTTAATCAATAAGCACGTTTTAGGGTCCCTAGAATACGAATTTACTATATTTACGATGATGTCTGTATGTGTGTGTGTGTGTGTGTGTGTGTGTGTGTGTGTGTGTGTGTGTGTGTGTGTGTGTGTGTGTGTGTGTGTGGATGTGTGTGTGTGTGGATGTGTGTGTGTGTGGATGTGTGTGTGTGTGTGTGTGTGGATGTGTGTGTGTAACAAAATTTTCGTCTGCGATAACTCTAATACTACAGTTTCAAAAATTATAATTTTTTCGTATACTTCTTCGTTACATCCATATGAAGAGCTGATTAGATTTTGGTTACAATTGGTCAACCGGAAGTACCATCATTTGAAGATTTTAACAGTTTTTCTTGAAAAAACTATGTTAAATATCATTTTTTCACATTTAATGTTATTATAAATATTAAAGAATATTTTATTCTCTATACGATTTGACTGCATTTTATACTTAATATTAAATGGATATAGAGTTAAAAAATTATAAAGAAATTAAATTTCATAAAGTAGCTATAGCTATGAAAACAGCTACTATATTAAGAAAATTCTGATTGAAAGATGTCAGTGTCAAGTGAAATTAACTAGGGTACCTTTATAACCAGGGTATGGCCATGGCGTGGCTCACGTTTCGTCCGCCATTACCGGGACATCTGTTATATGTGTTGTTCTTGCGCAAATTATTATGTATTTTCGTGGATATTTGTTTTATTTTAATGAAACACACATTTAATTATCATTTTAATACGTATTTATGGTGTAAGTAATATATTTTATTTTATTTACTTGTGTTTCCCACCACGATTACTGACATATTGAAAACAACTATAAATTACCGATATTAAGCACAATCATTTAAATTTTAAAAGGTAAGTTTAGAATATACAATTATTATGTAAATAAGAACTATAGATATTAAATTAGATGTGATAATAACAACCCATGTCATATATTCTACATAACCTCTAAATGTATGTCTTAATAATAATTGTGTATCTCTTAAATTAATTAATTTTTATTACCTTTCTAAATTCACAATGTGATAATTTAATATTCTTTTATAGTATAATATCACATTTATTACAAATAAATAGGATATTGAATTACCGACAATGGCGGCGATCTTGGCCCATGGCCATACCCTGGTCATAAAGGTACCCTAAAATTAACATAGTGTGTTTGACATAATTTTACTGAAATATAGGATCTTTTGCTTTCTGTATGGAATTTGTATAAAATACATACAACTGCTTTAAGGTAATGTACAAGAAATAATAATAATAAATCTTTTATTTCCGCAGATACATTACACTGTATATAGAAAACGTCACAAAATAATAATTTAAGACATAAATTTTCTGTATGAAATTTGCATAAAATACATGCAGCTGCCGGAAGGTAATGTACAAGAAATAGAATATTTAGCAAGGAACTTTCCGTATGAAATTTGTACAAAATACATAGAACCATAGAACTGACGGAAGGTAATGTGCTGGCCACATCAGATTTTTTTATCTTGTTGTAAGTTTAAATAAATATCAAATTTAATATAACCAATTTTATCTGATTATGTTAAATAAATATGAAGAAAAAATAAAAAAGGAAAGTTTGGTAGATTCGAACATACTACCTTTGACATAAGAAGCAAAAACTTCACCACCATTCCATGAAACCTCTTGTTTTGAACTTTCTTATACAATGTATAATAAAGGCAATAAAAGTATGTTGTCAAACTTCATCTATATAATTTAAGAATGTCAAAATTATTGTATTGCATAGACACCCGACCGTATTAACAGTATCGCAACATCGGGGTATGACTAGGGTGAACTAATCTGTTTTGTGTTGGTTTATTCACCTCTCATTTCGTTAAATGTTTTGATGAATCATAAATTTATTTTTTGAGGTTATGTTGGGAGTAGGCATGGGTGAATGACTTCTGTTCTGTATTTAAATTTGTATTACATGTGTGATCTGTTTAAATTTTAGTATCTTGTTGTAAGTTGGCACGTTTGTTTTACAAGTTAACTATTAACATGACACTAAATCAAATATAACTTGAACATTCTTCATTTCAACTAATTGGTACATAACTTATACATTAGTAATGTCATAAACGCGGTGTTAATATTTAATGTAACATTCTACAAATCCTCACATCAAAAATAGAGCTACAAGAGCACGATGACAGAAGAATGAAATCTCTAAAAAACTTCTAGTCGTATAAACATAGAAGATGGAATTTAAAAAGTATCAAATATTATTAATTTGGCGACATCTATGTTAAATTTTATTTAAACAAACTTAAGACTTAAGAAATTTTTAATTAAATTGAAAATGTCTTGGGTGATACCTCATATAGGTATTACTATCAAAAAGTGGGCAGCCGAATTTAAGCGCGGTAGTACCAGCTTGGAAGATATTCCGCGTATTGGAAGTTTAAAAAATGCAACGACAAAAGAAACAGACAAAAAAATTGTGTGAATTTATTTTACATAACCTACAATTCTCGAAGATGCCGAAAATCGCTTTTGAAGTGGACATCTCAACCCTTCGAACAAAATAATCGACAATTATGAAATGAGTTCTTTGCACTATTTTACGCCTTTCATGCAATTTTTAAATAAAATAAACATATAGTTTCAAAATTTAAGGAATTTGGTGTCAGTTGGTGATTTTGTGACGTTGGAAATTTCAAACTCTAACCTGATTTATGTAACACAAACTCCAACTATCTACGATATTTTCTATTTCTTTTTAAGTTTATTGCTATATATCTCCTCATCTTATTCTTACTTTTAAATTCAAAATTATATAAAAATATAATTCTTAACAATCGTTTATGTCTTTTTATTTAGCGAGATTTGACATTTTTAAAATTAACGAACTCTTTTGAGTGCTCTAAAAGCTTTGTTACACACGCCAAATAAAAAAAAACATTTTAATTAACATACCTACTTATAAATTAGGTATAAATGAGGTGTTTACCTGGTGTATGTGGATATGTAAGACGGGATCGCGTGAGGAATAATTTGGTGTATGAAGAATGTATGGTTAGGAAGAATGTTGTTAAGAGAGTAGGAATGAGCCAGTTGAGATGGTTTGATCAAGTGGAGAGAATGAAGAGTGAACGGCTTGTAAAGCGTATATATCTTGGTGAAATTGAGGGTGTTCGATTGCGTGGCCGTCCAGTGTGTAAGTGGATGGATGTGATTGATAAGGTGCTAAAAGAGAGAAAGTTTCCGAGTGGGAAGAGAAGAAGAGCGTGTATGAATGCGATTATGAATGTAGCCGAGGCGAAAGAAGTGTGCCTAGACAGGAATGTATGGCGAAGGATGGTTGTTTCGTAACTATTATTGTGGTCCGGTATGTTAAGAGTGAGAAATATTTATTGTATGATATCTGGTTAGTACGAATGTTGTTGAAAGAGAGAGTGATTATTTTTGTGGTTGATGTTATTATTTTTCTTTCGGGTTTGTGCTAGCCCACTAAGGGCCACTTTTACAATCATTAGATAAACCTCGTATAACGCTATACCAGGTATAAAATTGAAAATTGTATTATACAAACCTCGGATCAACCTCAGATAGAATAAACACCAGTATTTCTTATCTCATGGAAATCGGTCGTATAAACCTCGGATAACTTTGCCCCTGGTTCTTATGGATACCACGTAAACACAAACGATGTATTGTTATTCATACGTTTGACAGATGTCAATCAATATCATTTATATCATCTAACATCGTGAAAAATGAAAATTAGAAGGCAGAAATAATATCAATATCGAAGAAAAAGAGTCTAACAAGAAGATAATTTTATTGTGTCAATACCAACCTAAACTGATTTAGGGCCACTTTTACAATTGATGGATAAACTATGGTATTGGGATTTTCAAATAAGAAAACTCTAACTAGCGGCGAATATTAGAACTACACACATTGGTACAAATTTGACATTTACATTAAACTACAACTGTATGACTACAAAAACTCTATTATACATACCTGAATTATAAATAAGTAATACTAATAAATGAGAAAATAATACGAAATATAAAGAAACACAAATGACAACAATGCGACACGTATAAATGTCAACCAAAGTGTACCTTTATTTAAGGCGATCAGCGCCATCTCTTGATACTTGAAAATCCCAATAGCTATCGAAGGTATAACTTTATCCTAGCAACTATACCTTCGATAAACTAGACTGTCTTTTACAATGCATTTTTATCTATCAGATAGTTAGTTATACCAGGAATTACGATAAATCACTTTAGATTGGTACTGATACAATAAAATTATCTTCTTGTTAGACTATTTTTCTTCAATATTGTTATTATTTCTGCCTTCTAATTTGCATTTTTCACAATGTTAAATGATATAAACGATTCTGAGAATGATGATGAAATACTTGATTGACATGTGTCAAACGTATGAATAACAACACATCGTTTGGTTTTCGTGGTATCCATAAGAAGCAGGGATAAATTTATCCGACCGATTTCCACGGGATAAAAAATACTGGTGTTTATTCTAGCTGAGGTTTATCCGAAGTTTGTAAAATACAATTTTCAATTTTATACCTGGTAGAGCGTACGAGGTTTATTTAATGATTGTAAAAGTGGCCCTAAATGTGAGAAATTTCGAAAATGTGCATATTTACATATTAAGGGAAACGGCAAATGTCCAAAAATAGTTCCACAAATTTGACTTTACAAATTAGGTCAGTATTAAATCACTCCAACTTTATTTGAAATATAATTTTATAAAACATTTCGTGTTAAATCCATTCATCTGCCATCTTTTCCATATTCTTGTTACTCGTTTAGTACAATGAGTAGTGTTTATAAAAGTTGTTAAAGTGGTTGTGATTATGGGATAATGTGCTTATGTTTATTGGGATTTGTTAGACAGGGCAGGAACCTCGGTCCGTTGCCGGTCCGGCCCTGCGGGCAGAGGGCAGCAGGGATCGATTCCGGCGACCCTGCTGCGCCTGCCCCGCACAAACACAGCTTTCAGCGTGCGAACCGCGTGTAATAAACCAAGTAACCATTCTGTGACGCGCGCACCAAACAGTCACAGCACAATCCTCTCCATGAGAGAGCCACTGGCGCTCTCTTCCTACGCTCTCCAAACTCTCCCCCCACCATCGAAGCAGAGTAGATTAAGAACGGAGTCCGGAACTCCCGGAAAGTTTTACCAACAATTTGATTATCAGAGAAGTACGCACTGCTTCTCTAGATATTGTTGCTCGAGCGAAACGTCCGCTGATGCTCGCGCATCAAACAATGCGGTTTTAATAATTAATATATTCTTCCCCATGAAAAGATTAATTTCTCTGGATTATTTCACTGTATTATCTCGCGCAATTAAGACGGAATCTTAGAAATAATTTTATTTATCCTGTTTCGATTTTATATAAAAATAAAATTTAGAAATAAATGCATTTTATTAAGGCCCGGTATTTTCACTTCCGAATAAAGTTTCGAATCCGTATTCGTCAAATAAATGTATTCTATATATTTATCCACCGAATAATTCCATTGCGTCTTTTCACACATTTTACAGAAACAAATAGCTAGCTGACGAATAACTTTAACGTTTGTGAATAGGGGATTCCACCATTTTTTAAATATAATTTCATATGAACGTATAAGTAAAACTAAGACTGTCGGTGAAAATCTGGTGAAAAAATTCCTATTAATAAGCGAGTTATAGTCCTCCGAAATGTTCTTGAAATATATACTATTTCTAAATTATATTTATAAAAAATAAATTAATATTATTATACTGTACAAGTCTACGTTATTTATAATTGGAAATTTATTTAAATTATTAAGTTTAATGCAAAATATTTATATTGAAATAAAAACTGTTTTAGAATTGCACTACTGGACTGATAGCCACACCTCCGGTATTTGAATATCTCTACTTCTATTAGTAGTACGCTCCGCCCCTAACTGGGTATTCGTTATATATTAATAGGCAGTCTTTAAGTCCAAATTTCCGAAGTATTTCAATTATGTCGTTTTATTTATTTCTCTTAAATCAATTGCGCTGTAATCCCCTATTGGTAACCTTGCAGAGTGAATTTGTGTCAATAGAAAAGGACGGAGTTTGGCGTATGTAAACTTTTTTTGAGTCCTTAGTTGTCAAAATTGTGTTTGACATATGGACAAATTTATAAAATTATCTATAATTTAAATCCCGGAGCCTACGTTTTAAACAAACAATACTCCTTGGCAGTTATTCAAATGTATGTAACTGATAGATAAATGTCACTGTCAAAGAACTAATCATTTCAAAATAGGAAAGGAAAACAATACAGTTTCCAGCATATGTAAATATGTAGGTATGTATTTAGATTAATAAAAATTAACGATTCACCAAAAAGTTTAAGCTAATTCTCATTTTTGGAGTCGTGAATTATATTTTATCCATAGGTATTTAAAATTTAATCTTCATTTTATTATCAAAAATGTAGTTACTTGGATTAGATTAGACTACATTTTAAGAAATAAACTGCCAAAATTAGAGTAAAATTTGCTAATCCAATAATAAGTAATAAATAAATATATCATCACGGCTTATTACCCATTACTGGGTGTGCCAATCTGCTTTGTATCGGTAATGATGAAATATTTGCACCGTTTGGGCGCTTACCAGGCGTCACGGGCAGTCATTGCTGGCGTGGAGAGTGTACCACAGGGGTAAATTTTGTGCCATTTAAAATTGGAAATATTTGGCCGGGATTTAACCCGGTTCCCCAGATTCGCGACCTGACACCGAGGCACGCAGCCCACGGGGTCTCAAAAATAAAGATTTGCTTAAGCTTTTTTGTGACTCGAGCGGCACATGGCGGGAGGTATTGTGTTGGCCACACCAGATTTTTTAAAATAGAAGTGGCAATACCTAAAAAATGAGTTTTAGGTATTTATACCCTGTTGCACGCGCATCGACGAAATTTTATTTTGGAACATTTGAGAAATGGAATGAAATAAGTTAACGAACAAAACCTCGATATGTGATTTCCATATCACAATCCCAATGCTTATAGAATGAACTAGAGGTAAAAGCCATAAAATTAATAACATTTTCTTTAATTATAAGGATATCGGAAAACAATGTATTATGCCTTTCAATAAATGTTGTTGCAATTATTAATTTGATTAAAAATTATTACAATCAATATTTGTTCTCTAAATTCCTGATTTTATTGTTTCACTTATCATTTGTTATATAGAATAGTAGGTGGAAATGTGAAAGTTACAAAATATGTGCTAAAATCATTGTAGTTATTACGCGTATTACTCGCTATAAAATATTAATAAAATTTTAATGGAGCACTTAAAAGCAGAGTTTACAATTAGATTAACAGTTATCTTAATTAGATTTTGTTGAAAATATCATTTATAACTGAAAATCAAAACTGTGAAATTAATAAGTAGGTACATATCATACCAAAAGAAAGCCAGAATAGATTTTAAAATACGACTATATACAGATTGTTGACTGCGATAAAAATATAAAATCATACTTTTCTAATTTCTTGCTTTCCTAACTATTTAAGGTAAAAAACTTCAAATAAATGTTGTAAAGCATAAAATTCTATATTAGAATCAATAAACAAAATTAATTTTGCATGCTCTATATCAGCAGAATTTAGGTATGAAAATGTCGAAAAACAGATAGTCATAGTATTGGATCCATAAAAGTTATCGATTTATCTGCCAAGCTAGGCTAAAATATTTTTATTATTATTTGTAATTTCTGTAAAAGTAAAAAATTAGTAATTTAAATTAATAGATAATAGGCTACTTGCGTGGTATTGAAAATCTGATATCTATCACTAAATACCTAAAGTAAAGTTAAAACGTATATAAAAATATAAATTTTGTTTTAAAAAAATTATGTTTTTTAATAAGTTAAGAAAGAAGATTTTCTTTGACGTCATTATTTTGAACTGGAGAAAAGGAAGCATATTTAAGAATGTTTTAATTTGATTTTGACATTAGTTCATTTTTCTGTCATTGTCTCTCTTCTTTATTATTTACAATTTCCGTGGTTTCTGTTACTTTTATTACGTATTTCGATTTGTTAAGCAGGATTTTGAAGGATTTTAGCTTAGCTTATGCTCGTACAAGATTAAAATGACAAACGAAAATATTAACCTCCAAACTATTATTCAAACGTCAAACACATGATCTGTCATGTTTAAATTACCCGCCCATGCCGTTGTTATTAGACGTACCGATGTTATTGCTTTCCGGCCATTCATTGGTTCGGCGTAACTCTACGTCATACATGGCGGTAATTTAAATATTAAAATTTCATTAATTTTTTTCTGGCCAATTAATGAAAATTATGCCAAAAGAAAAAATATGGGTAACAAGTTTTTATCGTCTCTTCAAAAATATTGAACAAAAAATGGCACGCAAGTAGCCTATTGTTCACATGAACAGATATTATAAATAATACCTAATGAAAATGTAATAACATAACTTAACAAGAAAAACGTCAAACATTTGTTAATTTATCTGTTTCAATTCCATGTCTATCGCTATTTTTGGGGTGATTTTTGACATTTCCATAGCTAATTTCTGCCGTTATATAGCACGTAATAGCTCTTTGTGTATTAAGAGCGCAAAATGGGACATTGTTGATTGAGAGGTTGTTGCCGTGCGACTCGGGAGCGCGGCTTTCTCTCGAAATCGACAATGTCCATTTGCGCTCGAAACACACACAAGATATTTTCTACAGTCGCCACAATGGCGTCCTCCACCATAACAAAAAGTTTTTTTGTATAATTTATTTGTTTCAAGTACACTAAACTAGTGCAGTGAAAAAGTAGATGTCCAATGGGAGCGTTCACGCCAAACTTTTGCAGGTGGCAGCACAACTGTTCACACAATTAACTGTATATCTAATTTTAATTTATCATTATTTCCCATTCTTCTTGAGCTATGGCTTCAATCTAATCTAAGCATTTTATACTTTCGTTTTTGTAAATTAATGCCTTATTTTATTTTCACAGCAGTGCGGCATTTTGTTTGGTCATGTAAAATACCTCCACCATAGCAAAAACTTGTTTCAAGTACATTAAACTAGTGCAGTGAAAAAGTGGATGTCCATTGGGAGTGTTCACGCTAAACTTTTACAGGTGGCAATACAGCTGTTCACACAATTTATTTTATATTTAATTTTAATTTATCGTTATTTTCCATTCTTCTTAAGCTATTGTTTCAATTTAATCTAAGCATTTTATACTTACTATTTTATTTTCACAGCAGTGCGGCAATTTGTTTGGTTATGTAATATACCGACAGAGCAGTTATGTGTTAGATTGACTTGTGAAGGTGGTAAATGTGTAACTACAGTGCCATTAGTTCCTGACTAAACGTCTCCATTAAGAATGTAGACAAGTGACATTTCTCAATATTGTATATTTTCTGTTTGAAGCCGTCATCGGCCTTCTTAAGGGATGGTTATTAAGGAATTTATGTATAGTTAACACATACAGTTTATTTGGACGTTTCGGGGAACAATTTCTCCCATCTTCAGCATTAAATTAGTTTAAAGAACCTACAATTAACGTTACTTTGTACCTATCTGAAACCCACAATCACATTATATTTAATATATTTCAGTACGAAGGGATGTGTGTCCCAGATTTCCTAAATATTCTCTGTTCGGTGTGTTATGAACAAAACAATCCCATGTAGAATGGAAAATATGTAAGCAAACCAATAGGTAAGCACAAGATATGCTGATTTTATTATATAAACTTAGACTAGTTCAAGATAGGTACAAAGTAACGTTAATTGTAGGTTCTTTAACCTAATTTAAAGCTGAAGATGGGAGAAATTGTTCCCCAAAACGTCCAAATAAACTGTATGTGTTAACTATACATAAATTCCTTAATAACCATCCCTTAAGAAGGCCGATGACAGCTTGAAACAGAAATTATAAAGCACGAGGGATCTCCAGTTCTCATCTATAAAATCAATATTGTATAGTTAGAAATTTGGACAGCGAGCGATTTTCCTACATTGTCGCGCATGAGCGGCACAGTGACATTTTGCGTTGACAAAAGAGAGTGCAGATGGCTACCTTGTATATAGACTGTAGAAAAAAATAATTTCAACTTTTATTTGACGCATTTTTACCTAAAATAATTAGGGGAACAAGAATTACGATATTATGATTTTCCTATGTCCCGGTATGTCCGGTCAACACCCTGTATCTTTGAAATAAAATTATATTATCTTTCATAACCTCTAAAATATATTTCAAAACCATAACTATAAAATTCATCTTAAAATTCTAATCACGTAACAAAACTTTGTGACAAATTTGCAAGTTTCTAAACACAACAAAACAATCTCGCATTATCTGGCATCTTGAACCTAACCCAACTTTGGAAACACATATCGCGTATTACGTCAACAAGTATCCACCGAACAAAGACAAACCCTACTCGGGGTCAGTGTCTCTGGCATTTGGATGAGTGAGCCCATAAAACTGAGCAACAAGCTCGTTTTTCTGTTTATGAAAAATAACACTCCCTATGGCTGGAGATGCGTTATCAGTATGGGCTGCCTCGCTGAATGAACGGCAGTGCGCATGCGCAACGCGTGGGCGACGATGATGGTGAAGCAATGTATGTACATAATTTGAAAGTCTCTCGGATTGAAGACAAATATGGAGCGTGCTGGAGCGACAGCCAGACGACTGCTACGTTTGAGAGACTTATTGAAGCAGGGACGGACACCCAAAGGATTTTAAACTTTATATATAAATCTGATTTTGGTTGGAAGTTGTTTTCGGCCTTCTTCAAGGAATGGGTATTGATTAATTAAAACATGATAATGGTATCACTTGTACTTTTTTACTTCCTTGTACGAAGTAAAGGAAGTATTGTAATCGCGAAAAATTTCGGTTTTGAGATTTCAACGGAAATATCCATTTTGACCATCTCTGAATCCATTCTGACTAATTTCGTCGTGACGTCTGTACGTACGTACGTGCGTACGTGCGTATGTATCTCGCATAACTCAAAAACGGTAAGCCGTAGAAAGTTGGAATTTTGTATTTAGGACTGCTATAACATCTAGTTGTGCACCTCCCTTTTTGGTCATTACATAATTTCTAGAAATAGTACTTTATTTGAAGCCTATAATAGATTTTAATGAAAAACTATCTTAAAATATAATCTAACACTTTTCAAATTTGGTATATAAGACTTTTATGTCTATTGGAATAACATAGTAGATTTTGGTTAAAACAGGCTAACCGGAAGTGACATATTACCTGAAGGTGTTAACAGTTTTTCTTCAATAAAATGGTTTCATTTTGATTTTAGAAATAAATGCTTCAAATAAAATTTTTAGAGAATTAAATTCTGTGTCTAGCACATCAAGTACTATTAAATTAGCCCTTTGTATAAGCGAGATATGTATATTTAAAACTTATATAATTTTTGGTTTTTGTAATGAAGCTTGCTGTGGATTAGGACAAAAAATAACATAAAAATAAAAAATAGATGCTAATGTCAAATTACGTCAAATATGTGCAATTATATATTTGGGTCTATACTTCATATTGGTCTTGTGTAAGTTGTGTACAAGGAAGTCGTGTGGTGTCCACATCAGATTTTTTTATAATAAGTAAGATATTACAAATGTTTACAAATAATCTTGTACCCATAAATGAAACGATAAATACCAATTTATGTCTACACGTTTATAGGTTTTGCAAAAATAAATACTGTGTGAGATTTCGAGTATTGGTTATTGCCCGACTGGTATATTATTATTATTATTATTATTATTATTATTATTATTATTATTATTATTATTATTATTATTATTATTAATAATAATAATATTATTATTGTTATTGTTATTATTATTATTATTATTATTATTATTATTATTATTATTATTATCATAACAACCCTATTTCAGGGCCCAAGGGCATTATGAGTTGTTGCTGTGGTAATGTCAAGAAATTGATATTGATACTGGGATAAAGGATAAAACAACAAGAAGCATTCATATACTAAAAATGAACAAGCAGAAGACTCACGTCATCAATAAGTATTACTAGACAATGACGTCACTTATTACTACGTTTACATGGGGTACTAATTTATTCTAGAAAATGCAGTGTGTGTTGCATAACTTACTGTATACAATACATGCATGTAAGTAATTAAAATAATAACAAGACTAAAATATTTTTGAAAATAATCATTTTCTTTTATATATTTATTTTTACTTAAAATTATTATTTAAAGGGCCTGGTTTAGGTCGTCTTAGCTCTAATCAAATGAAAGCACCTCAAAAACTATAATAAGACGAGAAAATTGTGCGCCCCCAGGCTGCAGCTTAGTCAGCTTATCCGGTAATTGGGCACTGCAGTAATTCTGTAGCGTAAGACACAACTTACAAAATACTAAACTCAAAAGAAACTAGAACGATTTATTTTATTTATATATTTTATTGACAGCTAATGGACCTTTCCAATTTAAGGGCTATCTCTTTCTATCGCTGCAAATAGTAAGAAAATGGCGCAAACAACTGCCAGTTCGGCTGTCAAACGAAATGTCAAAAATATTGCAGTCATTAAAATACCTGTATTCTCAGTGAAAATTTGCATCGTTAGACATTTTATCTTCAATAAAAGCTTTTGTAACTTATTTCGATAAGATTTTTTGAAGTTATCTTACATTTTACGTCTAATTTTTTTAGAATCAAACGTCATAGATCTCAGTTGTTCTTACTATGCGCAGATCCCCATTGCGCATATCTTCTATCTCTTTAAATTGGAAAGGTCCATTGACAGTTCAATATATTTTTTACAAAACAATAATACATAACTACTTTGATATTTGCAATCATTTATATTAATTCAAGTCACTTATGCCTGGATGAGATGAGTTGACAATCACCTGACAATAAAGTGACAGGAAAAGGATCGATATTTGATCGATTTTAAATTCAATGTAAAAATGGAAATTGTTAGTAGTGCTACCGTTATGATACGAAAATTAACAACAATTATGTCAAATAATTTTATATTCCCTAAAAGGAACAAGGATTGACTATGATATGAAGGTAAATTTCATTAATATATACGTTTCTTAATACTAGTATCTTTTATTCCGTCTTTTTTAAAAAATAAATAACACCCAATAATTTCTATAAGTTATATTTCATTTTATAAGGTTTTTTTCAGGTCGATGACGTGAGTGTTCTGCTTGTTCATTTTTAATATAGCGTACCTACTTCGTAATTTTTTTTAAATTTTCCGATCCGTAATCCGTAAAATACTAAACAATTATAGTCGGACATAAACGTTGAAGACACCACGGGAGTTAAACAGACAATGCCTTCAGTCACCATACTCACTTCGGGCTAAAGGCCCTCGGAAAGTACATTATTGTCCTTGTAACACCATTGATACCTTAGTATGTGGTTAAAACCGTAGTCCAGTAGGGCGCGAGCAGACACGTGACTCGAGCGACCTTGAAGTGCTTGGCATTAGCTGATTTGTGTGCACGTGTCACTTTGACAAGAACAATGTCAATTTGACGAAACCAATGTTTTGATTTCTTTTGATTTTGAAATGTTAAATTGTTAATATTTTACAAATTTCGGGCAGTAAAACACATGAACTTAGAAATAGTAACATTTTACCAGTTCAAAATTTAAATAAGTCATATTTGGTCCTGTCAAAGTGACATTATTCTTGTCAAAATGACACGCGCACACACATCAGCTGATTCTCAACTCGTCAAGGTTGCTCGAGTCACGTGTCTGCTCGCGCCCCATAGAAACAGATTTTGCAATGAAAATTCCATTTTTACCTCCCGCTACGCTTAGTAAGGGAGGTATAGGGATCGTGCTAAAAATCGCATATCGAAATTTTGGTAAATGATCACGTTTCAAGGTTTGTAGAATCCGATTTTAACATTTTCACGATGATGTCTGTGTGTATGTGTATATAGTGTATGTATGTGTGTATGTGTGTGTGGATCCTCCGCTATAACTCAAATGCTATTATTCGGAAAATGTTGAAACCTTCTGTTTTGACCTTGTTGTAATAGGGAAAGAACCCATTAGAATTTGGTGTAAATCGGAAATGGCACTTTACTTGAAACTCAAAACAGTTTTTCTTCGAAAAATACTTTTAAATATCTTTTTTTCGGGATTTATGTTATTATAAAAAATAAAGATTATTAAATTGTCTACAGGATTGCATTCATACTTTTTTATATATTTTATAGATAAATTTATAAAATTATCTATAATTTAAATCCAGGAGCCTCCGTTTTAAAAAAGCACAACTCCTTGGTTACACAGTTACACTCCTTGCGATTTTTTCAGTTTTTGACGATTTTGAATAATGTTTAAATAAATGTATTCGTTGGAATATTTTGATGAAAATTGGTATACTTATGGTTTTTGGTACGAGGAATTTACTGGTGAGGTCGTTGAAGGTGTACCGCACACCCATTTTTGGGTAAGAGGGTGTTGTGGTTTAAAGAAGGGTCGAAATTTTTAAAAAATTAAAAATTCTGAAAGTAGTTTGAAGAGTGTAGATTTAAGATTTTAAAACCACAGGTCCATATCTATTTTCGTGTCTGAGATATTCGTCCTCAAAACTTTACTCAAAAATGCCCATTTTTGGGTCATATCCCAAAAATGGTCAATTATACACCACTGGCGATATAACCATTAGACTCTACGAGCAAAATTACATATGCATACCAATTTTCATAATTTTTGAACAACTATTACAATCTCCAGAAGGAAAAGTCTGAAAATGGCCAAAAATCGCAAAAAATCTAAGGTGTACCCCTTGCGATTTTTTCAGTTTTTGACAATTTTAAGGAATGTTTAATAATTAATGTATCCGTTGGAATATTTTGATGAAAATTGGTATACTTATGTTTTTTGGTACGAGGAATTTACTGGTGAGGTTGTTGAAGGTGTACCGCACACCCATTTTTGGGTAAGAGGGTGGTATGGTATAAAGAAGGGTCGAAATTTTTAAAAAATTAAAAATTCTGAAAATATGTATTTAAGTAGTTTGAAGAGTGTTGATTTAAGATTTTAAAACCACAGGTCCATATTTATTATCGTGTCCGAGATATTCGTCCTCAAAACTTTGCTCAAAAATGCCCATTTTTTGGTCATATCCCAAAAATGGTCAATTATACACCACTGGCGATATAACCAATAGACTCTACGAGAAAAATTACATAAGCATACCAATTTTCATAATTTTTGAATAACTATTACAATCTCCAGAAGGAAAAGTCTGAAAATGGCCAAAAATGGTAAAAAATCTAAGGTGTACCCCTTGCGATTTCTTCAGTTTTTGACGATTTTGAATAATGTTTAATAATACATGTATTCGTTGGAATATTTTAATGAAAATTGGTATACTTATGGTTTTTGGTACGAGGAATTTACTGGTGAGGTCGTTGAAGGTGTACCGCACACCCATTTTTGGGTAAGAGGGTGGTGTGGTTTAAAGAAGGGTCGAAATTTTAAAAAAATTAAAAATTCTGAAAATTTGTATTTAAGTAGTTTGAAGGGTGTAGATTTAAGATTTTAAAACCACAGGTCGTTATCTCTTTTCGTGTCCGAGATATTCGTCCTTAAAACTTTGATCAAAAATGCCCATTTTTGGGCCATATCCCAAAAATGGTCAATTATACACCGCTGGCGATATAACCATTAGACTCTACGAGCAAAATTACATAAGCATACCAATTTTCATAATTTTTGAACAACTATTACAATCTCCAGAAGGAAAAGCCTGAAAATGGCCAAAAATCGCAAAAAATCTAAGGTGTACCCCTTGCGATATTTTCAGTTATTGACGATTTTGAATAATGTTTAATAATTAATGTATCCGTCGGAATATTTTGATGAAAATTGGTATACTTATGTTTTTTGGTACGAGGAATTTACTGGTGAGGTTGTTGAAGGTGTACCGCACACCCATTTTTGGGTATGAGGATGGTGTGGTTTAAAAAAGGGTAGAAATTTTTAAAAAATTAAAAATTCTGAAAAATTGTATTTAAGTAGTTTGAAGAGTGTAGATTTAAGATTTTAAAACCACAGGTCCATATCTATTTTCGTGTCCGAGATATTCGTCCTCAAAAACTTTGCTCAAAAATGCCCATTTTTGGGTCATATCCCAAAAATGGTCAATTATACACCACTGGCGATATAACCAATAGACTCTACGAGCAAAATTACATAAGCATACAAATTTTCATAATTTTTGAACAACTATTACAATCTCCAGAAGGAAAAGTCTGAAAATGGCCAAAAATCGCAAAAAATCTAAGGTGTACCCCTTGCGATTTTTTCAGTTTTTGACGATTTTGAATCATGTTTAATAATTAATGTATCCGTTGGAATATTTTGATGAAAATTGGTATACTTATGTTTTTTGGTACGAGGAATTTACTGGTGAGGTTGTTGAAAGTGTGCCGCACACCCATTTTTGGGTATGAGAATGGTGTGGTGTAAAAAAGGGTAGAAATTTTTAAAAAATTAAAAATTCTGAAAATTTGTGTTTAAGTAGTTTGAAGAGTGTAGATTTAAGATTTTAAAACCACAGGTCCATATCTATTTTCGTGTCCGAGATATTCGTACTCAAAAACTTTGCTCAAAAATGGTCAATTATACACCACTGGCGATATAACCAATAGACTCTACGAGCAAAATTACATAAGCATACAATTTTCATAATTTTTGAACAACTATTATAATCTCCAGAAGGAAAAGTCTGAAAATGGCCAAAAATCGCAAAAAAATCTAAGGTGTACCCCTTGCGAATTTTTCAGTTTTTGACGATTTTGAATAATGTTTAATAATTTATGTATCCGTTGAAATTGGTATACTTATGTTTTTTGGTACGAGGAATTTACTGGTGAGGTCGTTGAAGGTGTATCGCACACCCATTTTTGGGTATGAGGATGGTGTGGTTTAAAAAAGGGTGAAAATTTTTAAAAAAATAAAAATTCTGAAAATTTGTATTTAAGTAGTTTGAAGGGTGTAGATTTAAGATTTTAAAACCACAGGTCGATATCTCTTTTCTTTTTCGAGATATTCGATATTTTTTACAAAAAGTGAATACACCCTTTCTTTCGGTTATACACATATTGCTTATTGAATTGTGTGAAAATTGTAATTATGAAACTTCCAGTATAAACGGAAGTGTCATCAACTTTGTAAATTTAACCTATATTATTTTTACCTCCCGCTATCCTTGGTAAGGGTGGTATAGGGATCGTGCTAAAAATCGCATATCGAGATTTTGCTAAATGACCACGTTTTAAGGTCCCTAGAATCCAATTTTAACATTTTCACGATGATGTCTGTGTGTATGTGTGTGTGGATCCTTTACTCTAACTCAAATACTATCATTCAGAAAATTTTGAAACCTTATATTTCGAACTTTTTCTGTAATGGAAAGAGCCCATTAGATTTTGGTGTAAATCGGATAACCGGAAATGGTACTTTCTTCGAAAAATACCTTTAAATGTTATTTTTCCGAGATTAATGTTATTATAAAAATTAAAGATTATTAAATTTTCTACAGATTTGCATTAATACTTTATCTATAATTTAAATCCAGGAGTCTCCGTTTTAAAAAAGCACAACTCCTTGGTTACACAGTTCAGATCTCATATGTATGTAACTGACAGATAAATGACACCGTCAGAGAACTAATTTCAAATGAATAATAGTAACTTTAAAAAATAAATAAATAGAACAATATGAAAAGGAATTCAATATAGTTTCCAGCATAGGTAGGTAAATATGTAGGTATGTATTTAAATTAATAAAAATTGAATGGCGGGAGGTATTGTGCTGGCCACATATTTTTTTTATATGTCAGCATTCTAGATTGGTAATTTTAAATAAGCTGTCGAAAATTAACCACTGGTTAGGTGCTTTTCTGTAACTCAGTGGTTCATTTTTAGCAACTGGGTATAGCTATTAACATACCTAGGAATGTTATGTATATCATATCTGCCGAAGATGTCGGTTTGAAATCCGAGCTCGTAGAGCGAGGATTTTAAGACATCCAAGGCTTGTTATGATTAATAACATCCGTGGTTTGTTCAATAGTTTATCAGTTTCATCAGACATTATTGATAAATATAATGTTTTTGAAATTCTTTCATTAATGCTTCTTTCAGATTGCTATGGTTAACAGAACAATTATTTTGACATATGTCAATGTGACAAATATTCAAATTATGTACTTTATTCCTCATGTTTATTACTTTAGAATAAAGTAGACCGTATTTAGAACGATAGGCTAACGTTATCTGTTTGTATTAATGAAGATCATTATATTTTCATTTTATTTTATTTTCATTTTGTAGACCGTTGTTGACAAGTCAGTATGGTAATAATATTACCATACAGATACAGTTATTACTTAGTTACCAGCCTACTTTTGTACATGTAAACAATGGAATAATATCCTGAAACCGGAAAAAAAATTTACCCAACAGATTTGACAACAAAAAATCATTTATATACCGAAACGTCGATTTTGTAAGAATATATACTGTATGACTGAGATTTCGAGTATGTATTTGTTAACACCTAATCTAATTATGTATTTTGATGCATAGTATAAATATAAATTGTACTACATTCTTCAAATTTGAAAACAACAAATTCTTAACATATTTTGTCGCTTACTTATATAATTTATGTTTACGCATGTATCTTTGATGTTTGAATTTTACGAGCATATAGTCATGTAAACATTAGGTTTTATTCTTTCAAATTATTATTATTTATTAATTTATTTAATACAAAAGTTCACAAAACATAATTGAATAAAATGTGTCAAGTATGTACATTGTACGAAACTTTTCCTAAATATTTTTCTAATATCTTAGACCTAGTTTCTTGAAGCAATTTTCTACTAAATATAGGGCAAAGGAATATATGTATGACACATTTATACACATTAAAAAGTATTAACGCATTATACCTAAAAAAAAATAAAACTATTTCAAGAGATAGAGGTGCGCCTTAAAATTATGTAACAAGATGTTATTGTTTAAAATCTAAATCAATCTATATCGTACAATGAAAATGAAACAACTTTTCAAAAAATCTGTCTTGGAACACATCTTTTATTTAATCATTTTTTGTTCAAAATAAATAAAATAAATTCATATTCTAATATTGCTCCGGTATCCGAAACCAAACTAGGGTACTTTAAACTAATCTACAGAATATTTCTACGGATCACTTCACTTGAATGATTGATAGGCGAGTAACCATTACAATGAAATGTCGACCGTTTATGAAATATTTGAACTATTCATCAAAATGATTAAAAAATCTTAAAAATGTAAATATTTGAGTCAAGGAAATGTGTTTAACCTATAAATTTAATAATAGTTGCATTTTTGCTTTTTGGAATACTTCGCTGAGAAGCTAAAAAATTCTCTTTTCAATGGTAACTCTAGTCTAAATGCCCTAAAAAGGTGAAAACCATAATGCAGTATTATTCACACTTTGCAAAAATTAATAACTACACAATTTACATTTTTGCCAATATCTTTTAATCTATGAATTATTTTCCAAATTACATCATTAAAATGGAATCCTAATTCCGTAACCTTCAGGTTTGGAAGGTATTGTCTTTGATCAAAAAATTCGATGATGAGTTTTTAATCAATAAGCACATTTTAGGGTCCCTAGAATACTATTTTTACGATTGTGTGCGCAGTCGCGGCGCTAAGGGTGGGCCCGGGTGGTCACGTGCCCACCCTAAAAAGTCTTGTGCCCACCCAAGTGCCCACCCGCTACCAACATACAAATAATTTTTCTATATATATAAAATTTGTGAATAAAATTTTATTTTTAATTCTGAACATTACTTGTAATTCATTTTGTTATAAAATTAAAAGAGCAGAAAATACAGCCATATGAAAATTTCACAATTGTATTTCTGTGATTTGGCAATTTATTTTTGTACATGAAAGCGAGAAAACATGCAGCTTCACATCCTTTGAAAAAATGTAACTTTCAAATAAAAAGCATTTGACCTTGAATAAAAAAAATTGCCTGCGGCGCCTTTTTCTCCTAACCTCTGCATGACCTATTGTAACCCCCCCCCCCCAATGGTGCCCACCCATTTTTTGATTGTGCCCACCCCACATTTACATCCTGGCGCCGCCACTGTGTGTGTGTGTGCGTGTGTGTGTGTCTGTCTGTCTGTCTGTCTGTCTGTCTGTCTGTCTGTCTGTTTCTCTCTCTCTCTCTCTGTGTGTGTGTATGTTTCTCTCTCTCTCTCTGTGTGTGTGTGTGTGTGTGTGTGTGTGTGTGTGTGTGTGTGTGTGTGTGTGTATGTTTCTCTCTCTTCCTTTGTGTGTGTGTATGTTTCTCTCTCTCTCTCTCTCTCTCTCTCTCTCTGTATGTGTGTATATACGTGTGTGTGTGTGTGTGTGTGTGTTTGTGTGGGTGTAACAAAAATTTCGTATGTGATAACTCTACTACACTTTCAAAAATAATAATTCTTTCGTATTTCTCTTCGTTGCATCGATATGTAGAGTCTTAAATATCATTTTTTCACATTTAATATTATTATAAATAATAAAGAATATTTTATTCTCTATACGATTTGACTGCATTTTATACTTAATATTAAACGGGTATAGAGTTAAAAAATTATAAAAAAATTAAATTTCATAAAGTAGCCAGCTATGGAAACAGCTACTATATTTAAGGCCTGTGTCCACGATCCTAGAAATCGATCAGAGTTCTCGAATATAGTCTGCAATTCGATAACTCGGATCGTGGACACTACCAACTCGGACGCAAAAATCGAATAGAAAACTAGAAGGGAAAAATGCGTTCTGTCCTATTTTTTCGTACAAGTTGCTAATTTCATTTACATGTTACCAGTTTAAAATATCGACATTTGATGTTTGATAAGCTTAAATATTATAAGGTTATAAAATATTACCGAATTCAACTTATTTTTGATAAGTTATTATAAATAAATTAATATATTAGTGTTAAAAATTTAATTTACTTACTGCCGGGATAATTTTCGGTTATGTTTTATTAGTTTTTAGTATTGGTAGAAATGGCTGAAAGTAACTTCATAAATTCAACAAACCTGACATCTGTAGTCATACAAGTTCAATATTTATGATCAAAAAATGTGATCGAGAACTCGCAACGAATTCTAGCATCGTGGACACAAGCCTTAAGAAAAATCTGTGTTAAGTGCAATTGGCATAGAGTGTTTGTCTTATAATTTTACTGGAAATAAAGGATCTTTTACCAGAAATTTTCTGTATGGAATTTGAATAAAATACATATAACTGCCGGAAGGTAATATACAAGAAATAGAAGGAAGATATTTATTTTTCATACAATATTATCACTTGTGATGGCTCTTTGTTTTCATGCATACTACACAGCATCGGACTGGCCATTGTGGCGATGTGGCGATCGCCACAGGCCCGGCGAGCGAAAGGGCCCGGTCTTCTAGTATTTAGTTAATAGTTTTCAACATGATAAAGAGAAAAAAATCTTAAAGAACTGATTGTAGATCAAGTATAAACATAATTCAGAGTCTGACCTTAACCAGAGAACAAGCGTAGCGTGTCGAAGAAAACTAAACGCCAATATAGGCTTACTTCTATCCCTGTCTTCACCCCAAACTCCATCATCACCGCGGCCAGTGTATTCTAGAAATACGTGCTCAACGGGCATGTGCAAAATCTACTATGTAGTAGATATAAAATTTAGTTTTAAGTTTTGTGTGGTTTGATGTAACGTTTCACTTTTCACATAGTAGACTTTCATTACCAGATACATAAAAATGATTAAATTCAGTTAACTAACTCCATTTTTATTCCGGATTAAAAATTTTAATATGAGATCTGTTCACGAAACAGAATACCTAAGGTAGGAGTTAAATTCTGCAACTGCATTTTAATAACAATTTTTGTCGCCTTAACACTTGGACTTGTACTTAAACTTAAGTATTCCCAATTGCACAAACAAGGCTTAAATTTTAAGCGTCCCATAGACAAAAAATGTAAATCGAAACAACAATGAATAGTAATTCATTTAACATTTTATATCGACGTAATATTGTCAATTGTGAAAGATAGCACTAAAATGAAAATTAATTATAAACATTGCACCTACAAAAAAAAAGATTATCTTTAATAGTATTCACCATTCACTATTAATATGATTTGATTACAACAAAGAAAATATTCTAAAAATGATTATAACAATATATTTATAATTTTAATATTTAAATTCATTAACTTCGTAATGCATACTTCGCATATGCGTTATTTACTCTATGTGTCAAATCTCGGCCAAAATATACGTGTTAGGACGCGATTTTCATATTAGATTACTGCCAATTCTATACAACTAGTATAGTTATCTTTGGTAATAAATAAAATACTTTAATTTTTTTTTGTAGTTATTCTCAAAAATAAACCATTTCAAAATTTACCGTTTTCGTCTATATATATGTATTTTTTCTCAAATAACGATACACCATTAAAATGGTCTTCTGATGGGGTAACTGTTGTCTAATTTACCCGACACCAGAACTCTTATATTGCTTGAGATCTCCATGCAACGAGTATTTCAATAAATCTGTTTTCTTATGTTAATCGTCAATGTCACGGATTTTTGGGTTCAGCTTGTGTCCTTACTTAATGTTTTCATTCATTAAAAAAAACTTCATTTATAACCATCTTTGTTTCATTATTAATATTTTGAATGGCCCAGAATAGGGGGCCCGGTAATCCAAATCGCCACACTGAGAAATATGTCCCAGTCCGACACTGATACTACATGCAATTTCTTCGTCTCTCGAGGAGTCACATTCTAGCCTTCATCATGTAGACAGCTGTTCCTTTTATTTCATACAATTTGTAAACATAATTCTTCTGTAAATAAATTCCTTCAACACATACTTATATTAAATTATAATTCTGCCAAAGACACGCATCCACAATTCCATATTCCATAACAAATTTCTAATGACTATTTGTCACATTTTGTATTTTTCAGCAATCGACAAGCACTATAAAAGTAAAAGTTGTTATTAGAGTCTTCTTTTTGGTACTCATTTTCAGAAAGTAGCTTCAGGAAATTACAAGTAATTGAGACTATGAATAATTAACAAGTATATTACACGGTATATTAACAATACACTAATCAAATCTCGTATCAAATTGCTATCGATTGCTAATCACTCCTTTCCTTTAATAAATAACAATCTGGTTGCCTGGAGACGCCTCTGTTGATACAGTATCGGTTTCCATGGACACCGCGCAACATGCTACGACCTTGACTCGATTTAGTCCAGCTACAGCTATGGCTAGAGAACTGTCTCTACTGTAGTTCTCTTGATGGATCCCAGACCCAGGCCCTGGTTGGCCGGCTCGTGTTACTGCATCACGGGTAATTATTCACCAGGGGACGCTCGCTAGACGTAGAGCGTCGATGTAGAAGCGTCGGTGGAAGGCTGATGTAACACAGGCGGACACATTGGGATAGAAGCTTTTAGAAGATGATGAAAGTGGATATAGGTACTTAATAAGTATAGTTGGTGTCTACAGATATAAATATTTGTTTACACTCTTAGTTTCATTGATAGACTAATTGAAGTAGGTACCTAATCACAAGTGGTTATAAATATAAGTAAAATATAAATATATCACCATTGCAGAGTGTGCCAATCTGCTTTATACACAGATATTGGTAATTATGATGACATAACATATGGTTCTAAAGTTTTGAGAAAATGTTTAGATGTTTTGTATTTATACCAAATAACGTTTAATCATATTGTCGCTGGAAAGAAAATATCACAATTAACTTATTCTAATTTTGACAGTTTAGTTTTTTCGATTTGGTGCAGCAAAATGTCATACAAGCTAGATATTCGTAAAGGAATTTACAATCTTGTTGGGCGAATGCCTAAGTGTGATATTGTTTCAGTTTATCGCACAATATCTCTGTGGCAACAATTGATCCGACAATAAAAGATTGTGAGTTAATTTGCCCAAAAGTGGTCGACTAATATTTTTAAGCCACATGAGAGAACAAAGATTAATTGCAGCCGTTAAAGACAAAGTTGGAGTGTCACAACGAACTGTAGCCAGAAGATTCGGTGTTTCGAAGACCACTGTTTTTACCACTTTCTCGAAATTGTAGAATAAAGCTGTACTTTTATAAACATGGACGATTTATTCATATAGAAAAGGATTGAGATTGACAAAACATCATAAAATATATTTGAAATTGAATTGCATAATTAACAACTAAACTACTTGATTATTTGTTTATTTTTATTATGAGGAGTGACACCTGTCATCCAATAGAAATGACGTGGTGTTTTGAAAAAGAAAAAAGGCTCCAAAATATATTGTGGCCCAATTAGAAAGAATCCCTAGATGTTGTCGTGCGTTAAGGCGCATTCATTTTTTCAATAAACTTATTGTAATGGATGACGAGAAATATTTTACCTTGTCCCATTCAAAAATTAAAGGAAACGATGGTTTTTGTGTATACTAATAATGACATGGAAAACACACCAGACAATGTCAAGTTCAAAGGTAAATCTAAATTTGAGGATAAAATTTCAGTATGGTGTGCCATTTCTGAAGCCGGATATATCTCGCAGCCGTACATTAGTCGTGTTCGAGGAGAAGCCTTAACTGCACAACTTTATATTCAAAGATGTCTCTCTAAATTGCTTCAATTTTTAAATACACATCACGCCAATGATGATATAATTACTGAGTTTACATGCAGTTTAGAAACCGTTTTTAAAACGTTTTTAGTTTTGAAAACGCCATGTAACAGTGTCAAAACAGTTTTGAATTATCTAAACCAAAACTAAAATTCATGGGTTGGACTTGAAAACTAGTTTCAAAACTACTCATGTAAACACTTAAAATTCAGTTTCGATACTGCGCATGCGTACAGAGGATAACGTTTCTGTCGGTTTGTGTTACTAACCTTCAAATAAACTGACAGTTGTGTAGTTTTAGTGCGCAGTGGTATGAAGTATAAAAAATAATTGGAATAATAGCAAAACGAAGTATTTGGAGTGAAGAGGATCTGTCACTTACATTAGCTAAATGCGCATGCGCCGAAACTGGTTTCAAATCACTTTTTAAACTTGTTTTGAAAACTGCATGTAAACAGTTTTGTATAATTTTGGCTGAAAACTGAAACCATTTTCAAAACTGCATGTAAACGTAGTATATGTTTTGGCCTGATCTAACTTCATACCATTACGCCAGAATAACTAGAGACTGGTATAACGAAAACAACGTAGACTTTGTTCCGAAATTTGACAATCCTGCCAAGGTACCTCAAACTCGACCAATAGAAGAATTTTTGTCAATATTGACCAGAAAAGTGTACGACAAGGGATGGGAAGAGCTGCAAATGAAGAACAATTACGACGTCGTATTCACCAAAAGATTCGACAAATCGATCCAGAGGATGATGGGGCAAGTCAGAAGAAAATTTAGGGCCATTGAAGATAATGGTCCATTTTCAATAATTTAAATGTTAAATATTAATTGTTACACTTATTGTTAATTATTTAAAAAGTAAGAGTTTTAAAAAAGTTATCGTATCTACCAGTTTTCCCTTCAAACTGAAATTTAATACGATTGTAATGTACTCACATACATATATACATACATAAAATCACGAATTTCCCACTTAGGGCCACTTTTAAAATCATTACATAAACCTCGTATAACGCTATACCAGGTATAAAATTGGAAATTGTATTTTACAAACCTCGGATAAACATCAGATAGAATAAACACCAGTATTTCTTATTCCATGGAAATCGGTCGTATAAACGTCAGATAACTTTATCCCTGGTTCTTATGGTTACCACGTAAACACAAACGATGTGTTGTTATACATACGTTTGACAGATGTCAATAAAGTATTTCATCATCACTCTCAGAATCAAAAACATCGTGTATATCATTTAATATTGTGAAAAATGCAAATTAGAAGGCAGAAATAATAACAATATTGAAGAAAAATAGTCTAACAAGAAGATAATTTTATTCTATCAATACCAACCTAAAGTGATTTACCGTAATTCCTAGTATAACTATTTGATAGATAAAAATCTGATGTGGCCATCACATAACCTCTCGCCAGATATTTTACCTGGTTGTACGCATAAAACTAAAAATATTTTTAAATACAAATACATATATTCATGTCTCACTACAAAATAATTCTCACATATATTTGCAAAATCTATGGGATATTTTAATATAAATTATGTACAATACATACATTTTCTTTATATTCCATATCCTGAAATTTTCTTTTTCTTTATAATCGTCATTTTTTCGCAAATTCCTTTTATATTCTTTTTTACGTATATTCTTTTGCGTTGTTGACTTTTTTTTATTTTCATAATCTTCATAATAATGTACAAATATTTTTCACAGTGGCATACAAATATTTTTGACAGTGACACTTATGTGTCAATTACAAACATTTGAATTTCTTGCCTTGAAGTAGTTTGATATGAGAATTATTTTATATGCATTTTTTTATCTCTAAATCTATAGAAGATATAATAATGGATTTATATTTATCGAATAAAGAATTTAACGTTCTTTAATATAACTATTTACATAAATTTTCGATAAATAATATTTAGATGATTTTTTTCTTGTAACTACTACTTCTGGTTGTCCAATTGTTACCAAAACTTAATCAACTCTTCCCATTATTGTTAGATTGAGGAATCCGTAGTTAAAAATGTCTTAAGTCTTATTGCATTTGAGAAATCGTGGATCCAACATCCACACACATCCACACACACGTACGGACATCACCGTAAAAATGTTATATTCGGATTCTAGGGACCTTAAAACGTGCTTATTCAGTAAAATCTGGATATGCGATTTTTAGCATGAATACAATACCTCTCTTAGCGAGAGGTAAAAATGCATTGTAAAAGACGGTCTTGTTTATCGGTGATATACGTAGTTGCCAGGATGAAGTTATACCTCCGATAGCTATACCATAGTTTATCCATCAATTGTAAAAGTGGCCCTTAGTGGTTTAGCACAAACCCGAAATAATAATAATAATAATAATAATAATAATAATAATAATAATAATAATAATAATAATAATAATAATAATAATAATAATTTACTTTATTTTATAAATTATATCTGTATTTCAAATCCATTGTTATATTCCTTTTGTATTTTGTACTTATATAATAATTAATTCTATAATGTGTTAAATTTAATATATCAATAATGTTATTATATACATTATAATAATATTTGTTCATGAGTGTGTAAATGAAATTCATTTGATTGCTGGTTGAATGGGTATTATAATATCGCCGGGATTGAGGAAATACGGCCCGTGCTCGGCGGGTGCTAATTTATAAAGTAATGGCAGGAAGGTCAAAAGTGAGTCTCAATTAATGAGCCCACTTCGATCTAGTACGGAACCAGCGCAGCGAGCCAGCTTTCCGCGAACGATTTATAATCAAGTAAAATTCCCGTTGAATTGTCGTTTCAAACAGTTATTTACATATAACGTTGCAAATATCTCATTAGCAGCAATATAGTACAGTTACTTGTCATTTCTGTCTGGGCATAAACAATCGTTTTGCTATAAGAGCACATATTGCTCGCAGCGTCGCCCAGCTATGCTATGCTGCAGCAGTTCACGCCTATCTTTTCAAACAAGCGAAACCAATGACCAATATCACTTCTTTTCTAAATAAATATATCATCACGGCTTATTACCCATTGCTGGGTGTGCCAATCTGCTTTGTACTCAGATATCAGTAATGATTAAATACAGTCGAACTTCGATAACTCAAACCATGACTTGCCACAAAAAAAAGTTCGAGTTATCAAGACTTCGGGTTATTAAATAAAATTCATATGTATAAATATTATTAATACATATAACATGGCTATGGTCCGAAATTGATTAGTTCACATTGATGGTCATCTAATCCGGCCAATGCCCGAATGATGTCGAAATTCACATGGTTTTATCAGATTAATTAATCATCTCTTTCAAATATATTAGATTAAATTAGGTTAGATTTGGTTCATTTTCCCACGACCATATCTACAAATGGTCAAGGTCTAATATTCTAATAAATTTTCTGATGTTCTGTTTATTGTTCCTCAGATCTCAACTACTATCGTGTTTTCATGAAACGCAACTGCTGTCGTGGGGTCTTTGTTACCACAATATTTGAAATATTAAAAAATATAAAAATCGTAGAATATTTACTATTTTTTTACCTCTCGTTAAGAGAGGTACTGAATTCATGCTTAAAATCACATATCCAGATTTTAGTGAATAAGCACATTTTAAGATCCCTAGAATCCGATTATGTGTGTGTGTGTGTGTGTGTGTGTGTGTGTGCGCGCGCGTGCGTGCGTGCGTGTGTGTGTGTTTGTGTGTGTGTGGATGTGCGTGCGTGTGTGTGTGTGTGTGTGTGTGTGTGTGTGTGTGTGTGTGTGTGTGTGTAGGTGTGAACGTTGGATCTACGATTTCTCAAATACTGTAAGACTAAAGACATTTTTAACTACGTATTCCTCAATCTAACAATAATGGGAAGCGTTGATTAAGTTTTGGTAACAATTGGACAACCGGAAGTAGTAGTTAGAAGAAAAAAATCATCTAAATATTATTTATCGAAAATTTATGTAAAACTTATATTAAAGATCGTTAAATACTTTATTCGATAAATATAAACTCATTATTATATCTTCTTTGGATTTAGAGATAAAGAAATAAATATAAAATAATTTGATGTAAAAACGCTCAGATCAAACTACTTCAAAGCAAGAAATTCAAATGTTTGTAATTGACACATAAATGTCATTGTCAAAAATATTTGTATGCCACTGTCAAAAATATTTGTACATCATTATGAAGATTACGAAAATAAAAAAAAGTCAACAACACAAAAGAATATACGTAAAAAAGAATATAAAAGGAATTTGCGAAAAAATGACGAATATAAAGAAAAAGAAAAGGAAAATAGAAAAAGAAAATATAAAAAAAATATAAAGAGAATATAAGGAAAATGTATGTATTGTACATAATTTATATTAAAATATCCCATAGATTTTGCAAATATATGTGAGAATTATTTTGCAGTGAGACATGAATATATGTATATGTATTTAAAAATATTTTTTGTTTTATGCGTACAACCAGGTAAAATATCTGGCGAGAGGTTATGTGCTGGCCACATCAGATTTTTAATTAACACTTTACTGCGATATATCCATTTAATATTTATAATAACATTAAATATGGAAAAATGATATTTAACAGTGTTTTTTCAAGAAAAACTGTTAAAATCTTAAAATGAGGGTACTTCCGGTTGACCAATTATAACCAAAATCTAATCATCTCTTCACATGGATGTAAAGAAAAGGAATACGAAAGAATTAAAAAAAAATGTCCCATTTTCAAAATGAATCGATTCAAATAACATGCAAACTATTTTGATAAATCTAATTTGTTTTAAGAAAGATCAAAGAAATCACAAAAAAAACATTAAGGAAATAAAATGCGTCAGACCTCAATAAAAAATAATAAATAAAATCTTGTTTTCATCGATAGTCTTGAACATAAACCACTATAACTCTTTTCATTTACATTGGTTTAAAAACGTTATTTGTTAGTTAACTCTTTCATAAACAGCCAGTTTCGGTAGTCTTTGACCGGTGCGTAACGATTTCATGCTATTTTCACAAGATAATTCTGACTTGTTGAGAACCTCTCCTGTCTCTCGTAACGTAACACGTAACGAAAGAACGAGGACACGGCTGGTGATGTCATAACGATACGCTACGTTACGTTACGTTACGTCTAGGTGGTTGTGAACTCGCCGTGATTACCTCTTAAATTAATAACAATTAATAAAGACTAGTCAATAAATGATGGAACTCTCACGTACGTAGGCTATGGAATGCGGACGTCCAACTTCAAGTTGTACGTCTCACTGCTACGATTCCCAAGAGCGCTATTCCCAAGAAGATCAAGTTCCTACCGCTGCACGTGCTGAATTCATTACTTTAATTTTCAAGCCTTTGGAAATTAACTTACAGAGGCGGACTATTACGAGTTTTTTCACGTAAGATAAAAATACCAATGACTTTCACTTATCTAGGTGAAATATTACTTTTTCTGAAGGAAAAAATGATTGAAAATATAATTATAGGCATCAGTAGAAACAGCGAAATTTTTACAGGGTACTAAATTGATAACGGCCAGTAGGACACGTCAAATAAGTAAACTTCAAGAACTATCGTTTCATTTAACAAAAATAAAAGTTCTTACACTTTTATTTTACCCTTGGTAAGGGAGGTATAGGGATCATGCTATCGCATGTCGAGATTTTAGTAAATAACCACGTTTTAAGGTCCCTAGAATCCAATTTTAACATTTCCACGATTATGTCTGTGTGTATGTGTGGATCTTCCGCTCTAACTCAAATACCTATTATTCGGAAAATTTTGAAACCTTGTATTTCTAATACCTATGCGATGAGTTTTAAAGTTATTTAACGATAGAGTTTTTAAGGAATTTGGAATATCATTATATAATTTTTCTATTTCGGTGTTCTTATGTTTCTATAAAAGCACTGTTTATCACTGAAAACACGATGTTTAGAAAATCTATAAACGTACTGTTTTTGGCGCCTTTCATGTTCTAGGGGTGGTAGTCATGTTTTCATAACTGACAGATAACCTGAAAATGGTAAATTATTTGTGTTGAAATATTATTTCTAATTGTGGATTTTTATCCTTTCTCTAGGTGATAGGACTAGAAAGAAAAGAAATTTGTAGCTATAGCTGTGTTAGTTAAGAAAGAATAAGAATCTGTGAAGTTAAAATTTCAACTAAAAAATTATGAAACAAGAAACAATGCGCTCAGGTTTGGGTTTACTTTGTCAAAATAATTAAAACAGTAAGTTTTATTTATTACAATTTAAATTTATGGTAATGCAATTTTGAATTGAAGGTATTGTTATTACAGGCAGGTTACGAAATGTATGATGCACGTTACTTGAAAATGTTGACACTGTCTACTCAATTTGTGGCGGCTACTAGCAAACAAATATGAAAAGTTGACGTTTTAATCCATGATTTCCAGTTCCACGTTGTGGCGAACTATCGAATATATGCCATATTATGTTTTGTATTAAAAATTGTAAGAACAGCTTTTGCCGTTATCTGTGCAACTGAGTAGTGAGTGTTGACAAAATGGTGGAAAGTAAAAGTCTAAATCAATAAATTGTTCATTAAAGTATTTCATTATTTAAAGAGTTTTATTTATATGTTGTTTTCTCAATAAAAAGGCATGATGGTCCACGTAACGTCCTTCAATCCTATATTCAAGTTTTATTTATGATAACCAACACGAACTACCGATATGTCAAATCAGGATGGTTCATTAATAAACCTTCGAGTTCATTGTATGTATGGGTTTTCCTCTTTCATAATTGTATAATGCTTGATACAATGTTTTAACGTAAACAATCAAACAAAATCACAAGATACACAAACTGTCAAAATGTGAAATTTCAATTTTTAGCGGGAAGCGCTACCAACATAACTGATAAAAAAGACACCAACTCATATTTTTGACGTCCTTTTTTAAAAAATCTAATTGTAAAATTACCTCAATAGAAAAAATAATATAAAAAACATGTATCATAAGGCCTGTTGACGCACTCGTCCTTTGTAAAAACATGGACTCGTACGTTAACAGATTGCCTTATGATACTTGTGTTTTAATGTACTATTAGATGCTTGATACGAAAATGAACATCTAAATTTACTTTTTTAAAAAGAAAGAACCACAAATAAATCCGTACCACGAAGATTATAATTACTTTCTTTAATATGGAGCTTACTGTATAAGTAAGGTGGTATATTTGTTGTACATATCTTATGGACGAGAGGCAAATAAAGAAAATTCGTTCTCCGATCAATAAGTTTCATTTCAGCTTCTTGTCTGTATGATGATATATGGTCAAATTTACGCACATTATACACGAAGCGAAGGCAAGAATTTTGAAAAAGGGTAATTCTATGCATGTCTTGCTTAGTAAGATTGGGAACGTAAACACAGGCCCAATATTCTAATATGGGCATGATAAGGGTATTAACTAATTTTAATTTTGATACAGTTGTTTAAGTTTAGTCTTGCCGAAGTTAGCTTATTCTTGGTGTGTTCATTAAATTTCAAATCTTTATCCATATATGTGTGTATTGTGCATAATTAATACACCTTCCCAAGTAAATTCATTCTCATTAATGAACATTATGAGCCATTTCCAAAATTGAAGTCTGTTATGTGCTAAAAACATTGAACTTTTTGCACATGGTAGCGATAGAACTGTTGCTTTTTTTAAAAATAGTGACACTCCGTATTGTGTAGATTAACAAATGTGCGAATATTAGGAACAGTATGCTTTGGAAACGCTCCATCTAAATGCGTTGGCAACACTATAACACTGTTTTTATACCAAACACAAATTAAAATGTAGTAAAGATACGAATAAATAAATAAACCATAGGTAAGTAATTACAATGTCTGTGTACTCGCTATTTGTAAACGTAAGCATTTTGACAGAATTTTACCTTATAAACAAGTTTATTACTAATGTCAAAATTTAATTGCAATAACTGACAGGACTGTCAATTGCTAAAACACAATTTTTCAGAGCTATTTCTACTGCATTCATTTATTTGAAAAATACTTGGAACGACTTGTCAATTTACGGGATTATAAAAATGCTTAAAAAATATGCTATTTCGAGAAAAAGTTATTAAGAAATATTGTTGCTCTCGACGAGTTATATTACTGGTTAAATTTAATGTACTTATTTCATTTACAATCTGTATAATATACAATATACAGTAGGCACTGTTCGAAACAAATCTCGCTCAAACTTTCTTGTCTTAGGGGCCTATTCTACTAAAAAAATATATATATTTTTACGAGTCTTTACCAGACGACATGTAGTTATAATACCGATTTTTGTCAAAACCCTATACTAATTTATTTATCGTTACGTATCGTTATATTATGTCGTTTATAAACGACAAGTTCACATGCCTCGTTGAAGTCGTAAAGTCAGATATATTTTGAAAACTAAAGTACAAATGGCTGAAAAAGATATTTTATTAATTGTAGCTGAGCAAGATATTATTATTATTAAAAGCTATGGTTTTTGCTAATTTTTATTAATCTTTTTCATTTACTACTTAACTAGAATATATGGGCGATAATACATGCAATAATATAATATATACAATTCACATTCCTTTTTGACCTGTTATCGGTGTCCTCTTCTACACGCGTCAGCGACGGACTGGCCCTCTACGACGCGTTCCCCTAAGTGGGATAAAATACACATTGTCATTCCAATTTACAATAATTATCACAGGCGTGCATTATCATCTAATGAGATAGACAGGAGGGGGGGCAGGAATAAGGTTGCTCCCAAGTCCCAGACTTGGGTAGGTGCCCCGCATATTAAATGCGGCCTAACACCTTGTGGTTTCCGATACCCCTATCCGCAAAAGTATACACCCAGTGCATTGACGAATTGCTGGAATACGGCTCTCGTGAATAATCATTTCTGAGCCACTAGCGGTACCGTAGCCACATACGCATGTCCCAGACATGTTGAGCTCCCAGAGCTCTGACCTCCCAGAGGTCAATGGGTCCCAGACCCATAATGAGAGTTTAGCTTACGATCACACGAGTGTAGGTCCCAGACCTATCATGATAAACCCCAGGTTTATCCTTAACGTCCCAGACGTTATCGTGGATCTCAGCCTCTCATGTGCATGTCCCAGACATGTGAGTTCCCAGAACTCGACCTCCCAGAGGTCAATGGGTCCCAGACCCGTTATGAGAGTTTAGCTTACGATCACACGTTTATAGGTCCCAGACCTATCATGATAAACCCCAGGTTTATCCTTAACGTCCCAGACGTTATCGTGTGTCTCAGCCTCTCATTTGGTGTCGTCACACCTCGAAGCATAAAGCTCCATGGACCCAGAGTTGTCCCAGACAACTCTTCGGATAGTTAATTAGGAAACTACTACGTTTGCGGCCACAAACTAATAATACAAATGTATACTTCACATATACCATGCATATCAAATACACAAGCAGTGTATAACACATCAATCAAGCATTTGGTGATCCACACCAAACTATACCTTTATAATAATTAGAATGACAGTGAGTTCTACCACTCACCTATAATTACTGCAAGCAGCTAATCTTTTCTTATGGACACTTTCACAGTTTCACACACATCCATATAGCACTGCTAGCACACAACGACTAACTAGCCTGACCATGCAAGGGTCGGGGGTTGTTATTGTGTTTAAGAATGTCAAGTGCTTTTGCCTTAAGCCAGCGCTTCTAAACCAGTGGCGCCCAGTCGAAAAGTGAATCTTACAGTCGGCCTATCCTGACTATCTCCTCGTCCTCGAGGAGGCGATTAAAATTTATAAATAATTTAATTATCAGTATTTGAACTGTGTTCTGATTCCAACTCTAAGTCTTCATCACTTTCATCGCTTTCACACGACGAGTCCGAAGACATACTTCCTGAAGAGGTCCGCGGCTTTAACTTGTTGACGGTCACTGAATTTTCGTATTTAGCCCGGCGGCTTCTGTCTGATCTAGGGAGGTCGCAAATTATGTATTTGTCATTCGGCAATACTTTCTTTACTATAAAAGGGCCCGCGTATGGTGGTTTTAATTTCTTACTAACGCCTTCGCCAATAATTTGCTTCTCGAATACTACTAAATCATTTTCTTTATATTTTCTAGCTGGCTTTTGTTTTTTATCGAATCTTTCTTTTTGCAACATTGAATCAAAAAGTAATTTTTCGGCTACTTCTTCTCGCTCTACATTAATATCGCGTGAATGTGATTGCTCTACTTGTACTTCCGCAGTTAATAATGAATTTATTAATGGACGCGGTTTATACCCGAAAAATAATTCACTTAGTGTTTTACCTGTATTTTTATTGTACATATTATTCATATGGAATTGTACTTTTTGCTATATAATCTTGCCATTTATCAGCATCTTCGCACCTAGCCGATAACACCGATAAAAGGGTTCTATTAAATTGCTCAACCTGACCGTTACTTCGTGGTGTAGCCACAGCATTTTTAACATGTTTTACCCCCGTGTCTTGGCAATATTTTAAAAATGATTTTGATGTGAAAGCCGTACTTCTATCTGATATTATTCTTCTAGGTACGCCATATGTTTAAAATAATTTATTTAACTATTTGATAACATTTTGACTTTTGACAGATTTTACCGCTTTGACAAATTTTGTGAAAGCATCTACAACAACGATTAATTGCGTGTAACCTTTAAGTGATTTTGGGGATGGGCCTAAATAATCTATATGTAAAGTATGAAAAGGTACTGGAATTTTCTCAATTGGATTTAAATATCATTCTTTCTTACCCGCCGGTATTTTATTATAAATACATGAAATAGAGCACGAGATGTATTTTTGCACGTACGTCATCATCTTTGGAAACCAGTATGTTTCACATAATTTCTTTAATGTTTTCTCTACGGAAAAGTGCCCCATTTCATCATGTGCACTGCGGACAATTTGTACACGTAACCTTTTGGTACCACCCACTGAATACCTCGCGTTGTTATTTTATATACTCACTCGCCCCTCGCGTAGGGCATAATTTTTATAAATACTTTTCTCGTATTCGGTTTCAGGAGTCCTTGAAAGTATATCATGAATTTCGCGAACCTTTTCATCGGTTAATTGTGCCGATAACACCCAATCAACGGTTTCTATTTTAAAAATTTGTACTTCTTCCGCCGGTTACTCTGTAGTTTCCGGATTACGGCTCAAAGCATCTACATGACTCATTCGCGCACCAGGTCGGTATTCGACGGTAAATGTAAATTTTTAGAGATCTAACCACCAGCGTGCAATTCGCGGCAATAAATCCCGTTTCGAACAAGCAGTTTTTAAAGCATTACAGTCAGTTACAACCTTGAAATTTATACCGATTAAATATATTCGGAATTTATTTAAACTTCAACTACTGCCAATGTTTCCAGTTCAAAAGGATGAAATTTTGTTTCACAACCGTTTGTTTGACGACTGTAGTATGCGACAGGCTGTAAACTACCATTGTCCTGTCTTTGGAGTAAGATACCTGCTATACCCATTTTACTCGCAGCGGTATGTACTTCCGTTTCACCATGAGGGTTGTAAATAGCCAAAATCGGACGCTGAATTAAATTTTGTTTTAATTTCTCGAAGACATTTTGTTGCTGCTCCGTCCAGTTTCACGTTTCCGTTTTCTTTAATAATTTTGTAAGTGGCTGTGTTACTTCGACGTATTTATTTACAAATTGTCGGCAACAAATTGTTAATCCGATGAACTGTCTAATATTATGTACATTTTTAAGTACTGGCTAATTTCAAATCCTAAATAATCGATTTTGGTTGCAAAGAAAACACATTTACTAAGTTTTAATGTTAACCCTTCCTTTCGCATTATTTCCAAATTTCTGATTCCCTCCTCTATAGTCCTGGATGGTATTAATATATCATCGATATACGCCATAGCTATATTATTTTTATGTGTGCCTAAAATCTTATCCATCATTCTCTGAAAAATACTGGGAGTGTTTATAGGACCAAATGGCAGCCGATTAAATACATATTGTTCGTCCGGTGGTACGAACGCTGTTTTCAATTTTGATTCATCCGCGATGGGTATCTGATGATAACCAGAAGTAAGATCAAAATATTTACATCCCCAAAACCGATCAAACTGATCTTCTATTCGCGGTAACGGATATTTATCTTTAACAGTAACATTATTCAATTTGCGATAATCTATACAAAGGTGCATATCACCCGTTTTCATTTTCACTAATAAAACATGAGAAGCATATGGTGAATATGAATCTTCAATAATGTAAAATAAGTAAAATAAATATATCACCACGACGTACCACCCATTGCTGAGTGCGACAATCCGCCCTGCACACAAACCTCAGTAATGATAATGACATACTTGTACCGTAAGGGACGCCTACTAGGCGTCACCTCACAGGCACTCATTGCTGGCGTGGAGAGCGCACCACAGGCGTTAATTTTGTGCCATTTAAATTTCGAAATATTTGGCGTCGGTCGTGATCGAATCCGGTTAACCAGATTCGCGACCAGACATTCAGGCACGCAGCCACGAGACCTGGATAATAATGTAATTATCAAATAATTATTTAATCATTTCTTTTACTTTTTCCTCGTGTTTTCATATGCGACAGGGGTGATATATTATGAGTTTATTATCCTGTACATTAATTTCGATTTAGTACACTTTATTTCAGTTAAATTTTAAATAAAACAATTATAATGTATTTATTTAACAATGTCAGTAAATTTTGCCTTCGAAATTTAATTTCAACATTACTTGTAGATCATTGTCTGGTTCAGCATAACAGGAGTGAACAACACTACTTCTTTCTTAATTAGTTTTACAATAAAATCGTCATCTACAAGATTTACGATCACTATTGTTATATCCGAATTACCGAATTTTGTTACACTTGTCTGTAACAAGTTTCTTCCGTCAATTTCTCCGATCAAACGAGTACTATAAATTTAATAATTGCATTGATAAAATATTTTTATCATTTATGTTTATGTCTATGTCTGATGTGAAATATTCTAACAAATCTATACAGGGTGAGGCAAATGAGGAACAGACACAACTAAACAAATGATATTATTTAAATTTATGAGCCTTTCGGGTTGACAGTTTTAGGATGCATTTTTCGCTCGAAACTGTACAGTGCCTATTAGTTCCGCTCGACCTAAACAACTGACTCAAGTACCACTCATAGGGTTTGACATTTTCAACTAAATTTATTACTCCGCACGTGTGATGCGACGGTCAGACCGATGGGTTTATCTTATGGATTTATGTTTCTTAAGTGTTACGTAAATTTTAACAGACATAAAACATTATACATTCCTAGAAGGGGTGCATGATAAACAACATATATGAAGACAACGATAACTTCAAAGTTTTGTGAATTGTATATTTTTCAATAACAAAATATGTATTTTGTTTAAACAATGCCCAACGTGATCCTGATTCAGATCCCACTTTCTGAGATAAAAGCTATGGTTTTTGCTAATTTTTATTAATCTTTTTCATTTACTACTTAACTAGAATATATGGGCGATAATACATGCAATAATATAATATATACAATTCACATTCCTTTTTGACCTGTTATCGGTGTCCTCTTCTACACGCGTCAGCGACGGACTGGCCCTCTACGACGCGTTCCCCTAAGTGGGATAAAATACACATTGTCATTCCAATTTACAATAATTATCACAGGCGTGCATTATCATCTAATGAGATAGACAGGAGGGGGGGCAGGAATAAGGTTGCTCCCAAGTCCCAGACTTGGGTAGGTGCCCCGCATATTAAATGCGGCCTAACACCTTGTGGTTTCCGATACCCCTATCCGCAAAAGTATACACCCAGTGCATTGACGAATTGCTGGAATACGGCTCTCGTGAATAATCATTTCTGAGCCACTAGCGGTACCGTAGCCACATACGCATGTCCCAGACATGTTGAGCTCCCAGAGCTCTGACCTCCCAGAGGTCAATGGGTCCCAGACCCATAATGAGAGTTTAGCTTACGATCACACGAGTGTAGGTCCCAGACCTATCATGATAAACCCCAGGTTTATCCTTAACGTCCCAGACGTTATCGTGGATCTCAGCCTCTCATGTGCATGTCCCAGACATGTGAGTTCCCAGAACTCGACCTCCCAGAGGTCAATGGGTCCCAGACCCGTTATGAGAGTTTAGCTTACGATCACACGTTTATAGGTCCCAGACCTATCATGATAAACCCCAGGTTTATCCTTAACGTCCCAGACGTTATCGTGTGTCTCAGCCTCTCATTTGGTGTCGTCACACCTCGAAGCATAAAGCTCCATGGACCCAGAGTTGTCCCAGACAACTCTTCGGATAGTTAATTAGGAAACTACTACGTTTGCGGCCACAAACTAATAATACAAATGTATACTTCACATATACCATGCATATCAAATACACAAGCAGTGTATAACACATCAATCAAGCATTTGGTGATCCACACCAAACTATACCTTTATAATAATTAGAATGACAGTGAGTTCTACCACTCACCTATAATTACTGCAAGCAGCTAATCTTTTCTTATGGACACTTTCACAGTTTCACACACATCCATATAGCACTGCTAGCACACAACGACTAACTAGCCTGACCATGCAAGGGTCGGGGGTTGTTATTGTGTTTAAGAATGTCAAGTGCTTTTGCCTTAAGCCAGCGCTTCTAAACCAGTGGCGCCCAGTCGAAAAGTGAATCTTACATTATTATTATTATTATTATTATTATTATTATTATTATTATTATTATTATTATTATTATTATTATTATTATTATTATTAGGTATTATTATTATTATTATTATTATTATTATTATTATTATTATTATTATTATTATTATTATTATTATTATTATTATTATTATTATTATTATTATTATTATTATTATTATTATTATTATTATTATTATTATTATTATTATTATTATTATTATTATTATTATTATTATTATTATTATTATTATTATTATTATTATTATTATTATTATTATTATTATTATTATTATTATTATTATTATTATTATTATTATTATTATTATTATTATTATTATTATTATTATTATTATTATTATTATTATTATTATTATTATTATTATTATTATTATTATTATTATTATTATTATTATTATTATTATTATTATTATTATTATTATTATTATTATTATTATTATTATTATTATTATTATTATTATTATTATTATTATTATTATTATTATTATTATTATTATTATTATTATTATTATTATTATTATTATTATTATTATTATTATTATTATTATTATTATTATTATTATTATTATTATTATTATACAACATTTTTTAATATGACATTTTATATAATCGTCCTTTTACTGTACCAGAGGAAAATTTGAGATTGTTTTTTTTTTTTGATGAGTAAAGAAGCATGTAGAGATTTATTTACGCAATGAGGAACTCGTTGAAGTGATGGTTTGCCAAAAAATTCTAGATTATTTATGAATTATTATTTATGCGTATTACATTACATATGAATGAACGTAAATATTTTGTTTTCAATTCAGATGAGCGTCAGCATTGCATTTTTTTGTTCATGGAAGCTATCAGAAATCAGTAGCAAGGAGGATGTCAGTAGAAAAGGATTCATATGTGGTATTAAATCAATAATTAATAGTCATATCATTAATAGAAATCTGCAATATTATTGTTGATCATTTTATAGACATATACCTATATCAAATTTCATACGGCGCAAGTAGATATGGAGCGTGTAAATTTTAAAACGAGCGTGAGAATAATGAATAATTTTATGTACGATGAAAATTTTAAATTTGAATTGAGAAACAAATATAAATTTATTCTGTCAAAATCAACATGAAGTTAGATATTATCGTTAAACTCATCATAACGATTACTCGATAACGATATGATTAGTAGAATACCTTTTTGGCATTTGTCGTTATTAAAGTCGTTCAACCAAATGCTTAGCGACAATGGGGTATGTGACCATAATTGAATTTCAATATATAAGTCATAATATATAAAAACTAACCACTATAGTTTCTCATTATAATAATAAAAATTAAACATTAGTTTGTAATAATATTGTTATTAGCAATTTAATGTTTTGGAGAAGGGATCTGTGACGTCGGTAGGGTAGAATGGTAGAAGAAGACAGTTAGACTGAGACAGATGTATTGTGGTAGGTCATGGAGTGGCGAAATAGACAACTGGCTTCTGTTAACCAGACAGATGTCACGTGATTGTGTTTGTGTACATCAAACGATTAAACTTATATACCTGTATACATTATAATTTCATATTATTTTTTGTCTAAAATATAGAAACTTGCGTCCAAATCTTGATATTCCTAAATTTAACAAAAACTACAAATTAAAATTATGCTTTAAAAATGAAAAAGTATGTAATGTATGGTTTTATCGCTAACACTTACCCTTAAATAATCAAAAAGAACAAAGAAAAATCTTCGGAAAAATCTAAATGCACACGTTCACTTGTAAACACACCTGACTGTAAGCGTTGGTGTTGTAAACATAACCAAACAGAACTAAACCAGCTGATTCTTGTATGCCAAGTAGGCTACTCTGAAATATTTTTCATACAAATATTTACATTCGAATATTATTGTTATTATTATCCATGAAAAAACTTCCATAATAATCCTCCAGAGTCCATACTAAATTTATCAATTCGTTTATCTTTCGCATACCATATATTATGTACACGATCACGTGATATCTGTCACTTATGCCAGCTGTCACTTTCGCCATTCCATAACCTACCACAACATATCTATCTCAGTCTAACTATCTTCTTCTATCATTCAACCATACCTACGTCACAGATCCCTTCTTCAATTTTTTAATAATTATTTTCTCGTAAACTATGAATAATTAATCGATTTAAAAAAATACGGGTATTTTATTTTTTGGTCTAGTATCATATATGTAAAAATCAAAATTTGATCACATACCCCATCGTATGGTAACGATATCGTTATACATATTTTTAGTAGAATAGGCCTGTTTTTGTGTATCACATGCAAAATATGAAATATTTTCTTACGTCACTAGGAATAAATATATCTGTATGTTCCATCGCTGACGAAACTCCATGAGTCTATTATGGATCGGTCATTGAATTGTATAAGATGCCCGTCGAATAGCTCCTAATATTCCCGTACAGAACATTCGTCCTCGATCTGATAATTGTATTGCGAAGCTGCCACACGAGTTCAATAATTCTCGCAGGTTGATACGAATTTGACGTCACAAGGTGAAAATATAACTGGTTTCAGATTCCTAGCTCTGTTTGATGCATTCACCTATATTGTACCGTACGCTTACTGTATTAGCCAGATAAATATGGTAATAGTTGATGTAATTATTTTAGATTTCTTCATTGAAAGCTGCCGTGGCTGTGCTAATTGTGTATTGCCCACGCAGATTGGCTAAAATGGTAATGTAAACTTGGTTGTGTAACCGAAATTCACTTGTAATCGGACGAATAATCGCTCACAATGAAATTATTTTATTCTAATCCTGACGATCATTTTTTATTCTGTCGCAGCATTTCGTCACTAAGCCATTAAGTAAACGAATAAACAATAATCAGAAAGTTTGTTCTCACAGTCGTTTTCTGTATTCAAATAAAAGTATGTAAATATACTCGTAAATAAACGTATCATCATTACCTCACTCCATCGAAGGTAAGAGAGGTGTAAGATAGTGCTACAAATTGTACAGATTTTATTTTAATTAATTGTTTTATTTGAAATAGTAAGGTGCATAAAAATCGCCAATGAAAGTTCATAAGTAAATAAATGTAATCCATTATACGACTAGTGATGCACAAGGCGAGAGTATTCGCAATAAATAGTTATTTGTATCACTAGGCCAGAAACAGAACATTTGCGAGACCGAGTTAATTTTGACCCTGCAAATACGAGATCTCGCAAAACAGTTTCTGGGTGTGTGATACACAAGATTTTTTGTACCGTATATTTCTCTACACTTTATTCTATGTTACATAACCTAAAAAATTAACATATATTTTTATCGGTTTTGCATTGCAAGTTTAATTATAATTAGTTACATTTGAGCTTAAAATGAGTAATTATTTTATATCTATTGAAAATATAACATACAAACATTCGCATATTTTTAATGACAGATGGCGGAAACTCAATTGTATCACGTGAAGTTAGTTGAAGTTACAAAACAAACTAGTCCTAAAGTTGGAACTTATAATTAATCTATACTAGATGTCTGTAATGACAGCATATTATTATTTTTATGACAAAATTTTGTTATTTAAGTTACAACAATTAAAGATTTAGCCCTAAAATTTGTAAACTTTTTGCTAATTCTTGTGTTGAAAATAATCTTAAATTGACATATCACCATAGATCTTATAGTGTTATACATACTAGATGTAAGCAAGCATATGCTTTTACATGCAAGCGAAGGGAACGCTTAGGATTAAGCAAGAAAGAAATATACGACATCGTAAGAGGAACGAAGATAAAGCTAATAAGACCGGAACTACTGCGCATATAGCTTGCGCATGGCCGGAGCGGGGAGACTTGAGGAGCTCGTCTCGGGCGCGTCCCGGCAAGTCGGCAACAGTCATTTTGCTTTGCGTCTTTGAAATATGTAGTTCGTGAGTTTGTTTGTGGTTAAGTAATTCAAAATGCGTTGTTTATTTTGCGAAAGAAGAAAGTTGTTTGAGCAAATATTTCCTTTTTTGTTATTTGCAAAACTGAAATTCGGCAGAAATGCATAAAAACTGTTCAATTTAGGAATGAATAAAATATTTTATAACACATTGTGCATATTTAATTCCCAATATCCTTACCACAATATCATTAGGTATATGCACTCTTCACGCCAGCAATGAGTGCCTGGTAAACGCCCGCACGGTACAAACATGTCATCATTCATGACTGATATCTGCGTACAAAGCAGATTGGTACACCCAGTGATGATATATTTATTTATTTATATGCCAAATGAACGAATATGTATTTTGCTAGTTTTGAGTAAAATGCGTTTTAATATTTAGACGGTTATAATAAATCTGTTCAGGCACGCTTACATAAAATTAATTTGGCCACATTCGTGCATCACAGCGAATTTATTTGCTATAGTTTTATTCTAAAATAACGCGAATGTGGTAGATACATTCGTGTTTTTGGTAGTACATTTTAGAACTACATACATTTGTGCTTAAGATTTTATAAATTTCAAGGTTCAACTTAAAATTTGCATATTCGTTCCTTTGGCATATAACTGACGAAATCTATTATTTCAAAGTTGATTCAAATTGGAAATCATTCAAACATCGGTAATTCCAGCTAGACCTGCGCAGCGGCGATGCGCAGTAGTTCTGGTCTTATTATCTCTATCTCTCTCAATCCTAACCGTTCCCCAGTGCTTACATCTAGTATGTATAACACTATAAGATCTATGCATATCACCAGAACAGTAATGCCAACTCCTTTTGCCGGCCTAGGTCAGCAACAGCACATTTTTGGACGATTTTGAGTTCTGTAATACTAGTCAAAATGGACGGAGATACGAAAATGTATTTGTAACGTTGACTCATAAATTCAATGAAAAATGCACAGTACAAGGAGGGGAGTCAACGCTAATTCGTGCGTAGAATACGTGAATATGAAAATTATATGAATTCACTATATTATTGAGTCTATCTAGAGTCGATTGGTATCGGTCCCAGAGCGAGGAAATGCAAAATAAAGACTAAATCGGTTTTGCATTCAATAGAACTAGTTTTCACCAATATTTCAATCCCTAATTCACCCCAGTTAAAACCACGGTTAACATTTTATTGCCGCCCCTAAAAAGTAAAGGATGTTATATTAAGCGTCGATGGGAGCCAAATCGTGCGAGAATCTCCCTTTTTGGTCATTACATGATTTCCAGAAATGGTACTTTATTTGAAGCCTACAATAGATTTTAATGAAAAACTATTTTAAAATATAATCCGAAGCTTTTCAAATTTGGTATATAAGACTTTTATGTCAATTGGAATAACATAGTAGATTTTGGTTAAAACAGGCTAACCGGAAGTGATATATTACCTGAAGTTGTTAACAGTTTTTCTTGAATAAAGTGGTTTCATTTTGATTATCAAATAATAGTTTTAGAGAATTAAATTCTGCGTCTAGCACATCAAGTATTATTAAATTAACCCTTTGTATAAGCGAGTTATGTAAATTTAAAACTTATATACTTTTTGGTTTTTATAGTGAAGCTTGCTATGGATTAGGATAAAAAATAACAAAAAAATAAAAAAATAGATGTTAATGTCAAATTACGTCAAATACGTACAATTTTATAATTGGGTCTATACTTCATATTAGTCTTGCGTACAAGGAAGTCGTGTGGTGTCCACATCAGATTTTTTTAAGTTGTAAGTCTATATTTAAATAACCGAAAGAATTTTGCAGAATTTTTTAACTATATTTGTGTATAAATAAATATATCATCACGGCATATTACCCATTGCTGGGTGTGCCAATCTGCTATATACACAGATTTCGGTAATGATGATGACATATTTATACCGTGCGGGCGTTTACTAGGCGTCACCTCACGGGCACTCATTGTTGGCGTGGAGAATGCACCACAGGGGTTAATTTTTTGTGCCATTTGTGTAGATTTTATAATTAGTTGAAAATGTAAACCGGACCTCGGCACTACATTTCCTTTTTATCACCCATATATGGTTTATTTTTCTCGGCCCTACGACCTCGGTAACTACATTCCACATTCGTAATAAAAAGTAGAACTTACCTTGATACACAAATAACTATTAATATCTACTAGATCGAACAAATAACAAATGTAATATAACAAATTCCAATAAGAATTTGTAAAAAAATACCAAGTGATAACGGCGTTCTCCATAGAACTTATTAAAATATTAAACTATTCTACAATTTAAAATTGTGATGTATGATTATTCACCTATGTATATTTCAAATCTATATAATATGTATTACAACCGTAACATTTAATATTTAAAAGTTTAAATGTGAAATCTTGCACGAATGAACTGTATGCTACGTATATTAACCACAACATTACAAAAACACATTTATAAATTAAATAATTGTATACTATTATATTAAAATTAATGTACTGCTCCTGTTTAACACTAAATTTTCAGTCATATAACATGCATAGGTTATTATCCAAATTTATAATAACAGAGCATACTTTTGAAGAGCAAATTAACTAGGTAATTTTAGAAAGTAAATATCTACTTTATGAATTAGACGACTTTATTTGTAACATTTTAATAGCAAAAAAGATAGAAATATAATTAAACATACAAATATAAAGTGTGTTCAGAAAAAATCCTAACTCGGAGTGGGCTATGAAGAAGGAAACGTATGTCTGATCATTATTCATTTCAAAAGGATACAGTATATTGCCACTCGCGGTTTTCTACTTTATTTCCATTTCTAAAATAAGATTCAAGAAGAAAAGCTTTGATTGCTTTAGATAACATTTCTGACAATTTCTCTTGTCAAATTGACATTTAATTAATTACTTTTAAATCACTGTGTATAAATATAGAAGGTGTGACAACTCATCAATTTTTGTTGACAGATTGGTGTCGGCGATCAGTAGGCCGAGATTCAAACTATACAATGTACTCTAACACATAACATTCTAGAACTAACATGACAAATAAAATGACAATGACAATCAATATGTCACAAATTTGATTAAGATATTTCGCTTGTAATTTTAAATGGGGTCCCCTAGCTGTGTGCGTTAGGTGATTTGTTGTGTTTTGGACGGTCAGGGTTCGATTCCAACCGACACCAAACTTGAAATTTGAAAAAAAAATGATATAGCACAAAAGAGTTCCCCATGGCAGCTTTGAGAGCCCGAGAAGTAACGCTTAGTAAACGTTTTCAACTACAATTATAGATATATCGTCATTACCAAAACCTACAAATAAAAAGAGATTGATATGCCCAGAAATGGGTAATAAACCATGATATTATATTTCATTATTTGAACAGTTACCTATGTGTCGGAAACATTTCTAATCTTACCCACCTCTTATATTTATACATCGTGTTTTAAATTAAGACATTTGTTTATTTGTTCATAGCTTACTCCGAGTTAGGATTTTTTTGAACACACTGTAGTTATTAACATTTTATGAGTATAAAAATGGTAAACTATATTAACAATATGATAATTGATGGGTAAACTCGTTTGAATAATATAACACACCTTCTTTTTGCTTGAAATCTATGCAACAATTAAAACAGGTGAAAAGATTTATTATTGGTTTTATTCTATGTTTAAAAGCCTCTTTTCATTGAAAATTTCTGAGACAATTTTACCTGTACCTTTAACATTGGACTACTACAATAGAAATTTAACCTAGATACCTATTCGTCTGGTTTTGCGTAACGTCTAGACAGCGTACAGCGTAACAGCCATTCAAAAATTAAAAATCTGGTGTGGCCAACACAATACCCCCCGCCATTTACAGCCAGTCACAAAAAAGATTAAGCTGATCTTTATTATTGGATTAGCGAATTTTAATCTAATTTTGGCAGTTTATTTCTTAAAATATAGTCTAATCTAATCCAAGTAATTACATTTTTGATAATAAAATGAAGATTAATTTTTAAACACCGGGATAGAATAGAATTCATTAATCCAAAAATGAGGATTAGCTTAAACTTTTTTGCGAATCTTTAATTTTTATTAATCTAAATACTTACCTATATATTTACTTATGCTGGAAACTGTATTGATTTCCTTTCCTATTGTTCTATTTACTTTGTTCATATATATCATAAGTGGTACATTTTTGCCAGAAAAATTTTCAGATTGTTACGAGAGCTGGTTGCCTAGCAATTTATTGAGTGGCATTGACAAAAAAATCACGAATTGTCAAACGAGTGATTTTTGATCAATGTCACGAGATAAATTGGCAACAGGCTTGAGTAAAGCAATCGGAAAAATTTTCCAGGATAAAAATTAACTACGAATGGTATTCGGATGACTATTTCCAAAATAAAAATCAGGTAATCATTTATATGTTATTAACATTAAGTTAACAGTTTGTAAATATGAAATAAATTGTCTTTATCAACGTTTTAAATAAATACCTGTCCCAATCGACCCGTTTTTAATAAAAACTTATAACACAGAATATATTTCATTAGTCACGTGACATGTTTTCCGCCAATAAACATTCAGAATCTCCCTAGTTACATGTCTATCACAGCGATGATAAAAAATAAAGAAATTATCACCTTATTTATATTCGTTACTAGGGGATTTGTTTTCTTTATTTACAACATTGACAGTTAATTTTGGGTATAAAAATGTGCGGTAATCGTTTTTGCTATCAGCAAGGATGAAAATAATAAGACAATTGAAAAATTAACCATGTTGTAATACAATATATGAAAAGTTAGGTTAGCAGCACACAATGTGTCACATAAATTCATTATATTCTCTCATTAAATATAAGCTCGTGATATGATTAATAATCGAATATATTGCTCGTGAAACCGAAGCAGCACATGTCACTCGTCCTTCGGATGGCTTTGTCGAAATGAAACTTGGTAACTAGGTAGAGTCCAGAATTTGGATTGCCTTATAAATTTATTAGTGAAATAGTCAACAGAAAACTGAAATGCATCGCAGTTCTGCATTGTATGACGTCACAGCAGCTATTAACTAGATTAAAATTTTGAAAAAAAAAAAGAAAGAAAGAAGTATACCTTGTTCCATTTAAGCCATTCAGTATTGCAGAGCATAGGTAATAGTTTTGACCTCTCTAATTGGCTGAAATTGGACACAAGAGATAAGTTTATCCAATGGAATTTCGGCTACTTCAAGTTTGCGCTGTTGCCAGCTCCATCTACTGAATGGCTTAAATGGAACAGAGTATAGGTAGTTTATCAGGTCATAGACAGGTTGAAATTTTTATAATACTGGATCATCTTTCGTGTTTTGATTACATTTGAGTCATTAGCTTGTTTCGAGATCTGTACTTATGTGACTGTAAAGATGCTGATGTTTATATTTAATTCTCTGACTTATGGCCATTTGCACCGTTGGAGTTTAACGCTAATCTGTAGATTAAGTTGAGTTTAAATTTTTGTATGCATTGCACGGATTCTTAACAGAAGGTTAAGGTGACGTTTGTGAAGTTTAATTTAAACCCGACTCCTTGTACGGTTTAAAAATTGGGCTAACCTCTTTTCAATAGTATTTTTGTAAAAAAAAAGTATACGTATTGAATTTTTATACAGGTAAAGTATTGTAAAACAGCATGTAATAATAATTGATTGTAAAAAATATATTAATTACGTAATTATTATGAACAGATATTGAACTATGGATATAATTCAAGATAATGTAGTATTTGACGACGAAGATGAGGAATTGTTTGATTTTGATATTATTTATGGTATTCCGAGAAGAATTTACGAACGGGCTAACCCGTTTCATGAGTTAGGTGAAAATGATTTCTTCATGAGATTCCGTTTAAGAAAAGCGACTGTTTTAAATTTATTGCCGCAAATTGAACAGCATTTGGAATTTCCATATGATATGTGAGTTTTATGCATGTTTAGTTTTTTAATTTATTTTTATATTAATATACATTTTTTATTCAGATATAATTCTGTTTCGCCGATAAACCAACTACTGATTTGCCTGCGAGTATTTGCTACGGATGGACACTTATTAGCAATAGCTGATTTTGGTGGAGTCCATGTTTCAACGGTTTGTAGAATCGTAGATAACATATAACCTATAATTCTACAAACTAATAACTATTAAATACAATATAAATAATAATAATATTAATACTTACTTTGATTTTATATATTTCATAATATTTTAAGTTATGTTTTGTCAATTATTCTCAAATATAAAAATATTATTTATATTTAGCTTGACAGTATACCCTGAAGTGCATAAAAATTACTAAATTCCCCTAGATGAAACGTTAATCTGTAGTGTAACGTAACCCGTACCTAACCTCAAGTGGTGCAATGTAAGTTAAAATTAACTGACAGTTACCTTAAAATGAAGATTAACTAAACTTTATTTTTAACTTACAATGGTGCAAATGGCCATTAGTAAGGTTCATAACAAAACAGCATCAACTTCAAGTTTCCCCAACTTACTTACATTAGTGTTTTGTTTTGTTCTAGTTGCACATAAGTCCCCCGCTTGTCCATTCCATTACGTAATTCATAACTCCTTGAACATTCCTGGGCATCTGTAACTGTACCTAACCGTTTTGTGACGTGTTCGTGTACCCACGTTTTAATCAAAGGTAACGAACGATGCCGAGGTTCAACGCTTTCCAATCTCGATCATTAGCCTTCTGTGATCGTGCCGTGCAGTGCTTCGCCTTGCCTTGTCGGCCCATGGGCGGCGCACTGGTTTGGGTTAGGGCAGGGGGCCGTGCCGAGTGACGGGTGACACTGCACTGGTGCCTGACACCGAATGAATAAATGCGGTGATATTGATATGAAATGTAACACCATAAGGAAGGGTTCTCTGTTCGTTGCAAACTGGTTTATTTATAAACGAGTACAGTCGATATTATTTGCATTAGCGAAACAATATGCTGGTGCAGAAAGTTAAACCACAATAAATTGCTTCATTTGTAACTGACATAGTTATTTCAAGTATTTGTATATTCTTTAAATAGTTACTTTCAGTGTCGGACTAGGACATATTTTTTTGTGTGGCGATTCGGATTTTCTGGGCTATACAAAATATTATTAATGAACCAAAGATGGTTTTGAATGAGCCTTTTTACTTCCTTGTCAAGGTAAAGGAAGTATTGTAATCGCGAAAAATTTTGGTATTCAGATTTCAACGGATATATCTTTTGACCATCCCTGAATTCATTTTGACTAATTTCGTCGTGACATCTGTACGTACGTACGTATCTCGCATAACTCAAAAACGGTAAGCCGTAGAAAGTTGAAATTTTGTATTTAGGACTGCTATATAATATCTAGTTGTGCATCTCCCTTTTTGGTCATTACATAATTTCCAGAAATGATACTTTATTTGAAACTTATAATAGATTTTAATGAAAAACTATTTTAAAATACAATCCAAAACTTTGAAATTTGGTATATAAGACTTTTATGTCAATTGGAATAACATAGTTTTGGTTAAAACAGGCTAACCGGAAGTGATATATTACCTGAAGTTGTTAACAATTTTTCTTGAATAAAATGGTTTCATTTTGATTTTAGAAATAAATGCTTCAAATAATAGTTTTAGAGAATTAAATTCTGCGTCTAGCACATCAAGTATTATTAAATTAGCCCTTTGTAAAAGCGAGATATGTAAATTTAAAACTTATATAATTTTTGGTTTTTGTTATGAAGCTTGCTATGGATTAGGACAAAAAATTACAAAAAATAAAAAATAGATGTTAATGTCAAATTACGTTAAATATGTTCAATTTTATAATTGGGTCTATACTTCATATTGGTCTTGCGTATACAAGGAAGTCGTGTGGTGTCCACATCAGATTTTTTTAGAAACATTTTATATTTTTTTGTCAAAGAATGTAAACCTAAGTCGGCTGAACCCGAGAATTCGTGGAAATGACAATTAACATAGAAAAACAAATTTATTCAAATATTCCCTGTATGGGGATCTGGATGAGAAATAGAAGAGTTACGAAGTCGGGTAAATTACACAAAAGTTGCCCAATTGAGAGACCATTTTAATAAATTAGTTTAACACGAGTAAATTTTTTTAAGGTTTCATATGAAAATTTTCTGCTGAATTCAACGATAAAATAAAAAATATAGCATTCCATTTAAAATAAGAAAGTTAGGGTCTACTTCCGGTTAAACCGGAAATGCGACTGCTTTGAAAATATTTTAGTTGAAACGGACATATCGAAAAACCCCTAGATACCAAATTTCGTAAATAAATCTTGAACAGTTTTTAAAATACCGATAGCGTAAGCTCATCCTCGGACATTCTGTATATCCATTTTAATAAAAAAAGTGTACTTTTTTAATGAATTTAAAAAAATGTGTAAGACGTACGAGGATATAAAAATGCATAAATTTGTACTATAATATAATTGCAGAACACGGATATTTATTTTTATTTTCATAGCAATAAACTTAATATGATGAGGCATCCTGTCATGTTGCCATTATCACATCATATTGTCACTTTATTTTGATATCTGTTTCCTCGATATCTAATGAAAGTACAAATAAAATCTTTATTTGCTCAGTCTGACTTCGTTAATATTTCTTGGAATATACTCGCATGATCTTCATATACTTTGTATATGTATAAACATTTCTAATTATACCAAACAAAAATTATAATTGCTGCAATAGTTCCTTAGTTTTTTCGCAATAAGGAAATAAATAGTTTTTTAAAACGAATGTTAATAATGTTTCATTAATTACAGAATATTATGGAGCTTTTGCTAATGTAATTTTGGTTATACGACATCATATTCTCCTCAAAACTGCCCAGAGTTGCTAAAATCTGATATGGGTCATATATTGAGTACTCTTAACCTCTTTGAACAGGACTGGTAGGATTTTCTGGCAAGGCTAACATACTAATTTCTTTTTGCCCTCTTAATACGGTTTAGCGTAAAATTTAGTATTTAATATTTTTTCAAGATGTCCAATTAAGATTTTAGCGCCGCCCATTCTGACAAATTAAGTAGTGTCGTTTACTTAGTTTTTGTGAAGGTACATAAGAAACTACAGCTATTTTATTTTTAAAAAATCTGATGTGGCCAGCACATTACCTTCCGTCAGTTCTATGTATTTTGTACAAATTTCATACGGAAAGTTCCTTGCTAAATTAAATATTTTATTTCTTGTATATTACCTTCCGGCAGTTGCATGTATTTTATGCAAATTTCATACAGAAAATTATTATTTTGTGAGGTTTTCTATATACAGTGTAATGTATCTGCAGAAATAAAAGATTAATTATTATTATTATTATTATTTCTTGTACATTACCTTAAAGCAGTTGTATGTATTTTATACAAATTACATACAGAAAGCAAAAGATCCTATATTTCCAGTAAAAATTATAAGACAAACACACTATGTCAATTTCAGTTGACACTGACATCTTTCAATCAAAATTTTCTTAATATAGTAGCTGTTTCCATAGCTATGGCTACTTTATGAAATTTAATTTCTTTATAATTTTTTAACTCTATATCCATTTAATATTAAGTATAAAATGCAGTCAAATCGTATAGAGAATAAAATATTCTTTAATATTTATAATAACATCAAATGTGAAAAAATTATATTTAACATAGTTTTTTCAAGAAAAACTGTTAAAATCTTCAAATGATGGTACTTCCGGTTGACCAATTGTAACCAAAATCTAATCAGCTCTTCATATGAATGTAACGAAGAAGTACACGAAAAAATTATAATTTTTGTAACTAGTATTAGAGTTATCGCAGACGAAAATTTTGTTACACACACACACACATCCACACACACACACATCCACACACACATCCACACACACACACACACACACACACACACACACACACACACACACACACACACACACACATACAGACATCATCGTAAAAATAGTAAATTCGTATTCTAGGGACCCTAAAACGTGCTTATTGATTAAAAACTCATCATCGAATTTTTTGACCAAAGACAATACCTTCCTTACCTAAAGGTGACGGAAGGTAAAAAATATATGTTACAGGGAAAGCATTCAAATTTCAAACTAAGTCAATTTAGATGATTATTAGCAAATGTAAAACAAAATATGTAAAAAATAAGATACTGACACAGTGCCAGTGTCAGTGACGCTGACAGAAAATAGCGTTATTCGTACGGCTATGAAGGAAGTTAATATCCAAATTAATAAATAAACTTATACGTTACAGCGAACGCATTGTCAACAACGAACATCATTTTGAAATGGGATGTACTAACTTAGTCTAGACAATATGTTTTTTGAATGATGTGTTATATCCATCCTAATCGCACAGGCTTGTAGCCTTTGCAAATGAGAGAGATAAATGTATGCCAATATGTTAATTCGTTCATTACAGTGATGACCTTGATCGGACATCTTTAAATTTTTACCTTCCGTCACCTTTAGGTAAGGAAGGTATTGTCTTTGGTCAAAAAATTCGGTGGTGAGTTTTTGATGAATAAGCACGTTTTAGGGTCCCTACAATACGATTTTACTATTTTTACGATGATGTCTGTATGTGTGTGTGTGCGTGTGTGTGTGTGTGTGTGTGTGTGTGTGTGTGTGTGTGTGTATGTGTGTGTGTGTGTATGTAACAAAATTTTCGTCTACGATAACTTCCATACTACAATTCTAAAAATTATAATTCTTTCGTATTTCTCTTCGTTACATCCATGTGAAGAGCTGATTAGATTTTGGTTAGAATTGATCGACCGGAAGTACCCTCATTTGAAGATTTTAACAGTTTTTCTTGAAAAAACGCCGTTAAATATCATTTTTTCACATTTAATGTTATTATAAATATTAAAGAATATTTTATTCTCTATACGATTTGACTACATTTTATACTTAATATTAAATAGATATAGAGTTAAAAAATCTGATGTGGCCAGCACATTACCTTCCGTCAGTTCTATGTATTTTGTACAAATTTCATACGGAAAGTTCCTTGCTAAATATTCTATTTCTTGTACATTACCTTCCGGCAGCTGCATGTATTTTATGCAAATTTCATACAGAAAATTTATGTCTTAAATTATTATTTTGTGACGTTTTCTATATACAGTGTAATGTATCTGCAGAAATAAAAGATTTATTATTATTATTTCTTGTACATTACCTTAAAGCAGTTGTATGTATTTTATACAAATTCCGCATACAGAAAGCAAAAGATCCTATATTTCCAGTAAAATTATAAGACACACACTATGTCAATTTCACTTGACACATCTTTCAATCAGAATTTTCTTAAAATAGTAGCTGTTTTCATAGCTATAGCTACTTTATGAAATTTAATTTCTTTATCATTTTTTAACTCTTTATCCATTTAATATTAAGTATAAAATGCAGTCAAATCGTATAGAGAATAAAATATTCTTTAATATTTATAATAACATTAAATGTGAAAAAATGATATTTAACATAGTTTTTCAAGAAAAACTGTTAAAATCTTCAAATGATGGTACTTCCGGTTGACCAATTGTAACCAAAATCTAATCAGCTCTTCATATGGATGTAACGAAGAAGTATATGAAGAAATTATAATTTTTGAAAATGTAGTATTAGAGTTATCGCAGACGAAAATTTTGTTACACACACACACACATCCACACACACACACATCCACACACACACACACACACACACACACACACGCGCACGCACGCACGCACGCACGCACGCACGCACGCACGCACGCACGCACGCACGCACGCACGCACTCACGCACGCACGCACGCACGCACGCACGCACGCACGCACGCACGCACGCACGCACGCACGCACGCACGCACGCACGCACGCACGCACGCACGCACGCACGCACGCACGCACACACACACGCACACACACACACACACACACACATACACACACACACACACACACACACACACACACACACACACACACACACACACACTCACACACACACTCACACACACTCACACACACACACACACACACACACACACACACACACACACACACACACACACACACATACAGACATCATCGTAAAAATAGTAAATTCGTATTCTAGGGACCCTAAAACGTGCTTATTGATTAAAAACTCATCATCGAATTTTTTGAGACAATACCTTCCTTACCTAAAGGTGACGGAAGGTAAAAATTATAAAGAAATTAAATTTCATAAAGTAGCCATAGCTATGGAAACAGCTACTATATTAAGAAAATTTTGATTGAAAGTAGTCAGCGTCAAGTGAAATTGACATAGTGTGTTTGTCTTATAATTTTACTGAAAATATAGGATCTTTTGCTATAAATTTTCTGTATGGAATTTGAATAAAATACATGCAACTGCCGGAAGGTAAAGTACAAGAAATATAATCTTTAGCAAGAAACTTTCTGTATGAAATTTGTACAAAGTACATTGAACTGACGGAAGGTAATGTGCTGGCCACATCAGATTTTTTTACTGTAATTTGTTTTTATTTTCACTTAACTTTAAGGTTAAGGGTATTTTTTTAATCAATGATATAATTGCTTAATTAATAAGTTTAGTTTGAAATCTAAATGTAAAAGGTTTAAATATTTTCATTGCTTAGTTTTACCTCCCGCTACCCTTGGTAAGGGAGGTATAGGGATTGTGGTAAAAATCGTGTGTGTGTGTGTGTGTGTGTGTGTGTGTGTGTGTGTGTGTTTGCGTGCGCGTGTGTGTGTGCGTGCGTGCGTGCGTGCGCGGGTGTGTGTGTGTGTGTGTGTGTGTGTGCGTGCGTGCTTGCGTGTGTGTGTGGATCCTCCACTCTAACTCAAATAATATCATTCATAAAATTTTGAAAACTTGTATTTATTCTAATATGAGAAGAGACTATTAGATTTTAGTGTATATCAGATAACCGGAAATGACACTTTACTTGAAGCTCAAAATATATTTTCTTCGAAAACTACCATCAAATGTTATTTTCTTAAGTTTTGTCTTATTATAAAAATTAAAGATTATTAAATTTTCTACAGATTTGCATTTTATGGATAAATTTATAAAATCTATAATTTTAATTCCGGAGCCTACGCTTTAAACAAGCAAAACTCCTTGTTACACAGTTCATATCTCAAACGTATGCAACTGTCAGATAAATGTCACTGTCAAAGAACTAATCATTCCAAATTAATAATAGTAACGTTTTTTAAAAAAAGTAGTAAATAGAACCATAGTTATATGCAATGGATTTTAATACAGTTTCCGCAATAGCTAAATATGTAAGTATGTATATTTAAATTAACAAAAATTAAATAGCGGGAGGTTTGGTGTTGGCCACATCAGTTTTTTTCTTTTTGTGCACTATGCATGAAGTATTGAAAATGCATATGCATTGTGTAAATTGCACGGTATTGATTTGCTTTGGAAAGTGATTGAAAAATCGTCATTTTACACATGTGAAGTGGCACACACAGTATGCACAAATGGGACAAGGTCTTGTCCTATTCCTCCTTGCCCGGCCCTGGCTGTTTTAGCCAAGGCTCCGCTCGCTAATTCAATAATACACACTTGCACTCTGACCTTTCGACCAACTTACACCGTTGTTTTACTACTCACAACTCACAACCAATATCGATCTGATCCTGTTTTATATTTAGTCCCACTGTCCCTTCATGTAACTGCTATATTGCTTTCACACCGATCCAACAATTCCACTCGTAAAATTTTAGTTTTATGAAGTGGACGGAACGGAAGGTTAACAAGGTATGAAAAAAACAGATAAAATTAGTGACTAGCAGTTATACTAATTACTGTTAAAATTATTAATGATTCGTTTTTACACAGGAACAAATTTGTTGAAACTTTAAAGGTTAAGTACATAATCGTATTATTTTTCATACTTTTTGCTCGATTTATTTTGATTATGTTCTTGAGGTTATATGCACATTAGAGATTAGACAGTAGTTTCCAAAGTGTCGTATGCTCGAAAGTATAATTCATTTCGCCAAAACATGAAAGATGGACATAAACGATTACACCTTCTTGTACAGGGTGGGGCAGAAAAACCTATCCGATTTCAAAACGTTATAAAATTAAAACCACTCAACTTGTCAAAAAATTTTTTTATTAACATATCGCAAATTTTATGCCATTTTTAAATTTAAGTTTTGAAAAGCACATCACTCAAATGTCGTCCTTGGGAGCGGATACACTGATTTAGGCGCTCGCGGTAGCTTTCCATGACTTTCACCGTCATTTCCACAGGAATTTCTTCAATTGCCCGAGCAATTTCCCTTCGTAAAGCAAGAAGGGTCCTTGGTCGATGCTGGTAAACCTTCGATTTGAGGTAACCCCAAAGGAAGAAGTCACATGGAGTGAGATCCGGTGAGCGCGGCGGCCAGCCAAGATCACCTCTCAGGGAAATGAGGCGACCGGGAAACAGTTCCCTGAGAATGTCCATTGATCGTCGCGATGTGTGGGCGGTTGCACCATCCTGTTGAAACCACACATTTTCCACGCCATTTTCTTCCATTTTGGGTCTAAGAAAATTTTCCAGCATGAAACAATAGCGCTCGCTGTTGACCGTTACGGTTTGCCCATTTTCTTCAAAAAAGTAAGGCCCCCAGACGCCTAGGCGGGAAAGAGCACACCACACAGTCACTTTTGGGCTATGGAGGGGTTCCTGATGGATTTCTCGAGGATTTTCGTCACTCCAATATCGAAAATTCTGCCTGTTAACGGCACCACAAAGGTGAAAATGGGCTTCGTCCGTGAAGAGCACAACATCGTCGTTTGGGAGTTCTCGGAGATCGCGACACAGGTTCGTACGGGTTTCAAAATCCCTTTCACTTAATTCCTGTGCAACAACCATTTTGTAGGGATGCATTTTGAGGTCCCGGTGCAAAATGCGCCGAATACTGCGGTTGGAAATCGCCAAAGCGAGCGAATGTTTTCGCGCCGAACGACGCGGGGAACGTTCAATCGCGGCTCTCACATTGGCCACGTTTTCAGGTCCTGTTGCTGTCCTGGGACGTCCAGGCGACTTCTTTTTCAATGCTGAACTCGTCTGTCTAAAATTTGACACCCACACTTTAATCGTAGCGTGATGTGGAACAGGATCATGACGCCCGAGTCCGAAATGAATTCGAAAAGCACGTTGTGTAGCAATTATCGAACCGCCGCATTCGATAAACCGCTCAATAACAAAAGCACGATGTTCACCAGACCAAGGCATGTTGACTACTGACAAATGGCATAAAACCGGCTTTCTAACGGTTTTTACCCCACTACTCTACCTGCTCCCTCTTCTGGGAAAAAGGGATTTGAAATCGGATAGGTTTTTCTGCCCCACCCTGTAGTAATAAGCCTGCAATTAAATACCAATTTCTATGGTGCAAAATTGAAGAAGTATCTACACCATTTTGCTTCTAGAGAGGAAATGTACACATTTTGCACCTAGGAGAGTTATTATTTCGACAATTAATGACATTTAATGCCTTATCATACAATTCTCTGGGATTCGGGTGTAAAGGTATATTCACAAATGAAAATTAGGTTTAGATTTATGGTTTATACTTTAGATTTAATGATTTTGGCCGCATATTATGTAATAACTCCATTCACACTTCAGAATTTAGTTTCCCTAAATTGCAAAGTCCAAACTTTAGATTTATGATTTAGTTTGACGTCACAAACTTCACCAATGAGAACGAGTCTGAAACGATATAGATATATACAGCGATCTTTATTTAGTATTCATTTGGTTCTTAAACAAATGCGAGAAGAACATGAAGACTGTCAATACTTAATTGTTAAAATATAACCAGTAATGCCAAAAAAAAAAAAAAAAAAAGTTTCAAGGCGCACGGGTATCTATTGAGTACTGCTCTACCGATATTTTAATTTTGTTTTTGGATCATTAACAAAGATGTAACTAAATTAACGTTAGTTTAAACTCTCATTTATGAATGACTTGCTTAAACCTAAACAAAAACCATAAACCTAATTTTTATTTGTGAATGCACCTTTAGGGTCTCTAAATACAAATCATAAAGCTAAACATTGCAAGGTCCAAACTTTAGGTTTATGATTTAGTTTGACGTCCCAAACTTCACCATTGAGAACGAGTCTGAAATGATATAGACATATACACCCATCTTTATTTATTATCCACTTGAAGGATTCGGCTTTTTAAACAAATGCGAGAAGGGCATGGAGACTGTCATAACTTAATTGCTAAAATATAACCAATAATACCAAGAGAATGACAGTTCACGGCGCACAGGTGTCTTGTTGTGTACTGCTCTGCCGATATTTTAATCTTGTTTTTGAAGCATTTACATAGATGTCTGTACATATCAAAACTAATTTTCAAGTAATTTAAATTTGCATTTATGAATGACTTATTTAAACCTAAACAACAAGCATAAACCTAATTTTCATTTGTGAATGCTCCTTAACAATTTCAAAACTGCAGCACCGGAAGTATCAATTATTTCTTGCGGTTCTTTAGAACTGAACTACAGTGTGTTCAAAAAAATTCCTAACTCGGAGTAAGCTATGAACATATAAACGTATGTTAATTTAAAAATATTTAATTAAATGACAATATGATATCAGATATTGTCAAAAATGTTATTTGAAGAAATCAAAGCTTTTCCTCTTGAATCTTATTTTAGAAATGGGAACAAATTAGAAAACGTCAAATGTCAATATACTGCATCCTTCTTTATTATTCTCCTTAAAATTACATTTCAAGATCAATTTTGATATCTTTACTTTTGGATAAAATAATGATAATACATACGTTTCTCTGTTCATAGCCTACTCCAAGTTAGGAATTTTGTTGAGGCTAGTTGCGTGATCTGATATCTATCACTATATACCTAAAGAAATGTTGAAAATCATTTCAAATTAATAATAGTAACGGAAAATTGGGAAATAATCGGACACGCAGTCTAATGTAAATAATTTATTTCCTGGCCTACGTTTCGACTATTACTACAGTCTTCCTCAGGGCTAGTTCCTCAGGGCTAGAAATGGTCAATGATTATAAACGGTAACGTGGGGATCCCCCATATCAACCAATGGAGATAACAAATTGAAATTTATTAAATATATTGTATTTATATAATATATCAAGTCAAATAATTTTAAGCTGGAACTCAGAGAAAACTCAAACAACTTTTCTAAAAATTTAAAACGTTCAGAACTCAATCCTATTTTCAATCTGCTGAGATAAACCAGTAAGATTTTTGAAGTCACAACATACTTGAAGCCGCTTGAATTATCGAGATAAACGTAGTCATAGACTAATTCAAGTGGCTTCAAGCATATTATGACTTGAAAAAAAAATAGTTAAATAGTAGATTATGCAGACAGACAGGGAGAGGTATATGATCTAATTTCATGCTGGATATATAACATCAAAATCTAAAAATTGTCATGTTGTTATTTGACTTTTTTCTCAAAAACATTTAAAAAAATATTTGTTTCTTCATCACTAAATATTTCGCTTTTGGACAATTTTATTAAATTTTATGTCGCGATGAGGTAAAATACAAATAACCAAATGGTATGAATTTATTAAGACTCCAACATATTGCGAATGTGTGCATGCGTAGTTCCATTATTTGAAGCTTCACTGTTTATTTCGACAGAAGTTAAGCCGCTTCATAAGTTCAAGCCTATTATTTTATAGGCTTGACTTGACATTTTCAAATGGCTTGAAATATCAATCTCGATCGTTTATTTCGAAGATTGAAAAGGGATTTACTAAATTCAAGCGGCTTCAAACGTCGAGATAAACGTAGTCATAGATAATTTTTCAGGTTCATTCATAAACCTATACTTATTAATGTCGGTAAATAAGAAACAAAAAATATCGATATCTATATTTCAATTTTGGCATTAAAATGTAATATTATATTTATTAAAATGATTTATAGTATAAAAAAGAGATTCATTAGTTTTTATAAAGACTTTTAAGAGTATATTTCGCGTGTTGAAAACATCTTTATGTTTTGACATTAAACTTTTTCTAATTAATTTTTTGCGGCAATTCGAAACGTTTAAAGTCCTGTTACTTTGAAATCAATGAAAATTTATCGGTTTTTATGAATATGTACTTAAAATTAAGAAGTAGTTAGTGAGATACATATAAGAGTCGGCGAACGAAAAGCATTCTAACGCAGATTTCTCAGTGAAAGGACGATACTGCAAAATCATTATTTTACGATCTGATAAACCATCAAACTGCATTTAGTACAATCACAGTAGAAAATAATTAGGGCGAATCGGAACTTTGAATTGGTGGGAGTAGAAAGTTTAAAAACGACACGACTTTCTTTAAAACAGTTAAATCAATTAAAGTACTTAGCAGCCTGCTTCCTAGGATTACGTGAAATAGAAAATTATCATTTTAACATGTGCTTCTGAATCTACTGTATCATTACGCTTGTTTCTGCGTCTGTTTACAAATTATTTTTCTCTTGTTTTGTTTTACGCTATTAAATTAATTATTAAAGAGGCAGACATTTGACACGTTTCAAAGATAAAGTACACAAACTAGAACAAGTACAGTTAATTAAATATTAATTTCATATTTTCTCCGACCGAAATAATATTGTCACTCAACGGACTACCGTGTAATTATGATTATTATTTAGTTCCTCTAATGCAGTGCTTCTCAAACTGATTATTTAGTTCCTCTCATGCAGAGCTTCTCAAACTGAGGATTCTAAAATTATTACGACCGCTGACTTCTACGTAGATTCGTAGATATTATTATTATTATTAAATTTTATGACAGATAAAACACCACACATTTGTGTGTGTTTTCTTTTAATATCGTAGCTATATGCCATTCACGATAGCGAGAGAATTTGGAATTAAACACGAACAGAAACAAGTTATATTGTCTACTCGCGTCGCGAATTAGTTCAAAATTCTCTTGTTATCGTGAATGGACTGTAGCACCATTAAATTGAAATATTCGACTTTTCATATCTAAGGTCCGGTTAAACTGTCTGTTAACTTAACTGTGAATTAAGTTTTTTTTGCACGGGGGGTAAATGTCCCGGATTTTTTGTAAAACGGTATTTTGTACGGATTTTGTTGTATGTTTTTTACCTCCCGCTACCCTTGGTAAGGGAGGTATATAGGGATCGTGCTAAAAATCGCATATCAAAATTTTGGTAAATGACCACGTTTTAAGGTCCCTAGAATCCAGTTTTAACATTTTCACGATGATGTCTGTGTGTATGTGTGCATGTATGTATGCATGTGTGTGTGTGTGTGTGTGTGTGTGTGTGTGTGTGTGTGTGTGTGTGTGTGTGTGTGTGTGTGTGTGTGTGTGTGTGTGTGTGTGTGAGTGTGTGTGTGTGTGTGTGTGTGCGTGTGCGTGTGTGTGTGTATGTATGTATGTATGTATGTATGTGTGGATCCTCCACTCTAACTCAAATACTATCATTCAGAAAATTTTGAAACCTTGTATTTCGAACTTTTTCTGTAATGGAAAGAGAAAAATACCTTTAAATGTTATTTTTTCGAAATTAATGATAATATAAAAATTAAAGATTATTAAATTTTCTACAGATATGCATTAATACTTTTTATATATATTTTATGGATAAATTTATAAAATTAGATTAAGATTATTAAATTTTCTGAAGATCTGCATTAATACTTTTTCTGCATATTTACGCAGTTATTCAAATGTATGTAACTGACAGATAAATGTCACTATCAAAGAACTAATCATTTCAAAATAATATTAGTAATGTTTTAAAAAGAAAAAATTAAATAGAACAATAGAAAAGGAATTCAATACAATATGTAGGTATGTATTTAGATTTATTAAAAATTAACGATTCACAAAAAATCATCATCATTTATTATAGCTCCGGTGGCTCAATGATTAGAGCAACGCCTTATGTCATGAGTGCTCTCGGGGCTCTGGGTTCGAATCCCAATAAGGCATGGATGTGTGTGAATCTGAACGCACTCTGTAATTGGGATTTAATCCTGTTGAGGGGTTTAAAAAAGGTAGTTACTTGGATTACACTATATTTTAAGAAATAAATTGTCAGATTTAGAGTAAAACTCGCTAATCTAAAAATAAAGATTAACTTAATCTTTTTTGTTACTCGGGCTGTAAATGGCGGGAGGTATTGTGTTGGCCACATAATATTTTTATTATTACTGATCATTTAATATTCATCATTTATTTAAAATCTTGATCGAACCGATAAGTGCCAAAAACTATTAAACAGGATTCCTTCAGATTTTGTTTAACAAAATTTAATTTGAAAGTGTTTATATATGTTTTGATTGATATATGATTGTATAATACGAATATGATTTAATATCAATAACAGTTTTTAATTTTGTTGTACAATAGGTCTGAAAGACAATGAATATAATTCGCATTGAAAAGGTTACAAAATATAAGTGTTATAAAACGATGTAGCTATTGAAACGTATGTATGATGGATAGCAGCACGTCTTATTTTATAAATGGCCTGTAGGTGTGTCATATGCATATGTGTAGGTTTTACTAGACTTAAATTTCGACAAGTTGTCAGAACCAATTTACAAATGACTCACGAAGAGACTATTCACTATCATTTGTTTTTTGTCATCGCTAATTGACTTACATATGTTTATTCACTTTTAAAAGTAATTAACGAAGTCTATACAAAGAAATTCACACGTAGATTTAATTTAAAAGTGAAAAAGTAATTTAACATCAAATAACAGTTTTTACGAAAAAAATTGTTATACGTACCAACCGTTTAATTATGATTTGATTGTAGGCACTATTTACTGTAACTTCTATATAGAAAAAATCTGATGTGGCCAGCATATTACCTTCCGTCAGTACCACATATTTTGTACAAATTCCATACAGAAAGTTTCTTGAACAAGATTCCAAATTTCAAGTACATTACCTTCTGTCAGTTCCGTACAGAAAGTTCCATGTACCAAAGAGATTCTATATTCCCAGTAAAATTATAATACAAACATGTCAATTGCACTTCACACTGACATCTGTCAATCAGGATTTTCTTAATATAGTAGCGCTTTCCATGGTTATAGCATAGCTATCTGCTTTATGAAATTTAATTTCTTTAACGTCCGACTGGTATGTTATTATTATCATAACAACCCTGCTTTCAGGGTTGTTATACACTAAATAACACTCTAGAACGTGCTATGAGTTGTTGCTATGGTAATGTTGTCAATAAATTGATATTCATACTGGGATAAAGCCTAAAAAATAAGTTAAAGCATGCATAGCCTACCTACTCCATCCATAATCCGTAGAATATTAAAAATTATAGTCGGGCGTTAGACGTTGAACGCACCACGGGAATTAAACAGACAATAATGCCTTCGGTCAACGTACACATCTCGGACAAAGACGCCCTAGAAAAAAGTATACTGTTGACCTCAGACGTTATTGTCCTTATAACACCCTTGATACGTTAATTAATATATAATTTTTGTAACTCTATTGACGAGTTGCAGAAATGTTCATCAACGCATTGTTCGGTTCATTAAAACGAACAAATTCGAATCAGTTTCCTTGTTATAATAACATTTAAATTATTGCTGTCAAAAATCGCGTTGCATTTGTTCGTTTTGATGAACCGAAAAATGCGTTGATGAACGTTTCTGCAACCGGTCATATATCTATTGAATATCAAGTATAAAATGTAATCAAATCGTATAGAGAATAAAATATTCTTTAATATTTATAATAATTTTAAATATGAAAAAATGATGTTTAACAGTGTTTTTTCAAGAAAAACTGTTAAAATCTTAAAATGAGAGTACTTCCGGTAGACCAATTATAATCATAATCTAATCATCTCTTCACATGGATGTAAAGAAAAGTAATACGAAAAAATTATTATTTTTTGAACTATAGTATTTGAGTTATTGGATCCGAAAAAATCGTCACACACACACACACACACACACACACACACACACACACACACACACACACACACACACACACACACACACACACACACACACACACACACACACACACACACATACACACACACACATACATACATACATACATACATACATACATACATACATACATACATACATACATACATACATACATACATACATACATACATACATACATACATACATACATACATACATACATACATACATACATACATACATACATACATACATACATACATACATACATACATACATACATACATACATACATACATACATACATACATACATACATACATACATACATACATACATACATACATACATACATACATACATACATACATACATACATACATACATACATACATACATACATACATACATACATACATACATACATACATACATACATACATACATACATACATACATACATACATACATACATACATACATACATACATACATACATACATACATACATACATACATACATACATACATACATACATACATACATACATACATACATACATACATACATACATACATACATACATACATACATACATACATACATACATACATACATACATACATACATACATACATACATACATACATACATACATACATACATACATACATACATACATACATACATACATACATACATACATACATACATACATACATACATACATACATACATACATACATACATACATGCAAACATACATACATACATCATCGTAAAAATAGTAAAATTTTATTCCAGGGACTCTAAAACGTGCTTATTCATCAAAAACTCATCACCGAATTTTTTGACCAAAGACAATACCTTCGTGACGGAATGTAAAAAGGGTTTTAAGTTTAAACCTTTTCTGTTCCTATTTAAATCAATAAAAATGAAAAGAACATACATATTTAATAAGCACGTTAGATTTCTTATGTATACGTTTAGTCGATCAAGTTTTTCTTTTTTTTTTAATTGTGGATTATTTTTTTGAATTCTTAAGGTACATGTACGCTTTAACAGCACTTTTTATGTAGGTATATAATGTTCATTTTTTTAATTCATTTATGTACTTTTATTCATTTTCAAATGAAATTATACAATCAAAGCATGAGAACTTCTTTTTCTGTTAAACGAAACGATGGTTTTTGATGTTTACATAATTGACAGATCCTGCTGGTCGCCATTAATATAATTACCTAAAATTCCGCTGGTGTCGTATGCTGTTCTACTGACGCCAGTACCAGAATTTATACCATTGAACTTACGACCATATACAAGTTTTTTAAATTAACTACTAATTTTATGTCGACTACCGGTCAATAAAAAAAAATATTTACCGCACGTGTAAATCATATTTTATGTATGCATTTCCATGATTTTATGGATTACTTTTATTACTTTATAATTGCTCTTTTTGCATCTATAAAGTTTTTCAAACTGAAATAGTTGCTGTTTCATTGTTTATCGTTATTAAATTATGTAATGCGATCCGCAGAGTTTTAAAAATGTGTTTATTGTGCACAAAAAATTGAAAACAGTTTAAATTTAGTTGAAATTATCTTTATTGCCTCGTGTAAAAACACGCGTCATACAGGACTAAATTTAAAAACAATATTTATGGGGACCATCGACTGCCGCATTTCTTTGTTGATCTGAAAATAATCTCCCTATTTTTACCGATAGTTATTTTGGTTATTCACCCTCGACTCTGACTCGACTGCATCCCGTGATTCACTTTACTTTCTTTCCATTGGCGTTCATATCTGAACATTTCTTCATAAATAGCGGGCTATTATTAGCTGATCATATTTAGAGGTTTGTTTGTTATACTAATATTTGTATGTTTTAATAGGAATTGAAAACAGCTGGATAGTAGAATGTTTTAAAGGAATTTTAATTATATCTTTATAATAATAAACACAAGAGGGAATCACAGAATACAATGTCATATGTATTTTTAATTATTGTTTACAATTATATTAAGAGCTTGTAGAATTGAACATTACTTTTTTTGAATAAATACACACTATGATATAGAAGAACATTATAGGTTTGTTCTGTGACAAGGCGAAGGTAAAAGCAGTAATAGATAAATAACTTTTTATAAACTTTTCTAAATTATATTTTCAATATCCATATTTAAACTCTGTTTATCTATTTAAGTCAAAATTCAGTTTAGAAATTATTTTCGTATTATGATAGTCACGACATTTATTTGTTTGTTGATCATTAGGTTTAGAAATCATTGTGTATACGTGCGTGACTTTGAATGCCCTAGCCTATGCACCCTGTACCCCTAAGATAATCCTGTCCTGAAGATAGCGTTTTGTTTTTAAAGATATTCGAGATTAATAAGTCGTGAAGACGTGTTTTGTTTTGACGAGACATGTAGTGTCTTTTAGTTTTGCGGCGACGCCCGCCCGCTGGGTTACGGAATGTAACAGTTTAGTACTTGCTTAGTTGTGTTAGTTATGTTTAGTTTAATCCATAGTTAATAATAAGTTATAATAATCATGTAAAAAACGTTTAGTTAATTAGTTAAAATTTAGCAGTTAAAACACAAGTAATGTCCATGTCCGTAAATCGTAATGTAAGTGTTCATCAAGTGTAAGTGAAGTGTATGTGTGTTCTTCCTTCTCACTAAATTCTTTCTCATCAGTCAGTCAGTGTATCATCGCTGGAGTAATTAGGAGTAGACAGTAAGAAGCAATATTAGCAGTCATCTTCAGATCTTCTTAGGAGACCCCCCCTCGTGTTACAGTTCCTACAGATAATCCGGACTGTCATATGTACGTCAAACGCATGCGCATTTTAAAAATATCGTTCCAACCGACTGTTGTACAACCCATGTTTGTTCCTACAGACTTTGGACGTATACGCAGGGCCGGATTATCCATAAGGCAATATAGGCAGTTGCCTAGGGGCGCCGACGACTTGGGGGGCGCCGCCGACGAATAAAAATTTCCATTATTGAAAATTATCAATAAAAAAAATTTATAGAAAATATTGTTATTTATTATTTTCTGTCTAGTAGATTTGAATCGAATATGTTATTTGGCCGTTGTTTTAGGAAGGTGTTAAAATCGAGAGCCGGTATTTTGTTGTAAATAGACAAATAGACTGAAGCTGAAAATATTTTATTTGACAACTTTGTCGTAAAATCTTATTATACTATTATTCACGAAAGATGACTATTCAACCTCATTTGTTTGAAGAAAGAATACACATCACTTTATAGCAGTAGCTTAGCAACATGTTGTATTAGAAAGAGAAAGATTATTTGACATATGTCTATTTAATTTATGTTGTGTGACAGATATACGTAAATAGTGGCATTACTTTCTAACACACTATAAATAATAATGACGTATGTCGTAGAATTACAGATACCTAATTATCTACTACACTACCCTCTGTGCTAATATTTACCCAGTGGCGTTGACGTGCAAATCAAATTATTATTCCTTGGATTACAAGTTAAGTCAATGTTTTTGTATTTTGCAAACACATAAGTGAAGAACATAAATCTTTCAGAAATGCATTATTTAGAAATAAACATAATTTTGAAATAAATTGTTATTATTTTTTCTGTTAAATTGTGTCCATAAATATTTCATGTTGCACGCCTATGCAGGCGAAATGCGATGAAGTTATCTGCAAGTAATATTATATCAGGCGGCTCACAAATGACCTTGAATAGTCATCTTTCGTGAATAATGGTGTAGTTTTCGATAAAATAGATAATATTACTTTCTCAATACGTACCTATACGCAGAATGAACTAATCATATGCTGAGTCCAACATTTAATGTTTTTCTTTTGTTTTTGTGCTAATTATATATTGCTTTTATATTATTATAAAGATATTAAATTTCATAAATTAGCTAGCTATACTAGAAACAGCTACTATATTAATAAAATTCTGATTGAAAGATGTCAGTGTCAAGTGCAATTGACATATTCGTAGTATATTTGTATTATAATTTTACTCGAAATATAGGATCTTTTTGCTCGAAACTTTCTGTAAGGAATTTGTATAAAATACATACAACTGTCGAAATGTAATGTACATACAAGAAATTTAGAATCTTTTGCAAGGAACTTTCTGTATAGATTTTATAGAAAATACATATGCAATTACGAAAATTTTACCGGTAGATACCGAATCTACCGACTGCGTTCGAAAACACGAGTGGTAAATAGTTACCGTGTTCGAAAATCTACCGGATTCATGAAGAATCTAATCTCAAAAAAAGCTAGTGATGCAAAGCGAAGCGCGCGCGTTATAAGTGGAAATGTATTCAAACTTGTTTCAAATTTTCAATTTTTTTTATAGGTTATGGATCTACCCTGTTTACCGCTTGCGTTCTTAAAATATCAATTTCGGTAGCTGTAACCTGGTAAACAGCTGTTTACCGGTAACAGTTCACAAGTAGAATTTTTGTAATTGCCTCATATAACTGACGGAAGGGAATGTGCTGGCCATATCAGATTTTTTCTCCTGGTTCTTCAAATTTAACTTGCATTTATTAGTAGGTATTGGAGGTGATATTCAGTCTGTATATACCTATGTGGCACCAGACATATAGGAATACATAGTTTATGTTTATGGTGATTTCCAAACACTCTAATAAAGCAATATTAATAATTAACATTTGTTGCATACGGTATGCGGAATTTTAATCTGCAAGCTCTCGCGTATTATGGCATCACTGCACTTAGTGGAATTAATTTATATGTATGTATATTTCCATTATACGAATACATCTAGGTAACAATAAACTGGATTACAAAATGAAAGAAATCTATTGTATAATGTTAATTTTAAACGTCTTTATAATTAAAGACAGGCCTAAATGTAAATCTGCTGGCTGGCATCATGTTGAAATATTTATTTGCTTAATTTAAATATTAGATAAGCCTAAAATGACTTTTAATAAATTCTGTCTGGTTGTTGTCTAGAATGTTACACTTTCACGACTATTGAGTGGTTTTTTCAAAGTGATAACCATGACAACACGGTTAAAAATTGTTGTTATTTTTCTGCTTCCTTATTTTAAATACAAAATGTTAAGTAAATTTTAATATTTCATCATGGCTGTACTACTCAATTTTACATAATAATTTGCGGTATTGATGATATATTTTATATTCGGAGGTTAACAGACGTTCTGTGAAAACGTCAGGTATCATTCATGCACTTTGACACAGTGAAAAATCAATCTTAAAGATAAAATAGATCCCACTGACCAAAAGAGCATCGTTCACCAAGTCAATTGTGGTCACTGTGACAAAATTTATATTGGTGAAACTTCCCAGCCGATTAAAAAAGGCTTTTTTATATTTTGCGTTCATAATGAAGTCATTACGATACGCAATTGCGTATCGTAATGACCTTCATTTCGATACGCAATTTTTTGTTTTAGACGGTTGGTACTAGATGACGTTTCTTTAACCCATTTTTACCTAATTTATTTTTAGTTAATTGACAATTCATTTTAATAATATAATGTCGTTATTATTGTTATTTTTTATTTAGGGAAGATTATTTACATGAAAATGTACAAATATAATCACAAATTGAGTAAGTAAATGTTAATATAATGTTCGAATTAGTCCACATAGATGGACCTAGTAGTACTAAAAATTTGTAGATTGAACCTTTGAACGATAGAAAATTATTTTTAATTAATTTTAAAGCAAGTTTTAATTCAAATATAAGAAAAAATAAAAATTTCCTGTACACTGAGGCTGAAAGGGTTAAATTGTCAAACGTCAAAGCTGGAAGATAAGAAATTTCAATATAACCTCAAAATTTCTTTTACTTAATTAATCACTTTATTTAATGAATATAATAATAATAATACATATTTTCGTCTTACTTTGCATTTCAAAATAAGCAATCAAAACATTCTCTGTTACGCCTTTGACATTATTTTCTTTACACCATGTGTCTAAATTTGCAAATTCTTTCTCATAAATCTCGCGATTGTTTAGGAAGTAGATTATTTCCTGTAGTCTGAGCTATATTACGTAGCTCAGGCGGAGTGCAACTGATTTCATCTTCCATGATTACACTAAATTCACTTAAATTTGTTCGTAAATATTGAAATGACATGAACTTTCAAATAATAATTGAATGTGGTCAATTCAATGTTACCAACTACAACATTTCACTTACAAATTTCCCTAAATCAACTCGGTTTAATATTAACAGTTTTTTTAAAATATTTTAGTTTGTAGAAGGTGCAAAATATAAAAAATAGTATAAAGAACTCATTTTATAAGACTTTTTTTCGCACTTGTCAATTAGAAAACTCGCTAACGCTCGTTTTCTAAATTTTGACGCGTGCGAAAAAAACATGTCTTATAAAACACGTTCTTTAATATACTATATCAACACCAGTATCATTGTAATACTCTGAATTCTGACCATATAGTGCCCTTTGCAAACACCATTGTCAAACGGGTCACAAGTTTAATTTAAGGATTTTAAGATCTTGGAAAAAGTTCATAATAGAGATACGCGGCTTTTGTACAAAACATGTCTTATTAATATCAACAAACATAAATGTATCAACAATCAAACAGATTACAAACAAAATGTTTTACATTTAAATAACATTTTCAACAGTTTTTAAATTTTACCGCCTTTTTTCTTGTTAGTTATTTTATAGCCGTGTACCTTCGGGCTATGATTCGTAATCTAAATGATAAAAGTGATCATGATTAAAAAGAATAATGTTTTTACGTTTCCTATTCGTTATCTTCTCATTTTGTGATCACTAGACAACCTTCCCCCTTCCCTTCAGAATCAACCTTTTTCAGTGATTCACATGGATTCATTTCAGAACAAATTGAAAATATACTATTTCACGCGTAGAAATTTACGAATGTGGGGTTTGTGGCATCAAGGGAAATAAGATTTTTCTACAAAAGCGTGTAATGAACCACATAAATATTTGTTTGAAATAAACATACTTCATATTCTTTACCAAGAACATTATTTTTTACTTCAATATAATCCATTTTTAATTCTGACTATAACACTAGACATTTGATTATTTATAAAATAAATTAGGATAGTTTGCATTAGTCTGCATATGACATTGACATTTGACACTAGATTCTGTTGTTTTCTTGCTATAATTTTTAAAACCTGTTTCAAAAGGATCACGATTAAATGAATCAGGATTCACAAAATCAGTATCACAACCCGAAGGAACACGGCTTATGTTCGGTCAAACCTGAGGTTGCTTATAGTTTTTACACCAATAAACTTTGTTTTATTTCATTTTTTTGCTCCTGTTCTACCGCAATGGGTAAAGATGCCCACATTTATCAATTATGTATATTAATGAGTGTTCCGTTTTCATATTTAATCTATTTTCATTAATATTGTACAACATATTGTCATACATTTAATGCCAGTGTAACCTTTTGGTAAGTGTTTTATTCGCTTCTATTGAGTGTAACATTTTTTGTAATTTGTGTATAAATATTTTCATGTAGCTGATGATGGGCGGATATTCGCCCGAAACGTCCGTTTTTCATATTAGTTAAATTAAACGAAAAATAAAGAAATTTGAACCTAAAGGCCTTTTCTCAATTTAATCGTTCTACAAAATGGTTGCCGTCTTACAATCCAAGTAATAATCCATATTCTTATTTCTCAATATTTTTTTATAGAATAGTGAAAATAGTGATTATTACTGTCAAGATGATTTAAACTTCAAAACAGTACCATTCAACAAATTATCCCTAAAAAGTCGCTAAACTATTGACAGTTTGCACTGTTGTTAGATTGTATTTTTATCTAACCTCAGGACACAGCATCAGGATAACGTTACGTTAGGTAATACAACCTTATTTTTCGTTTGTGTAACGCATCAAAAATCTGACGTTATGTTCTGACGTAATGTCAGCTAATCACGCTGTTACATTTTGTCAGTGCCGTAACTAGGGCGTGGCAAAGGTGGCGCATGCCACGGGCGCAATATTCTTAGGGGCGCAACATTTTAATCATTGTTTCTAAAATCTGTTTTCTAAATTTAACAAAGAATTATCTACAGTAAGACCAATCAGCAAGGTGTTTATTGTAGAAATAATTGGTGACAGGCTGGCGTGAATTTTATTCTCTTTATTGGGACCTCCGAAAAGACATACTAATTTTGCACCCTCTACCGGCCCCAGATTTTGCCGCCATATTGGGTCAAAATTTTACCAGAATACAAAATTAAAGCTCGTAATTTCCTGTACATAAAAGGATTCTTACATTTTCTTTTGCCTAGGATGATCTCTCAAAGAGTTATGTAAAAAATAGTTAACCAGAATAACACAACTTAAGATAGAAATTTAAATTATTCAAAAAATTAACAGTATTAGGTTCAGCTCTTTCCTGCAAATTCATCCACAACTCTGATCCGGTTAAAGATACGATAACGCGGTTTGAAATTTTGAATTCAGCATGAAATTCTCCTTCACGTCATGTAATATACCTTGTTCCATTTTAGACATTCAGTATTGTAGAGAATAGCGAATAGTTTTGACCTCTCTGATTGGCTGAAATTAGGCTAATTAAAACTGGCGCTGATGCATGTGCCATCGACTGAATGGTTTAAATGGAAAATAGTATAGACGATTTTTGCCGTTGAGCGGTTCGCGAGTTATTAACAACTTAAAGTTACATGAAATTCCCATAAAATTTTAAACATCTGCAAATCGGTTTAGTTCTCATTTCATCTGATATTTCGATACGTATTAAACACCTACGTAAAATTGTTTATCTTTAATCGTGTCAAAATTTTAGATGAAAATATGAGAACTAAAGTATCATTCACAACAAAAAAAAAATCTGATGTGGCCAGCACATTACCTTCCGTCAGTTCTATGTATTTTAGGCGCTTTCTTTTTAGGGGAAAATGAACTGATTTTACCTCGTACTGAACTACTCCTAAAGAGAACAGGATATTTTTTTAAAATAAGAAGTTATAGTCTGTTAATTTGATTTTGACATATTAAATTCTCTTGCCTTTGTGTATTTAAGTATGGAAGTATTTCTTATGGTAATGAAACATGATATAACGTTTGAAACTAATTAATTTCTTCTATTAATGTCATTTTAATACCAAATACTTACAAAAAAGACAAAATACAAAGCAGTCAGTCATATTGACGTGAGATTGACATTCGGGATCAGTTCAGGATCTATATGATCCTGTTTCAAAGGTGGTGCTTCGCGGGGACGGGGACGAAGAAACTGGGTAGTACAAGATCATTTATCCCCTTTTAAAAAGAACGATTTAGGGTAGATGTGTGCTACTCGGAGTTGATCTTCTTGATAAAAAGAAAGCGGCTTTTGTATAAATGTCATACAGAAAGTTCCTTGTAAAAGATTATATTTCTTGTACATTACCTTAAGGCAGTTGTATGTATTTTATACAAATTCCATACAGAATAAAAGATCCTATATTTCCAGTAGTAAAATTATAACACAAACATACTGTCAACTGCATTTGACATTGACACCTTTCAATCAGAATTTTCTTAATATAGCAGCTGTTTCCAGAGTTATAACATAGCTGACTAATATGTATGATATTTAATTTCTTTATAATTTTCTAACTCTATATCCATTTAATATTAAGTATAAAATGCATTCGAATCCTATAGAGAATAAAATATTCTTTAAAATTTATAATAACATTAAATGTGAAAAAATGATATTTAACATCGTTTTTTCAAGAAAAACTGTTAAAATCTTCAAATGAGGGTACTTCCGGTTGACCAATTATAACCAAAATCTAATCAGCTCTTCACATGGATGTAACGAAGAGGAATACGAAAGAAATATAATTTTTGGAATTGTAGTATTTGAGTTATCGCATTAGAAAATTTTGTCACACACAGACACACACACACACATACATAGGCGTGCGTACGGTGGGTGCCATGGGTGCCACGGCTCCCCCTAATATATTAATACGAGGGCTGTTCTCTTTCCACTGAGCCTATATAGCGAGCTATGATATATTGAAACAAATTTTCGTTGACATTTTAATCTAGTTGTTTACAAGGTTAATTATATTGATTGTTAAATATGATTGAATGTTGTTTAATTATATAATTTTAAGTAATCCTTTCCCCAAGAAATCATTGAATTGAGCAAAGAGCATTATTGCGCTGTGATTTATACAATAAGTTCACTGCTATGATCTCGAAAAAAAGCAACAGTCGGCAGTTTGGGTCTTTGAGAATGAGTCGGCTCCAACAAAAGTTATTCACGAAAAAAGCCGAAACAAAAAGATGGTCGCCACATTTTTGAAATTATTGGACATGTTCCACTGTATCACTGGAGGATCGTCGTACTGTTAATGTTCAATGGTATACTACTGTTTGTTTGCCTCAAGTTCTCCAAAATGTTCGCAAAAAACCTCAACGGGGAAGGATTATCTTGCATCAAGACAACGCTCGACTGCACACTGCGGCTCGAACGACTGATTATTTGAATGCCCAAAATATTGAAATAATGGGTCATTCCCCGTATAGTCCAGACCTGACACCTAATGATTTCTTTTTATTTCCACGTGTAAAGGATAACTTACGGGATTTACGTCTTACATCGGCCGAAGAAGCTGTTGACGCATTTAAAAATGAAATAAAGAAACAAACGCGGGAAGATTGGAAAAATGCTTCGGAGATTGGTTTTCACGGATGCAAAAATGTATTGATTGTGGAGGGGAATACCTTGAAAAATTATAAATAAATGTGTTTTGGAAGTAAACTGTGTATTACTTTACTAGGTTCATCGGAAAGAGCACAGCCCTCGTAATATTGAAAATATTAAGTTTTTATATTATTATTTTGAAGTAATAATGGTAAAATAAATTACTCCTTTTACATTTATTACTTTATTTATAATAATAATTATGTATATTCATTTTGGCACCCACAAAAGTAAAGTTCTGCGCACGCCTATGCACACATACATACACACACACACACACATACAGACATCATCGTAAAAATAGTAAAATCATATTCTAGGGACCCTAAAACGTGCTTATTCATCAAAAACTCACAACCGAATTTTTTGACCAAAGACAATACCTTCCTTACCTAAAGGTGACGGAAGGTAATAACGTAGCGGTAGAATTAGTGGCAGTGGTAGTGGCCTGGGTAAAAGATTGAATGCGTTATAGCAAATGTATTCGTTCACATCCAAAAATTAAGGAAATTAGTAGTAGCGCAGTGGCAATGGCAGCGGTAGGAGTTTGCAATCTCCAAATTTCTACGTTGCCACTACGCTACCGCTTAATTTTTTTGACAGTTTTGACGTTTATTGACATCTGATTTCTGATTTCATCTGATAAAATGAGCAATAAAGGATCATTTTGTAGTGTGCCTCAGACGTTACGCTATATAAACAAACAGACTTATTAATAAACTTTGCACAATTAAAAGTGAACACGTAACATACCATTTTCGCTTATTTCAAACGCAATTTGTGCCCACGCATTTTAATTTTTTGAAATAATTTTAAATTCCCTTAATCTCTTTGCTTATCTCACACAATGGAATGCTTGTGGATAAGTGTAATTAATAAATCATCATCTATGTCAGTTGCTTTTTGTGCAAAAATAAAATGACAGCTATAACTGTCAACCTTGCACCCTAGTAATTTATAATAAAAATTCCTAGAAACTATAATTTCAATAATTTTTCATTGTGAACGGAATTAATTTTTACTATAAATTTCTTACGCTACCGATGCCACTAATTCTTACACTACCGCTAATTTTTTTTTATTCTGAATGGGCCTTAAGCCGACTTTCAGATGTTTTAAATTTTAGTAATTGTTCATGTAAGTTTAAGTTGTTAGTAACTCGCGAACCGCTCATCGGTAGTTTATTTTGTTTTTATTTTCTTGATATGTAGGGGCGCAAATAAAATTTTTGCCACAGGCGCTCAAAACCTTAGTCACAGCTCTGCATTTTGTTTCTGCAACCGGCCCTTTAGTATTAAATTTGATTTTTCATTAAATCAAGCAAATACAATTTTGGACGCAAGTATTTACAAAATTATTTTAGTTCCTCTTAAATCAAAAACTTCAAACTGTTCCATCCTTCTGGGCGGTTTCTCTTGTATTGTTGCCAACGCCAACCTCCGCAACTACTATGATTACAACTTGTCATCTTCCCGTTCATTTGTTTGTTTGTTGATTTATTGTTAAGCGTTTTACGCTCTTGTAGTATTTAAAGCGCAAGATAGTCGTCGGTGTAATGGTAATGTGTTTACTGCAAGAGAAGGAAAATAATTATTGTGGGGCATTCTACTCTGAGTCACACTCACGCATGCCGGCATGTTTGCTTGCAATGATTTTTGCCGACTGATTTAACCATAAGAGCTTTCTGTATTGATACTAAGTAAATAAACACTTGATCACTATAAGCTTTTTCTAGGAGTCACTTTTGCTTTTAGCATATTTTGAATAGCTTCGTATCTCTGAACGATACAATTAAAATAGCTTACAAGTCGCCAAGTCGGGATAAGGATGTTATGTTTTCATTTTAATTAACAAAAAAATATATTGAATTACTATGCTACAATTAGTACTGTTTAATTCAACAAAGAGAAAAAAATTATTATTTTACAATTTGTATACATAATGGGGTCTCGTGGCCGCGTGCCTGAGTCTCTGGTCGTGAATCTGGGGAACAGGGTTCGATCCCGACCGACGCCTAGGGATGAACGCGAGGCGAGACGAGACGGGAAATATAAAATATAGATCTCGTCTCGTTTTTGGATCTGTAATCTCGATCTCGCTCTCATTCTCCCTTTTTTTTGGGTCTCGTCTTGATCTCGCACAAGAGTCTCGCTATAAAAATAAGCGCTTGCGCACTGCGTATTTACGTAACAATTTAACTACAAGATCCAAGATCGCACGGCGTATTTGCAGTCCTAAAAGAGACGAAACGCTAAATTCTGGTCACTTAATTATTACAATACGAACATAAAGTTTATTCATTTACGGTCATCAGAAAATGTGGTAAGTTAGCAAATAATTTAATTTACCTGTAATATATCCAATTTATACATTCTGTCATCAATAAAACGAATTAAATATTTAAAAAAAAAATTGTAACTAAAAGTACCCACACCTATCATATATATGCCACTATTTAAGTAAGATTTAATTATAAGAAAACGCTACACTAGTAATTCGCCGGCAATCAGTCACTGCGCTTCTCTCCGTGCTGACTCCCCTCGACGTTTAATATAACATCCTTTACTTTTCAGAGGCGGCAAAAAATTTATCATGGTTTTAACTGGGGTGAATTAGGGGCTGCAATATTGGAGAAAACTAGTTCTATTGGATTCAAAATCGATTTTGGCTTTATTTTGTATTTCCTTGCTCTGGGACCGACACCAATCGAAATCGGCTATAGAGAGGCTCAAAAAATATAGTGAATTCATATAATTTTTCACATTCACGAGTTCTATGCACGAATTTGTGTTGACTCCACTCCTTGTATGGTTTTTCATTGAATTTATGAATCAAAGCTATAAGGTTACAAGTACCTCGCGAGATTTCTCGCTTCTCGCAGTTGTTATATCAATCTCGCCTCGAATTTGAAATTGCAATTTCGCTCTCGTTCTCGTCTCGTATAATGCAGCGAGACGAGACGAGATGCGAGAGTACTTTCGCCTCGTCGTGCAACACTACCCACGCCAAATATTTCGAATTTTAAATGGCACAAAATTGACCCTTGTGGTGCACTCTCCACGCCAGCAATGAGTGCCCGTGAGGTGACGCCTGGTAAACGCCCGCACGGTACAAATATATCATCATTACCGAAATCTGTGTACCAAGCAGATTGGCACACCCAGCAATGGGTAATACGTCGAGATGATATATTTATTTATTTATATATTTGTATACATAATGTATTTGGCATTTTAATAACAAAATTACTTTTGGTTTTGATTGTTGACGCAGTAGTTTTTGGTTGATTTTGACTATTTGTAATTCCCAATTTTAATATGTATTTAGGTCTTTATATAAAGAGTAAATCCGCCGAATATGGAATAGGGCCATAAGGTGGAATACGTGTATGTCTAAGATACAAAAAGTGCAATCTGTGATTTAACAGATGCAACACATGTGTTTAGATGAAGTAAGAACACGGTTTAAATGTTGGCTTGCTGCGGCTAACATAACCTCAAAATTCAAAAAGAAACCTCTTTGATGAGCGCTGAGATTTTTTGGTAAATACCAATAAGTTTTAGTTTGATAATCTAGAGCACGTTTTAAGGTCTCTAGAATCCAATTTTAATATTTTTACGATGATGTGTGTGTGTGTGTGTGTGTGTGTGTGCATGCGTGCATGCGTGGGCGTGGGGGTGTGCGTGTGCGTGTGCGTGTGCGTGTGCGTGTGCGTGTGCGTGTGCGTGTGCGCGGGCGCGTGCGCGTGTGCGTGTGCGTGTGCGTGTGCGCGTGCGCGTGTGCGTGTGAGTGTGTGTGTGTGTGTGTGTGAGAGAGAGAGTGTGTGTGTGTGCACGTGTTTGTGTGCGTGTGTGCGTGTGTTTGTGTGCGTGTGCGTGGGTGCGTGTGTGCGTGTGTGCGTGTGCGCGTATGCGTGTGCGTGTGCGTGTATATGTGTGTGGCACTCTACTCGAAGCTCAAAATAGTTTTTCTTCGAAAAATACCTTTAAATGTTATTTTTTCGAGATTAATATTATTATAAAAATTAAAGATTATTAAATTTTTTGCAGATTTGCATTAATACTTTTTCTACATATTTTATGGATAAATTTATAAAATTACCTATAATGAGCGCTGAGATTTTTTGGTAAATACCAATAAGTTTTAGTTTGATAATCTAGAGCACGTTTTAAGGTCTCTAGAATCCAATTTTAATATTTTTACGATGATGTGTGTGTGTGTGTGTGTGTGTGTGCATGCGTGCGTGCGTGGGCGTGGGGGTGTGCGTGTGCGTGCGCGTGCGTGTGCGTGTGCGTGTGCGTGTGCACGTGTGCGTGTGCGTGTGCGCGTGCGCGTGTGCGTGTGAGTGTGTGTGTGTGTGTGTGAGAGAGAGAGTGTGTGTGTGTGCACGTGTTTGTGTGCGTGTGTGCGTGTGTTTGTGTGCGTGTGCGTGGGTGCGTGTGTGCGTGTGTGCGTGTGCGCGTATGCGTGTGCGTGTGCGTGTATATGTGTGTGGCACTCTACTCGAAGCTCAAAATAGTTTTTCTTCGAAAAATACCTTTAAATGTTATTTTTTCGAGATTAATATTATTATAAAAATTAAAGATTATTAAATTTTTTGCAGATTTGCATTAATACTTTTTCTACATATTTTATGGATAAATTTATAAAATTACCTATAATTTAAATCCTGGAGTCTATGCTTTAAAGAAACAAAACTCCTTGGTTTCGCAGTTATTCATATGTATGTAACTGACAGATAAATGTCACTGTTAAAGAACTACTCATTTCAAATTAATAATAGTAACGTTTTAAAAAGAAAAACGTAAATAGAACAATAGGAAAGGAAATCAATACAGCATAAGTAAATATGTAGATATGTGTTTAGAATAATAAAAATTAATGATTCGCAAAAAAGTTTAAGATAATCCTTATTTTTGGATTAGTGAACTTTATTCATCCCAGTATTTAAAATTTATTCTTCATTTTATTATCAAAAAAGGTAGTTACTTGGATTAGATTAGACTATATTTTAAGAAATAAACTGCCAAAATTAGAGTAAAATTCGCTGATCCAAACATAAGGATTAGCTTAATCTTTTTTGTGACGCGAGCTGTAAATGGCGGGAGGTATTGTGCTGGCCACACCAGATTTTTTTTTTTAGAAAACTAAGTCGTAATGTGTTATTTGTTAGAGAATTTAGTTTGGTTAATTTCTATTGTTCACGCATTGTTTACGTACGTAAGTAAAGTATCATAGATGTTCTAATTTGTTACAATAATGGATGATTTTATTATAGGTAAAATGTTGAAAAATATGTGATGATATAATATTATTATTCAACTTTTAATTTAAAAATAAGAGACTAGTACAGTTTTCAGGAAGAGAAATGTTAAATAGTCTATTAATATCCTTATTTAATCAACTTATCATATATACTTCCTACACAGTTTTATTATTAATTTAAATCTCCTTGAAATATTAAAACAATTATTACCTCTGCAAAATCGATTCCTCTATCTCTATGACAAACTAGCTCTGTAATAGCAGATAGTTGAAGACCTTTGCTGTGAAGTAGTTTAACATCTTGTTGGATTGTTTGCCGACCGTTGGCAAGGTAACGAGAGCCATAGACACTTGAATATTTACATAAAAGAAACTTGCGCGATTTTTTTAGGAGGAGGATGAACCTTGTCGTTTTCGATCCAAGGTGACATCAGCGGTGAAAGTGACGGATCTGTGTCGGACAAATTCATTTTTGTTATTTATAATGAGAGAACGAAGGCAGACGTTTTTCATGTGGGTAATAGAGATGCTTTGTTTTCAAATTAGGCGCAGAAGTATTGTAGAGATAGTATTTTTGTAACAGTTTTGTTAATACATTGTTTCGGTTGTTCTTACAGTTATTTTTAATAATTATCTAGTGACTGTAATGAGTTTAATATTATGTACGAAGAGTATCCATTTACAATACAAACTTGAATTAAAAACATCTGATTCATTGTTTCTGGTAATAAATATTTTTTGTCTAAAAATGTCCTAAATTAAGTAGTAGTCATTTCTGCCCGACGAGAAATTATATGAATAAATACCCCTGCCCCCCCCCCTATATGCAAATTACTTATGTACAAATGATAATACAAATAAACTAACATAACGACAAATAAATCGTTAATAATTTTGTTTCAATTGCATGGCTTTCACTATTTTTGGAGTGTTATTCAACATTTTCGTACCTATTAAAAATTAATTTTCCTTATTGACTCAAATGCAGATATTTATGCTCTACAATTTTTATTTAGATGTATTTTTACCTTATAATAATTAGGGAAGCAACAATACCATATTAAAAAAATCTGATGTGGCCAGCACATAACCTCTCGCCAAATATTTTTCTCTTTTTCTTTATATTCGTCATTTCTTCGCAAATTTCTTTTATATTCTATTTTACGTATATTCTTTTGCGTTGTTGATTTTTTTTATATTTTTGACAATGAATGACATTTATGTGTCAATTACAAACATTTGAATTTCTTGCCTTCAAGTAGTTTGATCTGAGATTTATTGCATCAAATTATTTTATATGCATTTCTTTATCTCTAAATCTATAGAAGATATTATAAAGAATTTATATTTATCGAATAAAGAATTTAACGTTCTTTAATATAAGTATTTACATAAATTTTCGATAAATAATATTTAGATGATTTTATTCTTGTAACTACTACTTCCGGTTGTCCAATTGTTATCAAAACTAAATCAACTCTTCCCATTACTGTTAGATTGAGGAATCCGTAGTTAAAAATGTCTTAAGTCTTATAGTATTTGAGAAATCGTGGATCCAACATCCACAAATGAAAATTAGGTTTATGGTTTTTGTTTAGATTTAAGTAAGTCATTCATAAATGCAAGTTTAATTTAACTCTAATTTAGTTTTGATTATATTGACATCTATGTAAATGCTTCAAAAACAAGATTAAAATATCGGTAGAGCTGTCATTCGCTTGGCATTATTGGTTACATTTCAGCAATTAAATTTTGACAGTTCAATATTCTTGCATTTGCTTAAAAAGCTGATTCACCAAGTGAATACTAAATAAAGATGCGTGTATATATCTATATCGTTCCAGACTCGTTCTCATTAGTGAAGTTTGTGACGTCAAACTCATTCATAAACCTAAAGTTTGGACCTTGCAATGTTTAGTATTATGATTTGGATTTAGAGACACTAAATTCTGAAGTGTGAATGGAGTCATTACATAATATGCGGCCAAAGTCTTTAAATCTAAAGTATAAACCATAAATCTAAACCTAATTTTCATTTGTGAATGTAGTTTTACTACCTAAACAAAAACCATAAACCTAATTTTCATTTGTGAATGCACCTTAACTTTCTATTTACAATTAAATTGTTTATAATTAATAAAATTTGTAATTACATATTTTTTACGGTTCCAGAAAAAATATTGTGTACGCCTTGTCTGCGAAATTTTATAGCGCCTTCGAGATCATCTTGCCTCGGCCGCAAGCGGCCTCGGCGACAATTTTTCTCTCGGTACGCTAAAGAATTATTTCGCGGCCTTGATTTACAAATAACTATTATTTCTATAAATTTGGGTCCCCCAAATATCAGAACTTAAACTAAAAATGCGATAACAGTTGGTTTACAAAATTTCCTGTGTAAAATTAAGGAAATTATTTGTATTAACCTTCCCACATTAACAGAATTTTTTGAGGAAAATGTAAACAAGTGGATTTCACAAACTATATCGGAAATGGTAAATATTGAAAATATGATGCAATATGTAATTCATTGGATTTAGTATTTGTGTATTTCTAACGTTTCTCTTCTCCAGTAAGTCAGTAATAGCAATAGCATTCAGCTGGCAAAAACGTATTAATATCTCTCAAGTTGATCCGGCTGCTAAGTTTAGATTTGACAAACATTTACATTTCGCGTGGTAACTGAAATGGCCACGGCTCGATGGCTGCTAATATGCGTACAAGAGTCGTTACAGGCGCCAACGTAAAACACCACCAACCACAAACACTTACAACCAATGCAAGAACCGACATCATAAATATTATCCGTTCTCAACCATACGAGTATTTAAATACAAGTAAAAATCTGATGTTGCGATGTAGCCATGTAATTTTTATGTATTTAAATAAATACATACTGTAACGTTTTTATTTATTTGATTTGGGTGAAGTGTAAATATTAGACAATTATAATTAATTAAAATAAGTGTTGGCCACATCAGATTTTTTTATAAACTTTTGGTCTAATTTATATAATTAAGGATATTAAAAAAATATACATGTATTACAGATTTCAATTCTACACCCGGTATGTGCAAATATCCGCATTTTATTTTCCTTATATCCAAAAAATGTTGATAATTTTTTTTGTAATTTCAATTTTACACTTTAATTGTCCTTGTTAAATTTCCTTCCTTATTCCGAAAATGCACTGATAATGTAACGTTTTTAATTTATTTGGGTGAAGTGTGAATATTAGACAATTATTATTAATTAAAATAAGTGTTTATTAAACAATAAAGAAAATGACTATTACTAATATTAAAGAATTATTAAAAAACAAATTAAGACTAAAACTATAATTAACTAGATAACACTAAAACTATTTATTTATTTAACCAATTAACACTATTTATTTCCACGATAATACTAAATTATTTATTTCAGTACGCGTTCCAATCTGCCGGTCTGTTGCAGACTCTTCTAGACTGTTTACGCGATATTTAGATCACTATATTTATATTACTGTATACTTATATCATGTTCAACTGTCCGCCTACCGACCTCCACAGCGTCTATATACTCAACTGACTCAAAAGCGTCTGTATATTCAACTGCTCGGACAGAAATCACCTCTTTCACAACTCTATTTGTCAATTTATGTAACTCTCTGTCTAACTTCCACAGCCTCGTATCACCGACTGTCCGTATGCCACAATTCTTCAACACCACTGCCGAGTATTCACTTCCACTTGCCGTTACTGTTCCCATATTCCTAGTTTCCCAATACTCTTCAACACTACCGAGTATTCTCTTTAACATCTAACCCGGTATATCAGTAACTTCCCGACTTGCCGTTACTGTCTTTGTACACTATAGCTACTCAATACTCGTCAACACTACCGAGTATTCACATCCACAGCTATCCCAATATACCAAGTAACTTCCCGAGTACCTACTCGACACCAACTGTATTCGCTCACTACGATACTGCTGTGCTTCTTACTAACACTTTACTCTCTAACACTCCATGTAACTAACTTTATAACTAACTAACTCGAGAATAGCTGCGTCCTTTTTATACAGCTGCCATTACCTTCTAGAAAAGCTCTAGAATGTTCGACTGCATAATAACAATGAACACAAAAGGTTCAGGCGACCGGAAATAATTAAACAGGTCGCCACTTGTTTGTTTACGTAGCTCGGCTGCTAGCGCAATTGCATCTTCGCTATAAATAGACACTCACTCATTGTTGCGGCGCGGCTGCGACAGCGGCGGCGACGCCGGGCGTTCCACGCTACAATAATATACGTGTTTATTTTAAGTAGGTATATGAATAGCTTGATATATTTTGAAACATCCAGTATGTTAATTTATTAAGTAATTAAGCAATTATTATCTTTTCTTTAATTGTGTCTGCTCTTACTTGGTGAAACTTATTATTCATTTTAATTTTTAATAATACTTGGTTTTATGTTTCACAATTATTTTATTGGATTACTAGTTTCGCTATAACATTAGCATTATCAGATCTTCTTTATCGTTTAATTATAAATATATATATATATATATATATATATATATATATATATATATATATATATATATATATATATATATATCTAAATTATATGAAATAAATATAAAAATGAAATATCAAAATGTCAATAAATGTTTTTTAAAATAATTTTTGTTTTTAAATTTTTTGAAAAATTATTTTAAAAAATTACAAGGTTCAAAAATATTAATATACACAAATAAATTATGACATAAATTTTATAATGTTTCTAGAAACTTCATTAATGGTGAATTATTAAGGCTTGTCTGTTCATTTTTGAACTTTGTAATTTTTTAAAATTATTTTTCGAAAAATTTAGAAACAAAAATTATTTTAAAAAACATTTATTGACATTTTGACATTTCATTTTTATATTTATTTCATATAATTTAGACATTATATATATATATATATATATATATATATATATATATATATATATATATATATATATATATATATATATTATAATTAAACGATAAAGAAGATCTGATGATGCTAATGTTATAGCGAAACTAGTAATCCAATAAAATAATTGTGAAACATAAAACCAAGTATTATTAAAAATTAAAATGAATTATTATCTTAATCAATTCAAACTAATATCTTCTATAAATTTTGTACTATTGAAATTTCACACACATACTCCTATTTAACTGTTAGATTTCTTACCTGCAGATTTACTTCTTTAAAAATAGTTACAACACCCTGTATTTTGTTGGAATGTTTGTGGATCAATTGATTTATTTCTATTCTCTTTTTTGTGAAGCCTTTGGCATTCGATACTGTTTAAAAGCTTGTCTAAGCATTTAAGTGTATGACAAGTAGCAAATTGTGATTAATAATCCAAAACGGAAACAGGATCTGTTTCATTATGATCCTAAATGAATCTAATCAGATTCGCTTGGCATTCATGCGGTAGATTCTCAACCAGCCGTCTTGGATTCTTCGTAAAATTATTTTAAAATATGACAACACAAAGGATATGGTCTGAATTTTACCTGCGGTCCCGTTGCATCAAAAAGATACCCTCATTAATAATTGTGGACCTAATAACACCATCGATGAATGAATGCAGCCAATGATTTTAACTTTTCTAAATTCCTTTGGTTCTAATACACCGCTCTTGGAATCAAGTGCGTGAAACGACCAAAGAAAGGCATTCAAAAAAGTCTGATTTTATTTTTTGTTCCAGAAATTCGGGTAAATGCAAGAGACCACCAGGCAGGCAAAGAAAATCCGACAACATTGTAAGTATTTTCAAAAAAATATAATTAATAATAGTAGTTATATAAAAGTTGTAAATTATATTGTATATTATTTTGTTTGGTAATAAAAATAATTACCTGCAATTGGTATATATGAAAATATTTATTGTTTAATACTATTACGAGAAAAATAAACAGAATGTTTATTGATATTTAAAATAATAAATATTGTATTCATTCTGAGTTAGTATTTAACACAATATTTCAAATAAATATTATTAATTTAATTTTGGTACATTTAAAAATGAAAAATGGTAAAACTTTTCTACATATTGGTTAAATAAAAATATTTATTTGAAATCGCCACTAAAGTACAAAGAAATAGTTATTAAAATTCAGAAATCGGCACTAAAGAAATCCATTATAAGGCGATTTCATGCTAATGAAGTGTTGTCAACCTTATGATAATTATTGTACATATAAAGGCCTTATCATACTACAATCATATCTTTGACTCTTTTTCGCTGACTTATTTTGTATGACCAACTCGATCTATCACACTGCAATTTCAAACAACCGTTTTCTCTGACTTTTAGTGGATTTTCATACTTAAATAAAATAAATAAATAAATATATCATCACGGCATATTACCCACTGCTGGGCAAACGTACTAATTTTATGTGTATCAAACAAAAAAAATGTCATCTAACTTTTCTGCAGTTATATTTTACTCCGTAAAGTTACATTCCTGTACTCCAGAGACAGTTGCGCATATAGTCAGAGGAAATGGATCCGATTCTATTTCATCTGACAACAGGATCCATGACTTCCTTGTAGGTATCACACTGGAGTAAGCCAGCGATATGTAAGTAAAATGATAAAAAATATGTGCAAGAACAACGAATTAAATAATTCCGATGAAAAAGTTTGATAACTTCAATGTCCGGCGGTTCGCGACACTGAACATAAGTTTGTTTGTTTGGCTGACAATTGGCAGACTTGTCAACATAACCTATAATAATAAATATTCCCTCTTCGGCATTGAACTTCCTTTTTATCACTCATATGGTTTATTTTCCATGGCCCTACGGCCTCGGCAACTAAATTCCATAATTATTGATGATAAAAAGTAGAACTTCAGTACCTTGATACATAAATATCTATTTCATTACAAATAAAAATTCAAAATCGTATTATATATTATATATCACTTCTCAGCTATATGTATAAACAGGGTGTTGTTCATTTTAAAAGGGAACATATATTTTTTATTAACTCATTTGTTACATAACGAATTTTTTGAGAAAAATGCATGTAAAGTTTTATACTAATTTGATAAAATATATGGCTATAATAAGAGTGCCACAAACGGAAAAATAACTACATGTTATTTTTATTACATAGAATTAAAGTGCCCTGACCCTAAAGAAGTGAATGTTTTGTTCTTGTAAGTGATCATAAATGTCAGCTGCTTAAACAAAATATTCATGTATTTCATTCATGGCAATCTAATTCTATGTTAAAAAAATTAACACGTATTCGTTTTTTCCATTCATGGCACTCTTATTATAGCTATATTTTAATCAAATTAATATGAAACTTTACATGAATTTTTCTCAAAAAATCATTATGTAAAAGAATAAAAATATAAAATCACTGAATTCAGAATTAAATTCTCTAACGAATGAGCAAATAATATATATATAATATATATATATATATATATATATATATATATATATATATATATATATATATATATATATATATATATATATGACCTCATTTAAAATTTAAAACTTAGGTTCCGTATTTTGAGAACCACTGGTCCAAAAAATAGTTTTTCTTTTATTTAAATTTGTCTTGTGAAATAGAAATTGTTTGCCCATTTAACCGTCTTTGTATCTCTTATAGTTATCGAGATAGCAATGGTGGGCCATTTAAAATGAACAGCCTGTATATTTAACCATGTTTTTGATTTCGACTTTGTAATTTTTTTCATTATTCAGGTATGGAGCATTTGTACAAATCAAATAAATATATTGACCATTAGTATGAACAACTCTGATTAAGGGTGATTCGTGAGCAGTTGACTAGTTGAAAAATACTTCAAGTAAAAGATACGCAAATTAATTTTTTGAAAGTATTAGTTGAAATATTTTTATCTAGCCATAAACGAAATAGGTATTTGTTTACTGTTTCCCTGAGAAATGCGTAGGTGTACTCAAAATTCAAACGCAACCCTTGATTCAATTTTGTATATGACAATACTGCGCATTCAATGTAATACAATATTTTTTCATAGAACCGATACTTTGTCGTGATCTCATCGACATCGTATCCATAATATAAATCATATGAGTATCATCGTAAAATCGTTATCGTATCGAGAACATAAATGTACTTGAATACATTAAAAAGAACATTGGAACCAACAACTAACAAAATTGCATTGTGATCGTTTTGTTAATGTATCGTGGTCATATCAATAAAGCAAATGAATCCTAATTTAAAATGAGAATAATAAAAAACTTTGAGCAAAAAATAAAACATCAATCAAAACACTGATTAATTTTTAGAAAATATCCTGTTTTCTTGTAAATTATGATTGTGCACTTTCTATTTTGATAGGCAATCTAATTTAGAAAACTGAAAAGATATCATTAAGTAATCAAATGTAGACATTTAAAATATATATGTAATATACTCCACAAGGTAATGGAGCTTATATTTATACACTTGTTTCATTGCGCAATTAATAACGTATATTTTTGGAGACATGATCATGAAAATAGGTATGGCCTTAATTTAAGTATTCACTTGAAACGTAACCTCTAGTCTTGACTTTTAAGTGCACATAATTTTTGTTGCACATGATATGTTGCATGTAGACGTCTACTAACCTTTTAAGTAAATTAAAACAGAAGACCAAGATCATTTATATATTAAATTTCATCTTCTGTTTCCAGATTTCGATGTTTATATATTTATCTCTGAAAAATGTCCAACAAAATTTTGTGCACAACAACTACATAAACAAAAGTTGACATAATTTATTGATATTCCAATTAAAATTAAAGAAAAGTATATTTTCTCTGAGATCCTAAAAACTACAAGTTACGAGATCGATTAAATTAGAGAATAGTTGCCCTACTAAAAAAATCTATTGTTTCGTCAAACGTTAAAAAGACCTGATAGTAATACTTTACTGATTGAACAAGCATATTTCAGGGCGAGCACTAGGTGAGCTTTGGAAACTTGTAAGCCCAGTAAAGTTACTGTCAGGTCATGTTGGGCTCAATATTTTTTTCCTACAACCGTGCGTTACAGTGTGTAAAGAGACTCTTTTCAAGCACTAGTGCGTGAAAAGTACGTTTCTTTCTTGAAAAGTAAATAGGCGTTGCTAGGCAACATTAAAATTCGGCTAATTTACCAGTCATAGGTAGTAAATAATAATGAAAGTAATAAAATTTATTAAGAAATACTAATGTTGTTAGCTCAAAAAAGGTATGAATTTAAGTTGTTAAGAAATTAAAATTCATATTTCACGAGATACTAATTAAATAAAATTTAATGTTCTTTCATATAAATTGTTAGAGTGCCTTGAAAAATGAAACAAGTAACTGACTAAAATATTCATTTTAACATTTTTTATTTGTTGTATAATTTATTTTAGGAATAAACACAATTTGTTCGGAATTTATACAACAAAAATAAGACAGGGAATATTTTATTTAGGTACTTGTTTCATTTTTCAAAGCACTCTAATGATTTTTCTAAATGAACATTAAATTTTATTTAATTAATATCTCGTGAAATATGAATGATTATAAAAGTAAGTTGCCTTTATAGAATACCTTTTTAATTTCTGAACAACTTATATTCTTGCCCTTTTTGCGCAAAAATAAATAGGTAAAGAGATATAGCAGTATTAAAAATATAAACATTGCTATGCGCCACTTTTTATTTCTACACCCGATATATATATATATATATATATATATATATATATATATATATATATATATATATACAGGTTGATGACTTGGACGACGCAGTATAGGGATTTCAATGATAAAATCTTAATGTGCTGTTATTTGCTCCCCTAATTATTTTAGAGCAAAATTGTATTAAAATTTTTGTTACAGAAAAAAATGTTGCATCTGTATATGCTGTAGTTATGAATTTTCAATTTCCGAAACCGTAAAAATAGTCGAAAACAATAATAACATTTTTTCCCAAATCATTGATGATATGAAACAAAAATTTAAACAAAAGTGCAAACATCTGTCATAGATTCTTCACGTTTAAACCTTAAAGAAATCTTAAATTTCGTTCTTGTCAAACTGCATTTTTGTAATCAACTATTACATTGTCATCAACTACAATAAAAATGTTTTCATTTTCCTCGTTTTGAAAATAAGTTTAAACGTCAAGAATGTTTACGTTTTTGTTTAAATTCTTGTTCCATGGCATCAATGATTTTTGCAAAAATGTTATTCTTTTCGATTAATTTTACGGTTCCGGAAATTGAAAAATTATAAACAATAGCATGTTCGGATGCAATATTTTTTTCTGTAGCGAAAACCTAAATACAATTTTGCTCTAAAATAATTAGAGAAACAAATAACCGCGCATTAAGATTTTACCATTGAAAACTCTATGCTGCGTCGTCCAAGTCACTACAGTATTTGGATATTTTTGTTTGCAGTTTCTCTAAATTACTCACAACATAATCTAAGCTAACGCATAAAACTCACGCTTGGAAAACTCAGGCCTACTTTTGTGCGATTGGTTAGCTTGTTATTTTATATTTAGGGAATTATACAAGCTTAAGGCGCATTCACAAATGAAAATTAGGTTTATGGTTTTTGTTTAGGTTTAAGTATGTCATTCATAAATGTAAGTTTAAATTACTTGAAAATTAGTTTTGATATGTACAGACATCTGTGTAAATGCTTCAAAAACAAGATTAAAATATCGGTAGAGCAGTACTCAACAAGACACCTGTGCGCCGTGAAATTGTCATTCTCTTGGCAGGCATTATTGGTTATATTTCAGGAATTAAGTTATGACAATCTCCATGTTCTTCTCGCATTTGTTTAAAAAGTCGAATCCACCAAGTGGATATCAATTAAAGATGGGTGTATATATCTATATCATTTCAGACTCGTTCTCATTGGTGAAGTTTGTGACGTCAAACTAAATCATAAACCTAAAGTTTGGACCTTGCAATGTTTAGCTTTATGATTTGGATTTAAGGTACATTCACAAATGGAAATTAGGTTTAGATTTATGGTTTATACTTTAGATTTAAAGACTTTGGTCGCATATTATGTAATGACTCCATTCATACTTCAGAATTTAGTGCATCTAAATCCAAATCATAAAGCTAAACATTGCAAAGTCCAAACTTTAGGTTTATGATTTAGTTTGACGTCACAAACTTCACCAATAAGAACGAGTCTGAAACGATATAGATATATACATCCATCTTTATTCAATATTCACTTGGTGGATTCGGCTTTTTTAAACAAATGCGAGGAGAACAAGGGACTGTCAAAACTTAATTGCTGGAATTTAACCAACAATGCCAAGCAAATGACAGTTTCACGGCGCACGGGTATCTGTTAAGTACTGCTATACCGATATTTTAATCTTGTTTTTGAAGCATTTACATAGATGTCTGTACATATTAAAACTAAATTAAAGTTAATTTAAACTTACATTTATGAATGACTTACTTAAACCTAAACAAAAATCATAAACCTAATTTTCATTTGTGAATGCACCTTTAGACCCTAAATTATGATGTGTGAATGGAGTCATTACATAATATGCGGCCAATGTCTTTAAATCTAAAATATAAACCATAAATCTAAACCTAATTTTCATTTGTGAATACACCTTAAGTAAGCTGTGAGAAATTACAAAATGTCTAGGCGTTTTATAAAAAAAAAACGATTTTACTATCTATACTTACATACACATTTAATGATTTCCATTATAATCATAAATTCTTTTACGTTTAGATGGTCTATATAAAAAAGAAACATCTCAATATTCTAACAAGAAATGTCTGATGTTATCAATATCATTTTTCTAATTTGATAAAAAGACGCGAATGATAAAGTGACAATTAAGAAAAATTGTATGAAAGCGAGCAAATTCATTTGAAGAGAATTTTATTTTCAAAAGGAAGGTCTGAATTGTTTATTTTTGTTCGTGATAATGATCATTTTCTCATCAAGGCGGCGTCTTGCGTATACTCACGTTTAAGATAATTACTTTAGTAAGATCTAAAGTGGAATAAATTACATAAATAAACGAAACTGGCGCTACTGTTTGTACTAAATTCATATCGTGTTTTCAAATCTAGTAGGCAAAATATATGAACGGGAAAATTAAAATGTGCCTACAACTACAACAATGGATAATATTAATTATGAATTAATTATGCTATTATGAAGACAATTTTGTTCTAACTTCGTACTAAATTTCAGCTCTATAGACCGTTAGACAGTCGGTTAAAATGGTTAGTATATATTTGGAACAGTCATACAAACAGGTAGACAGACAGACAGACAGGCAACGTAAGAAAAAAATGTGATTAGTTATTATGGTAAATAACTAAAGGTGTATGAATACGTACACAACTCGGTACTACACAATGAGCCTGTTTCACATTTTTCAAAAAGTATTTTAAATGAAATTTTATGCAATATCTTTCTTATTAATAATTATTTTTTTTAATAATTTGTTATTTTCGTAAATAATTAAATACGAATATTGGCGCTAAAAATAGTCACGAAAAACAACCCCCCACTCCTTTGTCGTAGAAGCACATACATCACGTCATTCACAGCCAATAGAAAAACAGTTTTTCCATCACCTACATTTATTTTTGTTATTTAGATAAATAAACGTAGGCCATACTTTGTCACATGTTAATAACAAACTTCTAATTTGACATTTGACGGTGACATTTTTCATTATAAATGAATAATAATGGCTAATACAGAGTACACTCAAGCTAAGTCGGACAGTTTACCGAAAATGGAAAGCTGGATGATGACGGCTAAATTTATATCAGAAAACGACTGTTTTACTGTTGCCGAAATAAGGTGTGTTAAAGAGTTAAGGTAAAATAAAATGTAAAAACCCAACCATTAGCTCTTCGACCTACTGCATTCAGCCACAATTTTCTTTTCTTCGCATCTTTTGGCATATTTATAAATTTAATAGTAGGTTTGTTCCTAGCGCATTTTTGCAAGAAGGCACAATACGATACTGTAAATTAATCATTTTATATTGAATTGAACTTTGGAAATATATTTATCATAACACTTGTAACAAAACACAAAGAATTAACACTATAAGGGACCAATTGGAGCCGATGAAGATGTATGTGTTGTGACATCACATTCGTTTCAGACTTTCAAAATATCATCCTGAGTGTCTGCTCGTGAATCTGGGGAACCGGGTTCGATCCCGACCGACGCCACATATTTCGAATTTTAAATGGCACAAAATTGACCCCTGTGGTGCACTCTCCACGCCAGCAATGAGTGCCCGTGAGGCGACGCCTGGTAAACGCCCGCACGGTACAAATATGTCATCATCATTACTGATATCTGCGTACAAAGCAGATTGGCACACCCAGCAATGGGTAATATGCCATGATGATATATTTTTTTATATATATATATTTAAATAATGATATCTTTTTAAATTTAATACTTAGAAGGCATATAGAAATTCTTGTAACAGCCCTATTAAGGTAAAATATATAATTTTAATAATAGTTATATTATTTAGAAAATGAAAAGGTCAATATATTTGTATTTTATAAGTTTAACCATGGCTAGTCTATGACGTATTATATGATATAATTGCCCTGTATACAAAAACGTTTGAGATCTGCTGGTAATCAAGTTTCCATCACTACCAGTACCATTTGATTCATACGAACATCAAACTATGACGTGAGGGTCAAGTGAGAAAAATTGGTGTTTATGTATGTATTATAAATAAATACAAGAACAATATGTGCAAAGATCTCATTTATGGAATGCACTTTACATAGATTAAATATTGTATTATATGTACGTACCGGGCAATGGAAAATCTTCATGCTTGATGCGTTATTCGTCTAAGAAAACACATTTGCACAAATTTTCATATTTCACTTTAAATGTTAGTTTGTCCGTTATCACACTAAAGAAATATACGTCCACCTTCTCCTAAATATCACAACAAACTACCAACTACCTTGCAATTTTTAACAAGTTTCATTAGGAACACGATAACAGTGTTCATGGTGTAGAATGAAATATCTTTAAAAAAATTACTATAATTAATGTAACATTTTTATAAATATAATAATGTACATTTTTATCAAATTTTATTATTTACATTTTTCAAAATTTTACAATATTTAGTGTTTATTTCTACACAAATATATTTCGCCACTTACTAAATCGGTTTTACAGAGCTAACAAATTTTTAGAGTGTACAGATTTGTACTCGTATTATTACTATTCAAAACAATTACAAACAAATCTTTTAGCACTCTTACCACAATTTTTTACCTCCCGCTACCCTTGGTAAGGGAGGTATAGGGATCGTGCTAAAAATAGCATATCGAGATTTTGGTAAATGGATACGTTTTAAGTTTTAAGGTCCCTAGAATCCAATTTTAACATTTTCACGATGATGTCTGTGTGTATGTGTGTATGTATGTATGTATGTATGTATGTATGTGTGTGTATGTGTATGCATGTGTGGTCCTCCACTCTAACTCAAATACTATCATTCAGAAAATTTTGAAACCTTGTATTTCGAACTTTTTCTGTAATGTAAAGAGCCCATTAGATTTTGGTGAAAATCGGATAACCGAAAATGGCACTTTACTGGAAGCTCAAAATAGTTTTTTTTTTCGAAAAATACCTTTAAATGTTATTTTTTCCAGATAAAAATTAAAGATTATAAAATTTTCTATAGATTTGCAATACTTTTCTATATATTTTATGGATAAATTTATAAAATTATCCATAATTTAAATTCCAGATCCTACGCTTTAAACAAACAAAACGCAGTTTTTCAAATGTATGTAACTGACAGATAAATGTCACTATCAAAGAATTAATCATTTTAAAATAATATTAGTACTTAACGTTTTAAAAAGAAAAAAATAAATAGTACAATAGAAAAGGAATTCAATACAGTTTTCAGTATAAGTAAATATGTGGGTATGTATTCAGAATAATACAAATTAACAATTCTCATAATGTTTAAGTTAATCCTCATTTTTGGATTAGTGAATTCTATTCTATCCCGGTATTTAAAATTTAATCTTCATTTTATTATAGCTTCGATGGCTCAATGGTTATAGCAACGCCTCATGTCATGAGTGCCCTCGGGGATCTGGGTTCGAATCCCACTAAAGCATGGATGTGTGTGAATGTGAACCCACTCTGTAATTGGGATTTAATCCTGTTGAGGGGTTTTAAAAAAGGTAGTTAATTGGATTAGATTAGACTATATTTTAAGAAATAAACTGTCAAAATTAGAGTAAAATTCGCTAATCCAAAAATAAATATTAACTTAATCTTGTGATGGCCACACCAGATTTTTTATTTAAAAATTAAATATTATGGATTTTAATATAAATGATAATAAAAAAAAAATATATGTATTTCAAGGACAATATTCTCATCTTCAGTAGTAAAAGCAAAACCATATTAGAGGGTAAAGAAAAATTAGGATCTCTGATTAGGATTACTCAACATGTCAACCATGCCGGAGGTCCTACTAACAGACTTTTTCTCAGAAATTGGTTTGGTTACTTCACATGAAAACCATTGCATAGTTTTTGTTATTTATCCCTTATAGTGGTTTTACACTTAACAATAAATCGTTCAATGTATTGATGGATAAATCGATCAATTTATCTTACAAGTCATTGAGAATTTCTTAATATTATTTTATATGTTTGTGAGGTTAGAGTTTTACCTAGCAGCGCTTCAGTTTTTTTGTAGTTTTTTGAAGTATAGTCTTTCTTGTAGCGTACTTATTAAAAATGAGTAAAACTAGTGAATATACATAATTATAACCTTGGAATTAAGCATACATTAAATATAGATTGAAATGTCGAATACTATAGAGTTGACATTAGAAAAGTAACCAAAATTTCCCAAAAAATCGACGGAAAATCGCTGCTAATAGAATTCGTTCTATTTCATCAATTTATTGATCAATTTATTTTCGTAAATAAATCGATCGATTTTTCTGTTTTACACGTAGGTACTGATAAATTGAAGGTCCCAGTCGATCAATAAATCGGTCGATTTATCGTTAAGTGTAATACAGCCATTAATTTTAATGTTTTAAGTAAATTTATTATTTATGTGAATTTAATTCCAGATTACATATTCTGTTTTTATTTATATCAAAAGGCCAGTTGTTTTTATTGCAATCCGTCAAACTATTCCATCATAACTCATTGGCGTTATAACCCGACACATGCTCGCGTTAAACGTCAAATATATTTTATTGTTTCAATAACATATTAAAAACAAATAACATGGAAATAATACTTGAATTATTATACAGTTCAGACGGATTGTTGTCATAACAATACTTTGTTGTACAATAGAACTTAATCCTTATTCATACCATTCATAACAAATAATGTAACAGATATGAAATTGCATTTACAATACACGATAATGTAGAGTGAGGTGATTTACACGAAAACATTTATTTTAATCTTTTAAACCTACTATGTGCAAACTTTTTTATTCATGATTATTACAACTTATAAATGTCAATTCTTATTTTTTAACAACAAATATTAGTTTCCTTATGAATTAAGTAAATTAATCCGCGTATTAAAAAATGTATGAAACTTTATCTTAATTCAAAACAATCTGTAGTTACATGTCGTAGATGTTAGCTCATTTTGTTCTCAAACAATCGAATCCGCATAATATGGGCTCCTGCATCATAACAATAAATAATAAAATGTACACTTTATACTTACAGTATTACTCAATATGAAATAACCATCAGTTTTTTAATAATTATTTTGCGAGATATTTGAGGTTATCTATCGCTGCCTACTGTAAATCTAAATAGGGGTCGTCAAGTCAAGTGCGATTGACATAGTATGTTTGTGTTATAATTTTACTGCAAATATAGAATCAATTCTAAGAAACTTGCTGTATGGAATTTGTACAAAATATATAGAACTGAGGGAAGATAATGTATTGGAAATATAGAACCTTTTGTAAGAAACTGTCTGTATGGACTTTGAATAAAATACATAGAACTGACGGAAGGTAATGTGCTGGCCACATCAGATTTTTTAACTCTTTATCCATTTTATATGAAGTATAAAATACTGTTAAAGCGTATAGAGAATAAAATATTCTTTAATATTGAAAAAATGATATTTAACATCGTTTTTTCAAGAAAAACTGTTAAAATCTTCAAATGACGGTACTTCAGGTTGACCAATTATAACCAAAATCTAATCAGCTCTTCATGTGGATATAACGAAGAAGAATACGAAAGAATTAGAATTTTTAGAATTGTAGTATTAGAGTTATCGCAGACGAAAATTTTGTCACACAGACACATTAACATACACTCACACACACACACACACACACACACGCGCGCACACGCACGCGCACGCTACATACACATAAACATACATTATGCACAAATATTGGTACACGTGCACATCAAGTGTGTAAGCTTAGGTTAGATTTACATGTCTAGTTCGCGAAAAATATTGCACATTTACAGTATTTAAATGCTAAATGTGTTTAAATCCTTTTTATGTAACTTTATATACAAATTGCCAATTATACATACAAACTTGCGTAAAAACTCCATCCTGAAACATTACAATATTTTCGTTACGTGATCCTGTTTTAGTGATTCATTTTTGTTTCATTTTATTCATTACAAAATAAAACGAGATTTTTATCAGGTGCGTTCGACATACCACACACGTTTCTAGGAAGTATCCAATGTCACAAATTAACGTGGCTGACATTTTCATTGAGTAACCATAATCATTTTATATTGTTCGGTTATGTTTCAATTGTCGGCTGGTCATCTATTGTGGACAGAACTCCAACACATCCGCGGTCGGTGTGTGAGTTGTTGCCATATAACTATTTGTTGTAGCTGCATGTCAGGATGTATAAATATTATGTTTACAATGCTTTTGTATTACTTTATAATGCCATGATGTGAACAATAATTGTTATACACAAATGGCGAAGGTAATTTTATGTTTAATCATTTATATGAGGTAACCGGTTATACTTAATCGTATTTGTACATTCTGATTTAATGAAGAGCTGGTTTGGTTATTAAAGTTTTAGTGCTAATTCACATATAAGCTTTTCAATTCAACTTTATATGACTATAAAATTATAATCTTATACATATTTATAAATAAAAATATCATGGCATTCTGCGTTTGAAAAATACTGAAACAATAACAGCTCAAGATGTGACATATGATATATCTTAATTTGTCACAAGGCAACTACACTTTTGTCACGGTTGGATTTTAGATAGTGAGCCTCTCCACCATTCCATAAAAAAATTGCTGATACCCACAGGTCTGTATCTTCACCTATTTTCGAATTATGCTCTCAAAACTTATATACACCGATCTTTGGGTATAATTTTCAATTTTTTTTAAATACTATTTATGCTTTGCAAACAGTAAATTAAGACCTCGTTTAGTTGCTTATTTATTTGCGTTCAAAGTTAGATTCCACAGATACAGGTGCGTGCCTGGCGACATATTACGTACGAAATTACATACATACAGAAACTTTCAAAAAATTCAATAACGTATACAATTCCTACAAATCAAAATTAAATATCAAATGTGCGGGTAAAATGATTAAACAGGTCGAACAGTATAAATATTTAGGATCTATTATTTCAGCAGATGGTAAATGTGTCAGTGACATCAATTCTAGGATAGCGTTAGCAAAATTCGCCTTTAATAAAATGAATTTTTTTAACTAATCATAATGTAAAAAGAAACCTTAAAATACGATTACTAAAGACTTATGTTTGGAGTGTGCTACTTTACGGGAGTGAGTGTTGGACACTAACAGAACAACTGAATTAAAAACTAAATGCGGTAGAAATGTGGTTTTATAGATGAATATTAAAAATAAAATGAACAGACAAAATAAAGAACAGTGTGGTGTTAACAAAACTAAACGTCAAACGCGATCTTTTAAGTAAAATTAAAAAACAACAAATAACATTTTTCTACAATCTATATACAAAGTAGCCATTTGCGTTCTCTTTTGTCAACGCAAAATGTCACTTTGCCGCTCTAGAGCGACAAAGTAGAAAAAACGCTCGCTCCTCAAATTTCTAACTATACAATGTTGAGAAATGTTACTTGGCTACATTCTTAATGGAAACGTTTAGTGAGGAATTAATGACACTGTAGTTACATATTACCCACTTACATAACCTAACAAAATGCCGCACTGCTGTTAAAATAAAATAGGGCATTCATTTACAAAAACGAAAGTATAAAATGCTTAGATTAGATTGAAGCAGTAGCTCAAGAAGAATGGAAAATACCGATAAGTAAAAATAAATAAAAAATAAATTTTTGTTATGGTGGAGGACCCCATTGTGGCGACTGTAGAAAAAATCTTGTGTGTGTTTCGAGCGCAAATGGACATTGTCGATTTCGAGAGAATGCCTCGCTCCTGCGTCGCGCGGCAACAACCTCTCAATCGACAATGTCCCATTTTGCGCTCTTAATACACAAATAGCTATTTTAGGTCATATAATACGTGCAAAAGGTATTGAATGGGACATAGTTAGTGGAAAAATCCCAGGAAAACGAGGCAGAGGAAGAAAACCCTTATCTTTTATCAAAACAATCCAAGATGAACTATGTCTTCACGGTAGAAGACAGGAATTTATGGAAATTCATAATGACCGACGTCTGTATCAGACATGGAACCCATGAATGAGTGAATACAATTCCTAAAGCAAAATAACTGAACTGATGGTACAAATTGGTGAACTTAATTTTATCCTTAGAATCGAATGGCGAATATCTACACCCCTACACAGCGAGAAAATGCAAAAATAAAGCCAAAATCGGTATTGCATCCAATAGAACTAGTGTTCTCCAATATTTCAGCCCCTAATTCACCCCAGTTAAAACCACGGTTAATAAAACTCTTGTCGCCCCTGAAAAGTAAAGGATGTTATATTAAGCATCGATAGGAGCCAACAGGGAGAGAAGCTGAGTGACTGGTTGCCAGCGGGTTACCAGTATAGCGGTTTTTTATGACTTAATCTCACTTAAATAGTGGCATATATGTAATGCGAGAAGCGAGAAATCTCGCGAGATTCTCGCGAGAGTCTCGCAATAAAAAGTATTTGTAACATTATAACTTTGATTCATAAATTCACTGAAAAATGCACTGTACAAGGGGTAGAGTCAACGCTAATTCATGCATAGAACACGTAAATGTGAAAATTATATGAATTTACTATATTTTTTGAGTCCATCTACAGTCGATTCGATTAATATCGTTTCCCGAGCGAGGAAATGCAAAAATAAAGACAAAATCGGTATTGCATCCAATAGAACTAGTTTTCTCAAATATTTCATCCCCTAATTCACCCCAGTTACAACCACGGTTAATAAAACTATTGTCGCTCCTGAAAAGTAAAGGATGTTATATTAAGCGTCGATGGAAGCCAACAGGGAGAGAAGCGGAGTGATTGGTTGCCGGCGGATTACCAGTGTAGCGGTTTTTTATGACTTAATTTTACTTAAATAGTGGCATATATTTAATGAAAAAGTGTAGGTACTTTTAGTTACAAAAAATAATTTTTTAATGTTTAATTCGTTTTACTGATGACAGAATGTGTTAACAGATGTTCGTATTGAAATAGTTTAGAGATCACAATGTGATGATAAATTGGATATTTTAGAGGTATATTAAATTATTTACTAACTTATCACATTTTGTGGTGACCGTAAAAGAATAAACATTATGTTCGTATTGAAATAATTGGGTGATCAGAATTTAGTGTGTCGTCTCTTTATTATAGTTATACAATTGCAAATACATGGAAGACGGTGCTATTGGTGCGAACTTGTCTCTTGTAGTTAAACAGTTACGTAAATACGTAGTGCGCATGCGCTTATTTTTATAGCGAGACTCTCGTGCGAGAACGAGATGAGACCCAAAAAAAATTGCGAGAACGAGAGCGAGTGCGACATCGAGATTACAGATCCGAAAACGAGACGAGATCGATATTTTATATTTCTCGTCTCGTCTCGCCTCGTGTGCATCAATAATGTACACGCTTTATGTGTATGCTCTGTCCAACGTCTTCAGGGTCAAAACAATTCGTAAAACTTGAACCTAAGCTAAAAAATATCATTCTAAAATATTTTAATATTTTATTATCCGAATTCATAGCCAGTCGCACCAATATTGAGAATTAAAAAAAAATGAAAATTAACATTTTTACACATACATATAAAATGTATTATAATAAGAGATGATTTAATTTAATTTTTGTCTAATTCCCAATTAAAATATTAATGCAACCGGCCAACAGTCTGAGAAACTTTAAATGTGTAAAGATTTGGTAAGTGATAAAATATATTTTTGTATAGAAATCAAAACTAAATTTTGTAAAATTTTGTAAATTGTAAATAATAAATGTGATAAAAATGTAAAGTGTTACATTTATAAAAAATTTACGCTATTTGTAGTAATTTTAAGGAAATTTCATTTGAAACAAGCTTTACCTATATGATCAGTGCTGTCGTAATTAAACAAGTTAAAAATCGCAAGATAGTCGTAGCAGTTTGTTGTGATAATTCACAGTGGATGGACGTATATATTCTGTGTATTAAATGATAATTTAGAAAATAACATTTCAAGTGATATACGAAAATTTGTGTAAATGTGTTTTCTTAAACGACGACATCAGGTATAAAGATTTTCCATTACCCGGTAAGTTCAACACCATTATTTAGTTTATATAAAATGCATTCTGTGTCTTTGAACATAAATTGTTCTTATTTATTTATAATACATACATCTCGGCACATCATTATGTAGTCAAAATATTTTATTTGGTGCAATGTTATACGTATTTAATTTTGATCCAGTTTAAAGTGTTCTTTTGTACAAAATTTGTAAGCGCGGTTAAATTTACACAATATCTCGTGGACCTACATATATAAATCAATTTTAGTGTTTATTTTAGACAGAATTTTTTAGAGTGTTTAATTTTGATTTTAAGTATCAATTGAATTAAATACCAAACATAAATGATCATAAAGTGCAAATTACTCGAAATCTCAATCAAACAGCATTATTTATTCTCTTCTGCTGTTTGACTGATATTTCGAGTTATTGTTAATACCTAATCTATAATAGCAGAGTTGAAAAATTTCCCATATTTATAGAGAATAAATCTGAATCCATCAACTACTTTAGTTCTTAGGAGAAACAATGGATGGTACCACAAACGCTCTTTTAAGAAATGGCAAATTTCATTATTTATTAATAATATGAAATTTATCAAAATGTGATATAGTTTGCATTCAAGTAAATAATTTTTTAAAAATAGTTTTTTAAACATAAGGGCGAAATTAATGGTGCTATTCTGTACTGTTCTATAAGCTCTATATAGGCTTTGTAAGTAACCAACCTTACAGGATTTAAACAAATTGCTATCCTGTAACCAAGTTACAGTACTGTAAGCGCTACAGAGTTATAGAAATTTCTATAAATCTTACAGCGCCAAAATCTTGACTGTAAAGCATTTACAGAGCATACTGAATCGTCAAAAATATATTTTAAACGTCAAATATATAAAAAAATTAAATAAATATGGAAATTAAAAGCAAAAGGTAACAATTTTTATTATATCTATTATTAAATGAAAACCATAGAAGGTAATTATATATCCTACCAATTCTTATAGAAATTTATGTTTAAAAAATATTTTAGCATGAAAATACAGAAGATTTATTCAGACTTATCAAAATCCATTCAGATCAGTGAACCAGATAATAAATTACATTACTAATTAAGATATGTTTTACAACAAACTCATTGTAAAACTTTAATTAAAGTGACTTTTTTTCTTTAATATCAAGTTGAATAATTTTAAATAGCTATAGTTAAGAATTTGTCATAATTATTGGTTCAAAGCTAAAGAAAAGGGCAGTTTCCGCCAAGTCAAGATAATTTGAAGAAAACCCTACCTACTTGTACGAGTTCAAATTAATGGTAGAGAACTGATCACAATTTCATAGAATAATTGAAACAGTCATTAAATGATGACTTCATAATTAATATTAATAGATCACACTAGTGAGGAGAATGGATTACAAAAATTAAAACACAGGAGATAAAAAATTATTAACAATGACAAAAATTGATTACCTGTAAAAATCAAAACATAACGTATTTTGATTCAATAATTATATATTTCATTTCATCATAAACCTATATATTACATATGTGTAAAACTGATGTATTTATAGAAATTAATAATAATGAAAAAATCGTGATGGAATCTATAGCTTATTCAACTACATAAATATATTATGGAATATGTATCTTTGAACCAACATACCTACCATTTTATAGTGTATTATTTATATAACAATCGTTTCTATTTCATATTTTTTAGAATGCCTACAAAATTACTGTCAAATATACTGTAGCATATTTGACAGCTAGACAGGAATGAAGTTAGGCATTCTATAAGAATCACTCTGTAGCGAGACTTGTTAGAGGGAGTTACAGAATAGGTAATTGTACTACTCTGTAAGCTGTCGTCTTACAGAGCTCTATAGTTTGTAGAGTCTATAGAGTTACAGAATAGCACCATAAATATTAGAATTTGACGTTTCTTAAAACAACGTTTTAGTTAAAACAAGACTTGTGGTACCAACCAATATGGATTAACGTAAAGTTTATGACATCGTTCTTACAGTGAATGTGTATTACAGTAAGGTATCGTAAGTAGTACATCGCGTTCGAGTAGATATTGCTATGTGTCAAGTACAGTAGTAGGTTGACATATTTTACATAATATTAAACTATATTTCACTAGTGATTAAAATTATAAACACATGAATATATCAACATAATATCTATCCATATTTTATAATGTACCAATTTCTAACTGTATGCAATTAGATAGATTATGGATTCCATCAGGAATTAGAATTATAGTAGAATTCATGAATATTAGCTACTTTATACTAAAAGGACGTAAGAAAGCCCTGCTTAATGTTATATCTACATCTAACAATGCAGCATTGTAGTGGGTGGTTTGCTGAACGTCGTAAATCATAACATCTGTTGAATGATTGAGTCTACTGGGACGATCTATAAATTATAATGTACTTATGTTAAACTGAAGAAATAACAATGCTACTTGTGTCTATATCTGTTGTAACGTGGGAGAAATTATTGTTAAGCATAATGAATTATTATAAAAAGCAAATTAGATTTGAAAATTTCAATTATTGGAGCGAGTCGGGTTACAGATTTGGATGACTTCTGTTATCGCAATGTAATCTGATGTGGCCAGCACATTACCTTCCGTCAGTTCTATGTACTTTGTATAAATGTCATACAGAAAGTTCCATGCAAAAGATTCGATTTCTTGTATATTACCGTAAGGCAGTTGTATGTATTTTATACAAATTCCATGCAGAAAGTTTCTAGCACAAGATCTTATATTTCCAGAAAAATTATAATACAAACATACTGTCAATTGCACTTGACACTGACGCCTTTCAATCAGAATTTTCTTAATACAGCAGCTGTTTCCAGAGTTATAGCATAGCTGGCTAATGTATGATATTTAATTTCTTTATAATTTTTACCTTCCGTCACCTTTAGGTAAGGAAGGTATTGTCTTTGGTCAAAAAATCCGATGATGAGTTTTTAATGAATAAGCACGTCCCTAGAATACGATTTTACTTGTTTTTACGATGTATGTATGTTTGTATGTATGTGTGTGTGGGGATTTTTTCGGATCGCATAACTCCAATACCGCCTTTCCAAAAATTATAATTTTTGCGTATTCCTTTTCTTTAGATCCATATATGAAGAGCTGATTAGATTTTGGTTATAATTGGTCGACCGTACCCTAATTTTAAAATTTTAAGTTTCTTGAAAAAATCCTGCTGTTAAATATCACTTTTTCACATTTAATGTTATTATAAATATTTAAGAACATTTTATTCTCTATACGATATGATTACATTTTATACTTCATATTTAATGGATATAGAGTTAAAGAATTATAAAGAAATTAAATTTCACAAAGCAGCCTGCTGTGCTCTAAACATGGAAACATCTACCACATTAAGAAAATTCTGATTGACAAATGTCAGTGTCAAAATGCAATTTACATAGGTAATATATTTGAGTTATAATTTTACTGGAAATATATAGAATCTTACTAGAAACTTTCTGTATGGAATATGTACAAAATACATAGAACTATCTGAAGGTAATGTACTGGAAATATGGAATCATTTGCAAAATAACTTTCTGAGTGGAATTTGTACAAAATACATAGTTTAAGGTTAAGGGGTAATTATAATAGTTTTAGTTAAATTTAACCTTAGACTCCATCTATTATTAATTTTTACATAGAACTGACGGAAGGTAATATACTGGCCACATCAGATTTTTGTGATAAAATCATTCTTAGTAGCATTTCATATATGAAATATAGATATCATTTTCTTCTTTACACCAATATTATGATACTAAACAACTTAATTCTCCAATAAAAAGCATGATTGCTCCCATTAGAGAAAAAATCGAAGTAAATCATCTAGTTGAACAGCGTTTAACTCAATTCTCGTCGGTGTTGGTCTAGTGTTTATGCATGCTTCGTATTCATTGAATCCTAGCATCTAGACAAGGCTTCTTTATCAACTGATCTGTGTGTTACTTTTCGGTCTGTTGAAGAGCGAGACACTTGAGTGAATAGGGAACAGACGCACAGAGGCGGCGACTTGGCAAGGAAATTGGGGCATCGGGGAAATTTATTGCTTACCACTTCATATTTATACAAGTAATTGAAATTTATCGCTGGAAATTAATATACAATATTAAAATGTAAATCTTATAGGATGGTTCGCATATATTATGGATAACTATGTGTAAACACAATTATTTACCTTGTGATTTATTAATATAATATTTTTTTTTATGAGCTGTTATGATTTTAAAAGTTATATATTATAATTTTTATATTTTATAGCAGACTTAATATAAAGCAATAGGTACGTGACTAAATGAACTAAAACGGAAATTTATCTCACTCAAAAATTACCCTTGGTACTCTCTCTATCTGATAATCGTCGTAGAAAAACAAAACATGTCCAAAAGTTCAAATTTTCAGGAAACAATAGTGTCTTGAAAGACAAGTGTTATTGTGATCCTTTTATCCTTTTTTAAGAGTTCTTGTTTTTTATACTATTTTACCTATTTCGCCTTAATTTACTTTCATTTCAAAGCTGTTATTAAGAAAATATATACAGGATGTTCATTTTTAAGTGGCTGCTATTGCGAGAACTATAAAACAGTACGAAGTTGGTTAAATTAGCGAAAAACCTCTAATTCCAATTTACATGGATGTTTCAATGATAAAATGAAAAAAAAAATCTGCCAGTGGTTCTCAAAATATGGAAACCAACTTTTTTATTTAAAATGGAAACATATACTTTTTATTTGCAGGGCTGCTTCGTGAATATAAGGTGCCTTTGTGCTATATTATATTTTAGTGCCCCTTCCCCTCGTAAAATTTAAACTATACATTTGTTCTTCAAAAATGCTAGATTATTAATATATTGATAAAATTTTCTTAGATTCATTCTTGTAATCAATAGATTATAATCAAAATTGTTTGTTGTAATCAACAATTTTACAACAGATTTCAGAATTATATAAAGCATTTGATTCTTCGCAAAATGCTAGTAGGTATTTATATATTGGATTATTATAATCATTATATTCTTTGTTGTAATCAACATTTCCACAGTTATTATTTCAATATAACAATGCTAGAATAAAAACGAACCGATTGGTACGATAATTATATTACTTAAAACTGGAGCTCTAATGCAAACATATTAAAAAATATATTGTTCACTTCTATCACGTTAATTTGTAAGTTTTATAGTAATTTTGTCTTTGCGAATAAGACCATTTTATAAAAATTTACAGTTATTTATTTTCCTGTCTTGAAACGGCGCCCGTCAAAGTCAAACGCCTTTGTGCATGGATTCTGAATTCATTCTGACTAATTTCGTCGTGACGTCTGTACGTACGTACGTACGTAGCTCACATAACTAAAAAACGGTAAGCCGTAGAAAGTTGAAATTTTTTATTTAGGACTTCTATAACATCTAGTTGTGCACCTCCCTTTTTGGTCATTAGGTACATAATTTCCAGAAATGGAACTTTATTTGAAGCCTATAATAAATTTTAATGAAAAACTATATTAAAATATAATCCAAAACTTTTCAAATTTAGTATATAAGACTTTTATATCAATTGGAATAACATAGCAGATTTTGGTTAAAACAGGCTAACCGGAAGTGATATATTACCTAAAGTTGTTAACAGTTTTTCTTGAATAAAATGGTTTAATTTTGATTTTAGAAATAAATGCTTCAAACAATAGTTTTAGAGAATTAAATTCTGCGTCTAGCACATCAAGTATTATTAAATTAGCCCTTTGTATAAGCGAGATATGTAAACTTAAAACTTATATACTTTTTGTTTTTTGTAATGAAGCTTGCTATGGATTAGGACAAAAAATAATAAATAAATAAAAAATTGATGTTAATGTCAAATTACGTCAAATACGTGCAATTTTATAATTGAGTCTATACTTCATATTAGTCTTGCGTACAAGGAAGTCGTGTGGTGTCCACATCAGATTTTTTTAATCTAAAAAAGGTTTTTCGAGTTTGCCTTTTGAGTGGATTACAAATCCTTGTATTTTTTCCTCACAATGTGAAGATACTGAAATTTAGAATCTTGGCGCCATAAACCGAAAACTTAAATAAATGAGTAACATACTTATCATTATCAATAAGATAAATAAATATATCATCACGGCACGTTACACATGCATACCATATTGTTATTACTAATGTATGTATACTCAGTAATTCTCATACATATTCAAAGAGATAATTCGATTTAGTCTAAATTTAATGAAGTGCTATATAAAGCAGTAATAAAATGCTCCAGTTATTGAATCAAATAATTTAATTCATATCGTTCCATTATTTAATTAGGACAAATACCAGTATTTAATTATGCTTCATTGAACATAAAACTACGTTTATGGCATATAAAATTAAATCTTGAACTGATTACTACTACTACTACTAAAAGAGGAGACCAAGAAGAGTAGCAGTAACATTGCTACAATAATTTTGATTTAGAAAGAAATGAATATATTAAAGAACATGAAATCATTTAATTTTATACTTATAAATAAATAAATATATCATCACAGCATATTACCCATTGCTGGGTTGGCCATTTTGCTTTGCACGCAGATTTCGGTAATGATGATGACATATTAGTACCGTACTGGCGTTTACCAGGCGTCACCTCATGGCCATTCATTGCTGGCGTGGAGAGTGCACCACAGGGGTAAATTTTGTGCCATTTAAAATTCGATATATTTGGCGTCGGTTGGGATCGAACCCGGTTCCCCAGATTCGCGACCTGACACTCAGGCACGCGGCCACGAGACCCCATAATAATAGAATAGATATGACTACATTTTAATATTTTTATTTTATTTTGGAATCATAAACTTGTTTATACGCCCTCAAAAGCGGGCGCAATTTGACTTTTATCGACCGAGGGCTTATAAAGTTGCCAAGCAACAATCAAACGTCAAAATCGTGGTTATAGATAAAAGTCAGGCAACAAAATATATTTGATAATTCCTGAATAAATCACATTTTTTGAACTCCGCTAATCGCAAAACTTTTCGTATCCTTTCTCGTATACGTCTTGTCTTTTGATTTCTGTAGAACCAACTTGACCTGTGTGCACCCTCAAATTCGCGTAATATTTCTTTTGAATAATCTATCTTCATTCACCTATAGAATCCGTGAATTTCGAGAACCCATATTAAATAAAACGTTGTATATACCACCAAGATTAGCACTCGGGCAAATTAAAGCTCGATGCGCAACTTAAAAATAAATGAAAGTCGGAAGGTGAATCGCACATATTAATGTGTATTTTTAAAATCTAAACTCGACCTGTTTTAGCGTTTTTTAAAAAACCGGTTGAGTTCGCTGTTTTTTTTTTAATATTCCGTACTTTAATCCCACATTGTACATGCACATATGTGTATATATTGGTTGGGTTGGATTTAGTTAAGAAATATTTGAAGAATGTATTGGTACATTCTTCAAATAATAATACAGGGTGTTTTAAAAATACTGTAAAAAAATTAAGGGCATATAGTACTGACCAAAATAAGTAAAAAAGCTTAATCAACATAGGACTGATCTTCAACTGTTTCCTAGAAAAGCGAAAAATCGAAAAAAACTGACAAAGATAGTGATCGAACAAAATTTTGTCTATGTCGGTAAATACACTATAAAAAAATTTGATGTGGCCAGCACATTACCTTCCGTCAGTTCTGTGTATTTTGTACAAATTTCATAGATAGTTCCTTGTAAAAGATTATATTTCTTGTACATTACCTTCCGGCAGTTCTATGTATTTTATACAAATTCCATACAGAAAATTTCTAGCAAAAGGTCCTATATTTCCAGCATTTCCAGTAAAATTATAAGACACACTACATATGTCAATTTCACTTGACATTGACATCTTTCAATCAAAATTTTCTTAATATAGTAGCTGTTTCCATAGCTATGGCTACTTTATGAAATTTAATTTCTTTATAATTTTTTAACTCTGTCCATTTAATATTAAGTATAAAATGCAGTCAAATCATATAGAGAATAAAATATTCTTTAATATTTATAATAACATTAAATGTGAAAAAATGATATTTAACATAGTTTTTTCAAGAAAAACTGTTAAAATCTTCAAATGAGGGTACTTCCGGTTGTCCAATTCAAACCAAAATCTAATCAGCTCTTAACATGGATGTAACGAAGAGAAATACGAAAGATTTATAATTTTTAGAATTGTAGTACGAAAGTTATCGTAGACGAAAATTTTGTTACACACACACACACAGACACACATACACACACACACACACACATACAGACATCATCGTAAAAATAGTAAAATCGTATTCTAGGGACCCTAAAACGTGCTTATTCATCAAAAACTCAACACCGAATTTTTTGACCAAAGACAATACCTTCCTTACCTAAAGGTGACGGAAGGTAAAAACAATAAAATTTTATATGAAACGTTTTTCACAATTTCTAATAGTTACAAAGTTATTTGAAGATTAAATATTGGCTAAGCCACAACGTACAATTATTTGAAAAAACAAAAGCACATCTAAGATGATTTTTATACAGTATTTTTGAAACACCCTGTATATTAAGGTCCGATTCTAGCAGCCTACCACCTCTAGTTAAAGAGACAGTTTATTAACTATTAGTTAAGAATTGAAATGATGGTTAGAAGCGATGCGAAAAGTTTTAATTTCAAGTTAGCTCTAACCAAATGTGGTAAGAACAATTTTGCAACATAACCGTTGGTTTTCAGTAACTGTCACTTTAACTAGAGATGGTAGGAGTGGACCTAAATGCTTTTAAAATCCTTCTAGTCAACTTACTGTAACCTGGTGTTTCTATAATTCTATACTTATTAACAGTTCAAGGACATTCAGGCGCACTCTAGAGTCTAGTAATGTATGGTATGACTAGCGAATGAAAGTTGATTTTTAAATTATTTCATAGATGTGGTTTCTTTTGAAACCTTAGAGAAGAATTGAATTGTACGATATATTCAGGTATGAAATTTTTGCATGAACCCATTTAAATACTGGACTAAGAAAGCACAGAAATACATTACTATGTCTGGCTGAAAATACATGGTCGACTAGGGTAACTAAATATCAAAACAGAGGTGCGTTTAAAATATATTAAACATTTTTCGTTTAGTTGATTATAACAAAATATTTTGATCTTTAAACTATTTAGTTTGGCAATTCTACGAAATAGGATTATTTTTAATTTCCTCTAACAGTAATTCCGACTCGAGGGTTGCTTACACCTGTGACGAACGAACTAGAATTTGCGGTATTAAATTTTTTAAATACATCCCTGAATCCGGTTGCTAAGGTCATTTTAAATGCCTCCTGGTATTGAGTTCAATTATAATCTTCTGTAACGGAATACATAAGGGTCAGTTTCCTTTCAAATCAAATATAGAGAAATGTTTAAAAAAACACCTCTATTAAATAATCTAAACGTCAACTTTCATTCGCTAGTCATACTATAATTGAAGGCACTCATTGAAACATTCTTACAATTGAAAAATAATTTTGTGAAAATATAGTTAGTAATTAATTTAAATGTTTTATACATTTACATGAAAGAAGAAACAAGCTCCAATATGACTGTATTGTTCAAGTCTAATTCGGAATCAAATATCAATTTTTCAAGAATTCCTTCATACAGATTACGACCAATTATCGCCCCCCTTCAAAAAACCATCCTCTCCTTCCATGCCCTTCTGACAGACGTGTTTTGGAATGCACTCGCCACCGAACCCTGAGATATGACGACTTCCGCTGCACCCCCGCCCCTCAGGGTCAAGGGTGGCTGCGCCAGTCCCCACACTCTATATGTATGTATGTGTGTGATGGAATACAACTCTAGTTCTCTACCCACGCTGCTCGGCTATACCCAGCATGGGAACCGAAGAACGAAGAACCGATACCACGACATGTTGCCAAACTACAGAGGATGAGATTTTTTATGTGGGAATAAATGCCCAGGTAGTAGATACAAATCGAAGATTCCCAGAGTTTGTAGATCAAGAGTTTGAGAGATTTTATTGGCTTTTGAGGGAGATAGACATTTTCTGTAGTAATATATTAAGTGCATTGAAAATGATCGAAAATTCTGCATGAAAATATGTGTTGCCTAGAAACTGGTTGAGTTTGTTTTGATAATTATTTGACAAATTTTTCTGTCAAATTACTATCAAAATAAACGAACGCAGTTTCTTACAGGCAACACATTTTGAATGCTGAATTTTAAGATCATTTTTAATGCACGAAATATATTTGTTAGACTATTTCCAGAACATTAAAATTCAAAAAATCTTTTATAATTTTAATCGATACTGTAGCACCAAAAATTCAAGGCTGTTGTTACCCCTAGTCCCGATAGGCCAGATAACCTGTAATATAATAAGCTGAGGTACAAGTTTTGTGTGTAAATAAAAGTTGTATGTAAAATAATCATTCACTCTTGTTTTAATACATAACCAGTGTTACAGATCAGAAAATCTCCTGGAAAATAAATAACCCGTAACAATACTTATAATATTTATATGTAAAATTTGGCTGTAGTATTCCAAATGGTTTTTACTGTTACGTCTTTATAATTTTCTTAGTTAATTTTACCCATTTTGTATGCCCAGTCGCAACATTATCTAACGATGTATTATCAAATTGATATTTTAAACTGCTTCCACACATACACTTTAGATCTTTTAGTATTTAAAGGAATGTTTTGTTAATACTATTTTCAATACCTATTTTCATATAAAAACGTTCCAAAACGATTCATGTTGGTATGATCAGATATGATTATAAATGTCAAACAAACTGTTTAAATCTGTTTATATATTACCAATCCTTAGCAACACAAACAAATTCGCAGCCCTACTTTTTAATGCGGATTTACTGTAAATTGCAAGTGTCACAATGCTCAAAATTCCATATTTATACAAAAAAAAATCTGATGTGGCCAGCACATTACCTTCCGTCATTTCTATGTATTTTGTACAAATTTCATACGGAAAGTTCCTTGCTAAATTAAATATTCTATTTTTTGTACATTACCTTCCGGCAGTTGCATGTATTTTATGCAAATTTCATACAGAAAATTATTATTTTGTGACGTTTTCTATATACAGTGTAATCTGCAGAAATAAAAGATTTATTATTATTATTATTATTTCTTGTCCATTACCTTCCGGCAGTTGTATGTATTTTATACAAATTCCATACAGAAAGCAAAAGGTCCTATATTTCCATTAAAATTATAAGGCAAACACACTATGTCAATTTCACTTGACACTGACATCTTTCAATCAGAATTTTCTTAATATAGTAGCTGTTTCCATAGCTATGGCTACTTTATGAAATTTAATTTCTTTATAATTTTTTAACTCCATTTAATATTAAGTATAAAATGCAGTCAAATCGTATAGAGAATAAAATATTCTTTAATATTTATAATAACATCAAATGTGAAAAAATTATATTTAACATAGTTTTTTCAAGAAAAACTGTTAAAATCTTCAAATGATGGTACTTCCGGTTGACCAATTGTAACCAAAATCTAATCAGCTCTTCATATGGATGTAACGAAGAAGTATACGAAAAAATTATAATTTTTGTAACTGTAGTATTCGAGTTATCGCAGACGAAAATTTTGTTACACACACACACACACACACACACACACACACACACACACACACACACACACACACACACACACACACACACATCCACACACACACACACATACAGACATCATCGTAAAAATAGTAAAATCGTATTCTAGGGACTCTAAAACGTGCTTATTCATCAAAAACTCACCACCGATTTTTTTGACCAAAGACAATACCTTCCTTACCTAAAGGTGACGGAAGGTAAAAAAAGATAATTTTGTTATTTCTATTTCTCTTATCTGTTTTATAAATACAAACAACAAAGATTGCTTAAATATGTTTGCAATTTTAGGCTGTCATATGGGAGTTTACATGTCAAATTAGTGCAATATTCGCGATAAGTTTCTGAAAATTTTCACCTAGTATACAATTTTCGCTGTAAGTTTGCTCTGATTGGTCCGAATATTCAAAATCTTGCAATTTCTTTGGGTATTAAATTGTTCTGGAAATAGTCGCGGTAAGTTTCTGAAAATTTTCATCTAGTATGCAATATTCGCTGTAAGTTTGCTCTGATTGGTCCGAATATTCAAAATCTTGCAATTTCATTGGGTATTAAATTGTTCTGGAAATAGTATGAAACACAAATGATTACAATTTTAAATTTTTGATCGGATCGCTCGGTCTGATTGATTGGAGTGAGTTTACGAACGCGTGAGATTAACCAGATTGACTTTAGGTACGTTCTATCAGTGTCAAAAATATTCCTACTATAATAAGAATATTCTTAAAGCAATAGAACGCTCAGTAGCAAATAACTATCAAGTGCTGTCAAGTAAAAAAATAAATACAATAGAACAGTGGCAGTGGTTATGTGTTATTTTTAGTTAATAACTAAAGATAACTTTGTATGTTTATTTTGGATCTACAAAATGTTGTTATGCAAATATTTCAGAAATTATAATTATATAAAAATATATTAAATAATAAAAACGTAAAGAAGGTATTTTTGTTGAGCACGCTCTACTCTAAACATTCACAAATGTGACAGAAATGTACGCGCGACAGTCCGTTAGTAAAATTTTAAATTTATCTCCACTCTATATATCTTCCTACCAACGCTTCCAACTCTGAAGTTGGAATGATTCGTAGGAATATTTCGATTTTTTTGACGCAAAAGAACAACCATTGATGTTCTACTAGAAGAAGTAGGAAGATTTCTGACACCAATAGAACGTACCTTTTACGAACGTTTTAGATTAAATCGGATCAATCCGATCGACTTTACGAAAACGCCTATTGTTTTGTTTAATGTCATGTCATGTCTATTGCTACCAATTGACGGAACTTTTGAAATTTATTTTTAAATTTGTGAACAACCAAAAACATAATTGGAAATGTAAAAATAGACTATTAAATGTCTACAACTTTGCACTGTACGTACGTACAGTCTTTTCCGTAAAATAAACTGGAGAACAGGAAATTGCGTAAAACTAAAATCCAATGTGGAAGAGTCAATTACACTAAAAAAAAATCTGTTGTGGCCAGCACATAACCTCTCGCCAGATATTTTACCTGGTTGTACGCATAAAATATATTTAAATACAAATACATATATTCATGTCTCACTACAAAATAATTCTCACATATATTTGCAAAATCTATGGGATATTTAATATAAATTATGTACAATACATATATTTTCTTTATATTCAATATCATGAAATTTTCTTTTTCTGCCTTCCTTTTCTTTTTCTTTATATTCCTCATTTTTTCGCAAATTCCTTTATATTCTTTTTTACGTATATTCCTTTGCGTTGTTGACTTTTTTTACCTCCCGCTACCCTTGGTAAGGGAGGTATAGGGATCGTACTAAAAATCCAATTTTAACATTTTCACCATGATGCTTGTGTGTATGTATGTGTGTATGTATGTGTGTATGTATGTGTGTATGTATGTGTGTATGTATTAGTGTATGTGTGTGTGTGGATCCTTTACTCTAACTCAAATTCTATCATTCAGAAAATTTTGAAACCTTGTATTTCGAATTATTTTTGTAATGGAAAGAGCCCATTAGATTTTGGTGTAAATCGGATAACCGGAAATGGCACTTTACTAGAAGCTCAAAATAGCTTTTCTTCGAAAAACACATTTAAAAGTTATTTTTGCGAGATTAATGTTATTATAAAAATTAAAGATTATTAAACTTTCCACAGATTTGCATTAATACTTTTTCTATATATTTTATGAATAAAATTATCTATACATTTAATCCCGAAACCTACGCTTTAAACAAGCAAAACTCCTTGGTTAAACAGTTCATATCTTAAATGTATGTAACTGACAGATAAATGTCACTGTCAACGAACTAATCATTTTAAATTAATAACAGTAACGTTTTAAAAAGAAAATAGTAAATAGAACCCTAGTTATATGGAATGGATCTTAATACAGTTTCCGCAATAACTAAATATGTAAGTTGTATATTTAAATTAATAAAAAATAAATAGCGGGAGGTTTGGTGTTGGCCACATCAGATTTTTGGATATGAAGATGGTGTGATTTAAAAAAGGGGCGAAATTTATAAAAAATTAAAAATTCTGGACATTTGTATTTAAGTAGTTTGAAGGGTGTAGATTTAAGATTTTAAAACCACAGGTCGATATCTCTTTTCGTGTCCGACATATTCGTCCTCAAAACTTTGCTCAAAAATGCCCATTTTTTGGTCATATCCCAAAAATGTACACCGCTGGCGATATCACCATTAGATTCTACGAGCAAAATTACATAAGCATACCAATTTTCATAATTTTTTAACATCTATTACAATCTCCAGAAGGAAAAGTCTGAAAATGGCCAAAAATCGCAAAAAATCTAAGGTTGCGATTTTTTCAGTTTTGGCAATTTTAAGGAATGTTTAATAATTAACGTATCCGTTGCAATATTTTGATCAAAATTGGTATACTTATGTTTTCTGGCACGAGGAATTTACTGGTGAGGTCGTTGAAGGTGTACCGCACACCCATTTTTGAGTATAAGAATGGTGTGGTTTAGAAAAGGGTGGAAATTTATAAAAAATTAAAAATTCTGAAAATTTGTATTTAAGTAGTTTGAAAGGTGTAGATTTAAGATTTTAAAACCACAGGTCGATATCTCTTTTCGTGTCCGAGATATTCGTCCTCAAAACTTTGCTCAAAAATGCCCAGTTTTGGGTCATATCTCAAAAATGGTCAATTATATACCGCTGGCGATATCACCATTAGATTCTACGAGCAAAATTACATAAGCATACCAATTTTCATAATTTTTGAACAACTATTACAATCTCCAGAAGGAAAAGTCTGAAAATGGCCAAAAATCGCAAAAAATCTAAGGTGTACCCCTTGCGATTTTTTCAGTTTTTGACAATTTTAAGGAATGTTTAATAATTAATGTATCCGTTGGAATATTTTGATGAAAATTGGTATACTTATGTTTTTTGGTACGAGGAATTTACTGGTGAGGTCGTTGAAGGTGTACCGCACACCCATTTTTGGGTAAGAGGGTGGTGTGGTTTAAAATAGGGTGTAAATTTTTTAAAAATTAAAAATTCTGAAAATTTGTATTTAAGTAGTTTGATTGGTGTAGATTTAAGGTTTTAAAACCACGGGTCGATATCTCTTTTCGTGTCCGAGATACTCGTCCTCAAATCTTTGCTCAAAAATGCCCATTTTTGGGTCATATCCCAAAAATGGTCAATTATATATCGCTGGCGATATCATCATTAGATTCTACGAGCAAAATTACATTAGCATACCAATTTTCATAATTTTTGAACAACTATTGCAATCTCCAGAAGGAAAAATCTGAAAATGGCCAAAAATCGCAAAGAATTAAGGTAATCGTAGAAATGTTATAATCGGATTCTAAGGACCTTAAAACGTGCTTATTCACTGAAATTTGGATATGCGATTTTTAGCATGAATTCAATACCTCTCTTAGCGAGAGGTAAAAATTATTTATTAAGTAAATTGGGTACCAGTTGCGGATATGTCCTTCCTCAGCCCTCGTCAAATTAATAGATATCGAAAAACATACATCATATGGTAGACATAGTTTTATAAAAGTGCATAACGAATGGTGTGTACAGTTAAAAATTTAAAATATCGAAGTAAAAAATTGAAAAAACAATGTTGGCATCTGACCGTCAACACCCTGTAGAATTGACGCTGGCCACATCTAATGAGGTGTTGCCCGGTTTTTTTTCTTTGCTTTAATCAAAAGAATAAGAAAAAATATATAGCCCCTATTTTTTATTTTTTTCGTATTATTCTTTATTCATGAGAAAATTGTCATTGAAATTATAATGTTTGAATTTCCGCTTCCCCTTTCGCCTGATGACGTCAGAATAAACCTAACCAATGAGAGTGTGGCTTACATTTGCCTCCGATGGAATAATACTATGTTCCGTAACGCAACCGGTTCGACCAGATTTACGGTTTTGTGTTCCGTAAGTCCTGAAATTATTTACCGGTTTCAATTTGGAACGCGGTTCCCGAAAAAAGTTGGCAAAAAGTCGGAGCACGGCAACCACGAAATAATCCTGGTTTCTCTGGTCTTTTTACCCCCACTACCGCTACTTTCAAACATCATCATAACAAATCAAACTATATCCGTCAATGTCAAATTTCTAAACCGCATTTTTAGTGGTATTACTAATAATTATTATAGATGTAAGTATGAAAACATTATTTATATTTGATATATTGTTGATTGTGTTATTTTTATTGGCATTATTCAACATTATCGTTCTTTTAGTTAATTTTTATATTTGTTAGGTTGTGTCAATTTTAAATGTCGTATGATTCAATGTCAATCTGTCCCGAAATAGATGGAAATATTCAGGAACCATGGTGTACCCGGAATCAAGATACTGGTTTTTTTGGTTGACTTACGGAACGTATGCTCTGTTCCATTTAAGCCATTCAGTAGATAGCGCTGGCAACAGTGCAAATCTGAAGTAGCCGAAATTACATTGGATAAAGTTGTCTTTTGTCTAGAATTTCAGCCAATCAAAGAGGTCAAAACTATTCCCTATGCTTCGCAATACTGAATGGCTTAAATGGAACAAGGTATAGTATTAAACGAGTGACAGTTATGACATCTGTCAACTACTACTGATTTTTGTATTTGGAAATAATCAAACATGGTTGTAAAAAAGTGTTTTGTGCAGTGCGCCCAAATAGAACTGATAATAGGAAAACATAAAGCATAGTGCCTCAAAACGAAGAATGAAATGGTTGTCGCAAGTAAAGATAAAAACATAAAATCAAAACTTCTTTGTTGTAAAGATCATTTTGATGCAAATATAAATATTTTTGTAATTAAATAAGAACTATTGAATACATTTATTTTTTAGCTGGAAAATGATGCACTCAGGCTACGGTTTCTTATACCGGCTAATCTTTGTACTATTGGACCATAAGAGAGATTGATAAATCCAGGATAAAATATTATTAGACGGTATTGCTTAAGACCACTACTGACGATAATGTCAATCTCCAACTGAAGAGTATCTATTCCAAATAATATGTCGCTGGAATATGTTTTATATATTTTTAAATAATAATGGCCCGTATTCCGAGCGCACTTTTATTAAAAAAGCGCTTTTATGGAGCAAACTCCTCATAAGAATATAATGTAAAAGCGTGCTCCATAAAAGTGCTTTTATTGTAAAAGTGCGCTCAGAATACGGGCCATTGTATTCTGTATGTTCCTGACACGAAATAATCCAAAAGTCAAAATAGAAAATAATGTGTGTGTCATAAAGTGTCAGGTGTCAACTAAAATTGAAAAAAGAGAACGGGGCAAAATTACTCAGAAATAGACAAAGCAAACATGTTGGAGATAAATAAATGTAAAAATAATATATGGGATTAAATTTATAATGAATTTAATTTAATTAATGTTGACATGTGTCAAATTTACTGTACACAATAAAATTTACTTCCTCGAACATCGGTGGAGTAATTTATTCTGCAGATTTAATTAGCTAGTATTTTTATTCTTGTTTTGACGAAAATCTCTGGAATAAACTATTTTACTTCAGGAGTAAATTTTACTTTGCTAGTGCTTTACTTATCCATCTTTTATAATACTGGGCATGAAACTCTGAAATATAACGCTATAATATAATAATAAATAAACTATTATTCACGAAAGAAGACTATTCAAGGTCATTTCATATGCATAGGCGTGCAGCATGAAATATTTATGGACACATTTTAACTGAAAAACTAAGAGTAATTCATTTAAAAATTATGTTTTTTTCTAAATAATGCCTTTCTGAAAGATTTATGTTCAACACTTATGTTTTTGCAAAATACAAAAACATTGACTTAACTTATAAACCAAGGAATTATAATTTGATTTAAACGTCAACGCCACTGGGTAATTGTTAACACAGAGGGCATTGTAGTAGATAATTAGGTATCTGTAATTCTACGACATATGTCATTATTATTTATAGTGTGTTAGAAAGTAATTCCACTATTTACGTATATCTGTCACACCACATAAATTTAATAGACATAGGTCAAATAATCTTTCTCTTTCTAATACAAAATGTTGCTAAGCTACTGCTATAAAGTGATGTGTATTCTTTCTTCGAACAAATCACCTTGAATAGTCATCTTTCGTGAATAATAGTATAACTAAGAACTACGCTAAAGAACCAAAAATCACGTTGCACTATAAGTCAGATGTCACACAGTTGTCATTAAAGCTATCATTGACGTTGATGTATGATACATTTGTTTTTTTTATCATCTTTCCAGTTTTGTCATTGGCTAATGTATGTCTGATGCCACAGACGGTGTAATTTGGCGCCAATTCAAAAAGTAAATTTTTAAACTGCTACTGTGTTTAATACGAGGTTTAATATATACAGAAATTTGAACAGAAAATCATATTTAATCACACTGTAGAACGTACTTATTCGAATTTCAGAAGAAAAAAGATATGTTAATTTTTTTTGCAACACCTTATTTTGTCTAAAACAATATATTGAGAGATGGCAGTGGAAAAAAATTATCTTCTAAGGTTCACACTGATTAAAATAAATAAAATTTACTTCTATAATTTATAGAATAGAAAAATAGTAAAACATCTTTCTTGTAAAATTATTACTCAATATTCTCTAAGAATTTAATTTGTCCATCGAATGAAAAATAGCAATAGCATGATGCTATATTATTATTGAGTAAATAAATGTGAGCATTAATCCTTCAAAGTTTAATTTCAAGGAACTCATTACAAGCGAAGATGACTTCGAAACAATTTCTCATTTTTCTCAAACTTGTTTTGATGCAGAATTTATGTGTAATGTTTCTATTTATAATCATGGATTATTCTCTGTGAAAATGTTCAACTACACATGCATATTTATGCTGCAGAATTTAAATTACATGCAAATGTCACAGATGTAGACACATTTCTTTGTTCAAAAGAATTCCCCTCCATTAAGATATTTTTGTGAGGTTATAAGAAAATTATTCCGCCTTAATTTTTGTTAATTCTGACACAAATGGAGACGAAATCACAAATGTCTAAATATAGAAATAATAAATTGTGGAATTTTCGTTTATGGGACTGTTGCATTGATTATTTTTTTGCACCTCATGAATATTTTAACAAGTTCCTGTTTCATTGATTCGGTGGCAAATGAATGAAATTCTATTATTAATAGATAATGTTATATATGATTGATTTTGTTCTAAGAACAGAAGATATGGAAATCGTAAAGATAAATATGTCAAAGAGCACAGTGATTATCACTTTTAAAAGCGATAAATTTTCTTTTTTACCCCTAAAGTATATTATTAAATTTTAATGAGAGAAATTTTTCACTTCTTACCATTTTATATGATGGTCAGATCCGCACTCATTCATTTTCCCGTATTTTATGTTTTCATTTAACTTTAATTATGTATTGAATAATCAATATATTAATACTATAGGATGCAGGATAATTATAAAATTAAATTAAGCCTCTAAATTTAAGTCGTTTATGCAGTAAATTAAAATTAAGGACATTTTGTATAAATTAACTTTTATAGGTGAAATTAAGGTACGTTATACTTATATTCGATAAAAAATAAAGATTTATACAAATTATTGAAAAAGTTCATTTAGTATTTTGTCGCTATTCTCTGCAGAAACTTTGCTGTCATTGTTCATTTTTATAGGTTAGGTTTTAATATATCAAAAGTGCGCGATTGGCGCAGGCGCAAAAACCAAGAAATTATAAAATTAAACTAGTTGAAAATAGCAAACTTCTTAATTTAGTTTAATTAATTTAATTCTTTAGTTTAGATACATAAACGATGTCATTGATGATAAGAGTTGTTCTTAAACTTGTTTAGTTTACTTTTACAATTTTTTTTAATGAATAAGCACGTTTTGGAATCCCTAGAATACGATTTTACTATTTTTGCAACGATGTCTGCATGCGTGTGTGTGTGTGTGTGTGTGTGTGTGTGTGTGTGTGTGTGTGTGCGCGTGCGTGCGTGTGTGTGTGTTTGTGTGTATGTGTGTGTGCGTGCGTGCGTGCGTGCTTGCGTGCGTACGTTCGTGCGTGTGTGTATGTGTATGTATGGATGCATGTGTGTATGTATGAATGTGTGTGCGCGCGTGTATGTGTGTTTGTTTGTGTGTATGTATGTATGTATGTATGTATGTATGTATGTATGTGTGTGTGTGTGTGTGTGTGTGTGTGTGTGTGTGTGTGTGTGTGTGTGTGTGTGTGTTTGTGTGTGTGTGTGTGTGTGTGTGTGTGTGTATGTGTGACGATTTTTTCTCCGTCGATAACTCCAACACTACAATTCTAAAAATTATAATTTTTTCGTTTCGTGGCCGAGTGCCTGAGTGTCTGGTCACGCCCGCATGGTACAAATATGTCATCATCATTACCATAATCTGCGTACAAAGCAGATTGGCACACCCAGCAATGGGTAATATGCCATGATGATATATTTATTTATTTATAATTTTTTCGTATTCCTCTTCGTTACATCCATATGAAGAGCTGGTTAGATTTTGGTTATAATTAGTCGACGGGAAGTACTCCCATTTGAAGATTTTAACAGCATTTCTTGAAAAAACGCTGTTAAATATTATTTTTTCATATAGTTATTATAAATATTAAAGAATATTTTATTCTCTATACGATTTGATTACATTTTATACTTCATATTCAATGGATATTGAGTTAAAGAATTATAAAGATATTAAATTTCATAAAGCAACCAGTAGCCAGCTATGCAATAACATTAGATACAGCTAATATAACTTAAAAAATTCTTATAGACAGATGTCAATGTCAAGTGCGATTAATATAGCATGTTTGTGTTATTATTTTACTGCGTATATAGAATCAATTGTAAGAAACTTTCTGTATGGAATTTGTACAAAATATATAGAACTGAAAGAAGGTAATGTACTGTAAATATAGAACCTTTCGCAAGAAACTGTATGTATGTAATTTGTATAAAATACATAGAACTGACGGAAGGTAATGTGCTGGCCACATCAGACTTTTTTAAATAGTAGTATAAAAACCTTTCAGACAAAAATGAGGGTCTCGAATTCAATTATCCAACTTATCTATCAATCATTTGAAAACAAATCAAAAGTATCGAAATCAAACGCTTTATTAAAACTGGGATAGCCTTTAATCTGATGCGGAGAGGATTAATTTAGCCTTAATCCGGACCTGTTTGTAATTGTCATTTCATTCCATGACCCACGAGAGAACACATGACATTGTCGGCGGATCGATACGTCTTCCCCGCGCCCCTGCCGCACACGGACGCCGCTGGTGGGGCGGGAGTTTGTTTTGCCCCACTCTTCACAGAGTGTTTTATCAAAGTTAATTAGAGAAACTGATTCTCGGATTATGTTGTGCAGTTAGTTGCATTGTTTATAAATAATACCTTTTCATGTATTACTATTTTAGTTACACATAGTTTTTTGTCAACTTTGTATTGTGTTTTCAGCCTAAAATGCTTTAATGAAATGTTTTGTATGTGGGTTAAAGGATTGGTTTGTCTTTTGCACAGGGTCTCATTCAGGGAAATATGTTTTAATATAGATTTTAATATAGGTAAATATACTATACTGGTGATTATGTTTTAGTTATTAGCTTGCTCGTTTCTTAAATAGGACTTCGTTTCAAATAAAATTATTTTTATTATTATTATTATTATTATTATTATTATTAATATTTCTAAAGTGTTTTACGTTTTCCCATTAAAAATACAAGTAAACTTTGTTGTAATATAAATAATATTGTTCTTCAGTTCAATACCAGAAAGGAGCAGGGTGTCCTCCTTCAGCTTTTATCAAAAAGAACGTTGCAGCAATTAAAAAAATAATCAAAAAATACAACAGAGCCATTTGTGCGGTAGTAGAGCATCAACTGAAAATTGGATTCTCAACTGTTAGTAGAAACATACACAACCATCTGCATTTAAAAAAAATCTGATGTGGCCAGCACATTACCTTCCGTCAGTTCTATGTATTTTGTATGAATGTCATACAGAAAGTTCGTTGCAAAAGATTATATTCCTTGTACATTACCTTAAGGCAGTTGTATGTATTTTATACAAATTCCATACAGAAAGTTTTGAGCAAAAAGATCCTATATATAGAAAAACTGATAAAATCTTCAAATGAGAGTACTTCCGGTTGACCAATTATAACAAAAATCTAATCAGCTTCACATGGATGTAACGAAAAGGAATACGAAAGAATTATAATTTTTGGAATTGTAGTATTAGAGTTACCTATCTCATTAGAAAATTTTGTCACACACAAACACACATACACACACACACACACACACACTCACACACACTAAAAAAAATCTGGTGTGGCCAAAACAATACCCCCCGCCATTACCTGGCAGTTTATTTCTTATAATATAGTCTAATCTAATCCAAGTAACTACTTTTTTAAACCCCTCAACATGATTAAATCTCAATTACAGAGTGAGTTCACATTCACACACATCCATGCCTTAGTGGGATTCGAACTCGGAGCCCCGATGGCCCTCAAGACATGAGGCATTGCTCTAACCATTGAGCCACCGGAGCTATAATAAAATGAAGATTAAATTTTAAATACTGGGATAGAATAGAATTCACTAATCCACAAATGAGGATTAATTTTTATTAATCTAAATACAAACCTACAAATTTACATATGCTGGAAACTGTATTGAATTCCTCTTCTATTGTTCTATTTACTTTTTTCTTTTTAAAACGTTACTAATATTATTGTGAAATGATTAGTTCTTTGATAGTGACATTTATATGTCAGTTACATTCATTTGAATAACTGCGTTTTGTTTGTTTAAAACTCTGGGATTTAAATTATAGATAATTTTATAAATTTATCCATAAAATATATAGAAAAAGTATTAATGCAAATCTATAGAAAATTTAATAATCTTTAATTTTTATAATAACATTAATCTCGAAAAATAACATTTAAAGGTATTTTTCGAAGAAAAACTATTTTGAGCTTCTTGTAAAGTGCCATTTCCGGTTATCCGATTTTTACCAAAATCTAATGGGCTCTTTCCATTACAGAAATAGTTCGAAATACAAGGTTTCTAAATTTTCTGAATGATAGTATTTGAGTTACAGTGGAGGATCCACGCATACATACACACAGATATAATCGTGAAAATGTTAAAATTGGATTCTAGGAACCTTAAAACGTGGTCATTTACCAAAATCTCGATATGCGATTTTTAGCACGATCTCTATACCTCCCTTACCAAGGGAAGCGGGAGGTAAAAAGTGTCTGCGGTGAAGTGCACCTTCCAAAAGCTGTAACTCTGTAATGATACATTTTCGGGCATATCTTCATACACCATTTTTTACTATGAAAGGCGTTGAATTGTTTTGTTTAAAACCGTCCGCTCCGAATTGTCCGCAGGGTATTGTCCTGCTCCGAAATGTCCTACAATTCGTCGGTACGAATTCTTCAGAGGAAATTCTTCGCCATTAAACTCTGTTACATTAAAATTTTGAAATAGGGTCAATTAAATTTAGAAGTGTCAGTCATAATTTTGTGATTACATAAAAAGTAAAAATAATATAGCGACAAAATATTTTCCTCTCGATAAATTTTATGGGATACAATTTTTCGCGATGAATTTACTCAAATATTTCAAGTATAACCCAAACAATGGAAATAAAACAAATTATAACTAAATGAAGGTTACATGATGTAACCAAGTAGGCAAATTTTTGCTAATTTATTTGTTTGTTTACTTTTTAAAATAATTATTTGGTTACGTACTTTTTGCCCGTCATCTTGTGATTACTATATTAATTTTTTACACTTGTTTAATGGTGTGATATTATGATACACTTAAAAAACTAGTTGATATCGATTCTTGTTCTTATAAAGTAATAGATATATGCACGAGAATATTAACCAAGGACAATCATAATCTTAATATGAATTGTGATATCTTTATTTCATGAGTCAGTGAGTGGATTGTGTCTTTAAACGTATTATCTTCTAATGAATACGTCAATTGTTGATGCTCACTTACGTACATTGCTTATTATTTTTCATTGCGGTAAAAAACCACAAAATGAAATAGATTATATAATATAGAGTTGTATACTATTAATATTGTTTTTTATAATTTATAATGAAAATGAAAATTATACTTTTTCTACTATTAGGTACGTATTCAAGAAAACAAGTTTTATAATTCATAAAGGCTGTACATTTTTAGTTATTTACATAAGAGTCAGGAAAAGGTACATTACTGACAAAGAGCCAAATCGAAATACAAGGCAAGTCGTGTCGAATATTTTACGGCTCCGAGTCAAGTATTGCTCGTCCAGCAATAATGGAAAAATGACTTTTAAATCCTACGTATGGTATGACTAGCGAATGAAAGTTGACGTTTAAATTATTTTATAGATGTGGTTTCTTTTGAAACCCTAGAGAAGAATAGAATCGTACGAATTATTCAGGTATGAAATTTTTGCATGAACCCATTTAAATACTGGACTAGGAAAGCACAGAAATACATTACTATGTCTGACTAGGGCAACTAAATGTCAAAACAGGGGTACGTTTAATAGTTATTTATGCAACAAGTGTGTAAAGTAGTACTTTTTGGTCGAGTGCAATGTTTTGCGTAGCACGAGACAAAAAACACTATTTTCACACGATTAGTCTTCTATTATTGTACAAATTGTACATTTAATACTAATATTAAAAATTAGGTTATGTTAGAATACATGTCAAAAAAATGTTAATGTTCTTACAAATTAGATTAGTACTCAATCCGTTAAAAAATTATTACATTTGTTTCATTTACAGTGTATATTAATATTTCTTAATAATAATAATAATAATAATAATAATAATAAAAGTAATAAGAATAATAAAAATAATAATAAAAGTAATGATAATAATAAAAATAATAATAGTAATAAAAATAATAATAGAATAATTGTAATAATTATAAAAATAATAATAATAAAAGTAATAATAATAATAAAAATATTTTACTTTAACCTTCAAAAGACCTTGAAACGTCAAACGAGCGTCAAACATAACTATTAATGAAAATAAAAATAATAAATTTAGACCACGTATTTGCTAAAAACGTGTTTTATTGCACCTATAATATATTATTGTATATTATTCTATTTTTTTGTGTTTATATAATGTGCCACAACCAAGAAAAGTCAGGGTTACACACAATTATTATATCTGTGTATTCTTACAAAAGTCTGTACATTGTAATACGTACTTACGAGAATGTGCATATGCTGCCATCTACGCTAAGCTTTGCGCTAAGGGTCTCATAAGCTTGTTCACTATTGGTAACTATTTTATTTGAAGAGATGCGATTTTGGTTAAATTAGCAAAATTGTGCCAAAACTACTGATATCAGCAAACTTAAATTTATATCAGCCGTTCTCAAAATATGGGATCTACCTTTTTTATTTAAAATAGGAACATATATTTTTTATTTGCTTATTCGCTAGTGAATTTAATTCTGAATTCAACGATATAATCGCTTCATACCATCATATAACAATTTTTTTGTGAAAAATCCAAATTAAATTTTATATTAATTTGATTAAAATATGATTATAATAAGTGTTCGACGAATGGAAAAAATGAATTCATATTACTTTTTTACGTAGAATTAGAATGCCTTGAATGAAATTAGTGAATATTTTGTTTTGTCACTTGATCATACTTTTTGTATTAAATGTCAACAAATAACAAAATGCTCATTTATTTCATGCATGGCATTTCTAATTCTACGTAAAAAAAATCTGATGTGGCCAGCACATTACCTTCCGTCAGTTCTATGTATTTTGTACAAATTTCATACGGAAAGTTGCTTGCTAAATTAAATATTCTATTTCTTGTACATTACCTTCCGGCAGCAGCATGTATTTTATGAAAATTTCATACAGAAAATTTATGTCTTAAATTATTATTTTATGACATTTTCTATATACAGTGTAATGTATCTGCAGAAATAAAAGATTTATTATTATTATTTCTTGTACATTACCTTAAAGCAGTTGTATGTATTTTATACAAATTTCATACAGAAAGCAAGAGATCCTATATTTCCAATAAAATTATAAGACAAACACACTATGTCAATTTCACTTGACACTGACATCTTTCAATCAGAATTTTCTAAATATAGTAGCTGTTTTCATAGCTATAGCTACTTTATGAAATTTAATTTCTTTACAATTTTTTAACTCTATATCCATTTAATATTAAGTATAAAATGCAGTCAAATCGTATAGAGAATAAAATATTCTTTAATATTTATAATAACATCAAATGTGAAAAAATTGTATTTAACATAGTTTTTTCAATAAAAACTGTTAAAATCTTCAAATGATGGTACTTCCGGTTGACCAATTGTAACCAAAATCTAATCAGCTCTTCATATGCATGTAACGAAGAAGTACACGAAAAATTATAATTTTTGTAACTGTAGTATTAGAGTTATCGCAGACGAAAATTTTGTTACACACACACACACACACATCCACACATACACACACACACACATACAGACATCATCGTAAAAATAGTAAATTCATATTCTAGGGACCCTAAAACGTGCTTATTGATTAAAAACTCATCATCGAATTTTTCGACCAAAGACAATACCTTCCTTACCTAAAGGTGACGGAAGGTAAAAATGAATTCATATTACTTTTTTACGTAGAATTAGAATGCCATGAATGAAATTAGTGAATATTTTGTTTTGTCACTTGATCATACTTTTTATATTAAATGTCAACACATAACAAAATGCTCATTTATTTCATTCAATGGCATTCTAATTCTACGTAAAAAATAACATGAATTAATTTTTTCCATACTTGGCACTCTTTTTATACACATATTTAAATACAATTAATATAAAACTTAATATGAATCTTTCATTATGCGAAGGTATAAAACGATTATATCTTTGAATTCAAAATTAAATTCTCTAGCGAATAAGCAAATAAAAAATATATGTTCCTAATTAAAATAAAAAAGATAGGGCCCATATTTTGAGAACGGCTGACATAAATTTATTTTTGCTGATATCAGTAGTTTTGCAATTCAAAATGGCAATATTTTGCTAATTTAACCAAACTCGTATCTCTTCAAATAAAAAAGTTACTAATACTGAGCAAGCTTATTGAGACACCCTGTATATTTATAGTAAATCCGTCCCTACAAATCAGAATGTATTTATTTAAGCAATATATATTTTATTAGTTTTAAAATATTTAATGGACATTATTTTGAACATATCTTAAAATTAATTTGCTCTCATATAATTCACAGTACATGTTACAGATTAAATATTTCAATATAGACCCTGTAATAATGCTCTCACATATCATATTTAGGGCTTAATCAAGCCCTGCATTAAACTGAGTTAATATCCGTGTTGATAGTATTTTACGAGTGATTTTCCCTCTAAGTATAAAACTTGTTCAAATCCTACGGAAACTATAAAATCTAACCGCTACTTCCGGTGCATTCAGCTCTTATTACTTCCATCATAAACCTGCTTGTCTTAATTACCCGTTAATGACACCCACTACCACCTACATTCAGTGAGTTGTACTCATTTTGTATGTGAAGATTGTTAATGTTAGCCAACAAGAGGTATCTCTACAACCACAAATTTTTGGGTAAATTTAACTCAATAATAAGAAATAGTAAAAAGATACTTCTGGTTGTTCATTCATTATCAAAAGCTAATCTTCGGCTCTTCCTATTTACGTTCAAACGAAAAAAAAAAAAAAAATGAATCTGACAAATCGTCCTGACTAAATAATTTGGGGCTGAAATTTGTTGCCTATATATTAATTTGAGCGGCAAATGAATAATCCGGTGGTACGGAATTTATACAAAATTGTAACTTTTTTCTATAGTTTATATCTTTTAAAGGTGCATTCACAAATGAAAATTAAGTTTATGGTTTTTGTTTAGGTTTAAGTAAGTCATTCATAAATGTAAGTTTAAATTACCTGAAAATTAGTTTTGATATATACAGACATTTGTATAAATGCTTCAAAAACAAGATTAAAATATCGGTAGAGCAGTACTCAACAAGACACCTGTGCGCCGTGAAACTGTCATTCGCTTGGCATTATTGTTTATATTTCAGCAATTAAGTTTTGACAGTCTCCATGTTCTTCTCGCATTTGTTAAAAAGCCGATTCCACCGAGTGGATACTAAATAAAGATAGTTGTATATATCTGTATCATTTCAGACTCGTTCTTATTGGTTAAGTTTGTGACGTCAAACTAATTCATAAACCTAAAAGATACATTCACAAATGAAAATTAAGTTTAGATTTATGGTTTATACTTTAGATTTAAAGACTTTGGCCGCATATTTTGTAATGACTCCTAGCGGGTGTTCATTTTGTTCCCAGAAAAAAGGCGGCCAAGCATAGGGGCGGCAAAGCCATCCTAACTTTTAAAAAAAATATATATATATATTTAAGAATTTTAAAAATATCAACAGTTTATGAAATAAACATATTAATAAAGCATTATTCTTTTAATAAATAAAGTTTCGGACTGGCAGTCAATATTACAATTTATTCACGCCGACGTTTCGACTATACAATAGTCTTCTTCAAGGCTAGAATCTAAGGACTAATTTGGAAGATTTTAGATCAATCTAAAATCTTCCAAATTAGTCCTTAGATTGGTGTAAAACACACATGTACAGTTACCATTTTAAAATATTTTTTCTTATATTCAGCTTAGTTTATTGTAGTCATCTTGGACAATTTTTTATTAATTGACGATTTTCACTCTGTGATCTGTGTTTTTTGACTATTTATTTATTTATTTTTTTAAATGTCCGACTTGATTGTATCTACGCTTATCCACACGTGTATTTTTTCCTTCAACTCGACCATTCTAGCCCTGAAGAAGACTATTGTATAGTCGAAACGTCGGCGTGAATAAATTGTAATATTGACTGCCAGTCCGAAACTTTATTTATTCCATCCCCAACACAGTCGAACATAATTTTTTGAATTATTCTTTTAAATACTTGGTTTGGCTGACTGGTAAAAATATCTATCCTAGTAGCTATATAGTTTATTTTATTAAAAGACTGAGTATACTTATGATGTCAATCAGTGGCGTAACTAGAAACCTGGCGCCCCTTGCCTTGATTTACGGCCCAAGAAAAATTAAAAGCAAAAAAGAAAAATATTAATTTTTACATTATACCGTGACAGTAGTATTATAATCAATTTTTTTAGGTAATTATTAATTAAACTTTTGCATTATTGTAATCTTATTTTCTTTGTTTTAATCAAGCTTTTCTTTGTTGTAATCAAAAATCTTTAAAAAAAACCCTAAGGAATATAATCAGAGGAACATATTTTCATTAAATTACCACACTCTTGATACAGATATACATAGAAAACAGTTCCCTATTAATTTTAGACAAAAATGTTTCAAATAAAAATTGTACATAATAAAATTCTACGCGTTATTCACTAAACTTGTTTTTAACATAGTATTAGGTAAATGATTTTATTTTTAATTCATTGTGTGCTATTGTTTAGAACTATGCTCTGTTCCATTTAAGCCATTCAGCAGATGGTGCTCGCATTAGCGCCAGTTTTAAGTAAACATCTCTTGTTTTCAATATCAGCCAATCAGAGAGGTCAAAACTATTCCCTATTCTCTGCAATATGAATGGCTTAAATAAATAATTAAAAATAAATAAATAAATACATCATCACGGCTTATTACCCATTGCTGGGTGTGCCAATCTGCTTTGTACACAGATATCGGTAACGATGAAATATTATTAATTGCTTAAATACCTGAAAAATAAAATGGGGGGGGGGGATTTTTATATAAGAACGCTGATAGGTTAGGATCGGCCCTGTAGATATATACACCCATCTTTATTTATTATCCATTTGGACGATATTGTCTTATATATCCACAAAATTATTGGCAGATTAAAATTTTTAATGATCCGCCCAAATTTCCTGAAAAATCCTCCTTTCTGGCCGAAATGGCAGGATTCAGTATCAAAACCGGATCTTCGTTCCATCACTGTTAGTATATCCCTCCTCGTTAGCACTCATTTAGCCATGACAGTCCGCATGCGAGATGTGTGCTTGGGTGTGGGCATCTTGGGGCTGGGATGGCTTGGCCGCGGTCCGAGTGGCAGTGGCGGCGATTAGGGTATGGAGTCGGTGTCGGTGTCGGGTGCCTCCTGACAGATAATCAATATCTCTAGCCTCGGACGAGGACACACGCTCGCACATATACCGCACTCTGAGCACGTGAGAATCACCCAGGACCGGACCCAAGTGAATACGGCAGGACTGGGGTAGGGTAGAGGGAGGGGGAGAATGATTGGAAAAGAGCAATGGCCTTCTTATTGAGAAGTTGAGGACCATATAAGCTCGAATCTATAAACCATCTTTACGGAGTACCAATGAAACATAACATGAGCAAAATTAGTGACTAGATTCACTCAAACTTCGCGATATATTCTATTAAAAACGATACTTGATTTGGATTATAATCAATAAAATTATATTTATATATATATATATATATATATATATATATATATATATATATATATATATATATATATATATATATGAGCCCAAAAAACTCATAATAGTTGGGCCGATTTACAATTTCAACAAATTATAATATTTACGCAAATGGTTGGAAAATTATACAAAATTCTTTCGGCTACTTTATTTATTTATAAGTAAGTACCCGACAGGAACAAAGTTGCCAATTAAGGGGTAGGTACTACAAAATAATACATTTGCATATTATAAGTACAATAAATTGTGCAAAGAATAATTACTATAAGTAGGTTATAGATTAATACAGCGAGAAAATATGTCATCAATTTCTTCTTAAATAATAATAAACAATCAAAAAAAGTCAATATCACAATTAGTATATAAAACATTAAATGCAAAACATGAACGCCTTAAGGGACTTTTTAATTCGTAATTTGTCCTAGCTGTTGGAAAATAATAATTTTTGGCTAGGATGGTTTGTTCTGGGTACATGAAAATTTAATAATTTCTCACAATAAATCCAAGATTTCTCTAACTACAAGTGCCTAAGTTGTTAACGTGTAATTAAAAATCAAACTTGGATCAAATAATACTCCCAAATCCCTTTTAGTGCTAATTGTACACAAATTGATATTGTTCTTTCTATACTCATATAAAATATAATTATTTTGTTTAGTTGAAAACGACATGACCTCACATTTCATTACATTAAACGGCAGTTCAGATTCAAATGACCAAGCCATAATATTATTGTATGACACATTGTAGTTCAAGGCAATCATTGACAGTGTTAACAATTTTATAGATTTTCATATCATCAGCATAAAGAAGGCATTTTGAGTTTTTAATTCGGCCTACTATGTCGTCTATAAATAGAATAAATAACAAAGAGCCAAGATTGATCCTTGAGGAACTCCCCATGTAGCAATAAACGGCTGTGAAGTGAATCCATTGTAAAAAACGTGTAAATTACGATTATTTAAGTAAGATGAAAGTAGTGAAGCTAAGTTTAAGGAAAAATTAAAATTATTTACTAGTTTCAGAATGAGAATATAGCCTTGATTTTTTTTTAAACTGTGGGCCAGCAATGGGTAATAAGCCGTGATGATTTATTTATTTATTTATTTATTTAAAACCTAAAAATTCTTGTAGAAATACAATATCATCCAAATATCTATATATTTAAGTTTTATTGTTTAATATTGAAACACCCTGTATACTACATTAGTCAAGTACTAATAGGGCTGTTGCAAGATTTTTTTATCAGATTTGAAAATATTACCAAATATCCATTGGATATTTTACAATTAATTTTTGAGATTTGGATATTTTGAAAAAGTCACGTGATCTGAAACAGAATGTGACGCCACAGCACATACATCCTCATTGGCGCCAATTGGTCCCTTTAAAGTGTCAATTCTTTGTGTTTTGTTACAAGTGTTGTCCAGTTGTCAAACAAGTGTCAAATTCGTGTTAGATAATAAAAAATTTAATGTAAAATGAATAATTTACGGTATCGTATTGTGCCTTATTGCAAAAATGCTGCTAGGAGCAAACTACTATTGAATTTATAAATATGCCAAAAGATGCGAAGTAAAGAAAATTGTGCCTGGAACATACAATCGTTTTCTGATATAAATTTAGCCACCATCCAGCTATCGACTTTCAGTAAACTGTCCGACTTAACTTGAGTGTCGTCTATTAGCCATTATTACTTTATTACTCATTTATAATGAAAAATGTCAGCGTCAAATGTCAAATTAGAAGTATGTTATTAACATGTGACAAACTATCGCCTACGTTTATTTATCTAAAAAAATAAACGAAGGTAATAGAAAAACTGTTTTTCTATTGGCTGTGAATGACGTAATGTATGTGCTTCTACGACGAGTGGGAGGTTATTTTTCATGACTATTTTTGGCGCAAATCTTTTAATTTAATTATTTACGAAAATAACAACAAATTATTAAAAAATAATAATTTAATTTAAATTACTTTTTGAAAAATGTGAAACAGGCTCATTATAAATCTACCACATTGCAGCTTCTTTGTACGTAGAAACTATAAGTTAACTGGCGTTGTTAGTATTACCATTATTTACATAATTTAATTCTTATATAACTGCAAATATTTAATACAAATAATAATTCTATTGAAAATTTGCATATTTCCCGTAATAATAATGTTAATCTAATAAGGCTAATAGTCGTAATAAATGAGAGTAATGTGAATGAAAGTCGCGCATTGTTTTGGATGAGTATCTTGATCGTGCGTTACATCAACAAATACAGTTAAAAATGCTATAGGGGGCGTATGACCTCTTACAAATATCTTCCCACACTAGTGAAACAAAGAGTTGAAGTTGTAAATTATATAATATATTAATGCTGACAGACTGTTCCCTCTTGTAGGAGGTCTATACAATGAGAAACGAAATGTGAAATGATTTCTTGACAACAATAACAATAACAATGATACCCGTCTGCTTTAATTCAGATATCTAACTTACAAATGCTTTCGTTCGCTTGACAAACCTAGCGAGAAACAAAGTTTGTTTAGTTAAATACCAAAGTTTTCAAAGTTTAGATATTTCAAAAACTTGTGTGAGGACTTCAACAAATTCAAATTTTCCACTTTTATTTTATTGAAATCTTGATATGTCGTACACTTTAGTCTCGTGGCCGCGTGCTTGAGTGTCTGGTCGCGAATCTGGAGAACCGGGTTCGATCCCGAACGACGCCTAATATTTCGAATTTTAAATTGCACAAAATTGACCCCTGTGGTGCACTCTCCACGCCAGCAATGAGTGCCCCTGAGGTGACGCCTGGTAAACGCCCGCACGGTACAAATATGTCATCTTCATAACCGAAATCTGTGTACAAAGCAGATTGGCACATCCAGCAATGGGTAATATGCCGTGATGATATATTTATTTATATTTATTTTATTTTTTAATCCTGATTTATGGTAGTGGAGACTCCGTTTCATAAAATAATTGCTATACGCAAAAGTTTGTATCTCTACCTATTTTTGAATTATGTTCTCCAAAACTCATATACATCCACTTTTGAGAAAAACTTTGTCAATTTTCAAAAATCTATTTTTACCTTTCGAAACAGTTAAGGAAGGTATTGTCTTTGGTCAAAAAATTCGGTGATGAGTTTTTAAGCAATTATCACTTTTTAGGGTCCCTAGAATACGATTTTATTATTTTTACGATGATGTCTGTGTGTGTGTGTGTGTGTGTGTGTGTGTGTGTGTGTGTGTGTGTGTGTGTGTGTGTGTGTGTGTTGTGTGTGCGCGCGTGGGTGCGGCGCGCGTGTGCGTGTGGGTGTGCATGTGCGTGTGCGTGTGTGTATGTGGATGTGTGTGTAACAAAAACTTCACCTGCGATAACTCAAATACTACAATTATTCCAAAAATTATAGTTCTTTCGTATTATTCTTCGTTACATCCTTATGAAGAGCAGATTTGATTTTGGTTATAATTGGTCAACCAGAAGTACCCTCATTTGAAAATTTTAATTTAATTTGTTAAATATCATTTTTTCACCTACCGAAAGATAATGTACAATAAATATAGAATCTATACTTATCTGAAAATTAAATATTGACCAACGTCGCCACAACATTTAACATAATACAATTATTTGATTTAAAAAAAAAAACAAAAGCCCACCTAAGATGACCTCTGAACAGTAAACAAGAAATCCCATTGAATCAAGGTCGTAACTCTTATAGTTTTCGAGATAGCAGACGTAAACCCCGTAAAAACTCATTTTTCACTTCCTCAAATATCGGAAACTATGGAAGATCGGACTCAAGTTGATTAAACTTTTTTTACTCATTTTGGCCAGTACTATATGCCCTTAATTTTTTTTATAGTATTTTTGAAAGACCTGTATGTAATTTTAGCAACTTATGCTAAATATTATAACAATGCTATATTTTTCTTTTAGATATTTCGAGATGATGACATTTTTAGAAGACTAACATTTTCTATTTTAATTAACACTCCTAAGTTTTATTGAAATCTTGATTTGTCAACACGGAATATACTCCAATGTTTTTGTTGAATTTTAAATGTTGTTTCTCCTTCTCCCAAATATTTTGCGGAGTAATCTAAAGAATGAAGTGGAGTACATCTGGAGCTAACAATCTAGTATTCTAATGCTTGGCAACCATTAACCCTTAAAGCTCGTAAATCGACGCCGCGTCCCTCGGAGGGTGCGAAAGGACACGAGGGTTGAGGGTAGCTGTAGCTAGCTAGCTACGGTCGGGGTAAGACAATGAAACTTATTGAATTTGCGAACAACCAACCGCCCTGTATACGCTTACGCTTCAGCTATGAGAATTGTGTAGATGAGAACACAGATGGGAAGTGGATATGTTAGGTTAGGATAGGGCTAGGGCGCGGCAACTTTGAATTGGGAAACTTGTTACAATTAGGATACCGCACATAAAGACGTTGACAGTGATTTAAATACACAAACAATAAATATATCAAAACAAATGGATTTTTACTGGTTAACAGCCATTTGATATTATACTTTATTATATTTTATGCGTATTGAATTTAAATGTAAATATTTGCTTAATAATTATTCTAACCTAACTTTTGAAAGATTCTTTGCCCATTGATATTAAAAGTACGATTTTTTGATAGGTTAGCCTGTAAAATGTTACTTTTACTGGCTATTGATGTTATTTGCATAGCATCCGCTCGACAAACGCATCGCAACATAATTTGATGGCGATAACTTTCAAAATAGGTATTAAAATAATCACTAAATATTTAATATTAATTCTAAAATCGTCAAAAAAAAATGTGTTCAACACCGCACCAAATACAGAATTACAGCTTCAGCAGCATTCATGAAATAGCAGCCTCTGTTGATATTATGTAACTTTGTAGTATCTAAACTACGTCAGAATGGCGGCAAATTTAAATGCCGATTTAATTAAATACAATCCATATTTATATCACTCTTGTTGACTTGTTTTACGTTAAACTGTTACATTAAATTCAATACAATAATCAATTTACTTATAGCACTTATAGGTTACAATCTATTTGAATCTCTAATTAATAATTCAAAGAAAACTAAATACCCACCCTAAATTTGTTTCGAATAATTGATTTTGATTGGTTACTGGTATCGGTATACTATACGAATAAATACTTAATAAACTACATAATAAATTATTAATGAGTTTGTTTCTATAGGTATATGTACTTTACAGATAAAATAAACTGTCATTTTGTCTTGTATATCTGTCACTTGAAATGAAAGAGAACATTTTTCGAATCATCTGCTTTGTCAGTTTTTAAGTTAACCTGAAATTAATTTGACAGTCTTTAAGTTTCCTAGAAATTAGTTTAAAACCTTTCCAAAAGAAGATTGGTTGGGAGTGGAAGGAAATAATAGTGAAGATGAACGTAAACAATATTCCTTTGGTTTATATTCAAAATGTGCCCAAACTGCAGCCTTCACTGCTTCGTCGTCACTGAAATGGCGTCCTCGAAGGTTTTTTTCAAATCTCCAAACAGATAGTAGTCACTGGAGGCCATATCTGGACTATAAGGAGTGTGATCAATTTGTTCAAAACTGCAGTCACGAATTGCAGCTTGCGCAATTGCAGCAGTGTGCACGGCTGTATTGTCATGCAGCAAACGCATGCCTTTGCTTAGTTTACCACGTCTTATTTTCCGAATATTTTGTTGCAATGCTGCATAATATGCCCCTTTGACTGTCGTATTACGTTCTTTAAAGTCTATAAGAAGAATGCCCTCACTATCCCAAAAGATCGTAGCCATCACCTTTTTTGTCGACTGACAGACCCTGAACTTCCTTGGCGGTGTTTTTCCTTTTCGCCTCCATTTCATCGACTCCCTTTTGGATAAAGGATCATAGTAGTGAACCATAGTTTCATCTCCTGTGACAATTATCTTCAACACAATGTTGTGTTTACATCACATAGCTTCAAAAAAATTTGAGCACATTCGACACGACGTTGGCGTTGAACTGCTGAGAGATGTTTAGGGACCCACATTGCACTAACTTTATTCATGCCTAAATGATCGTGGATGATTCGACAAATACTTGTATCAGAGAGCCCCGTCATTTGAGACATTTCTTTCACCTTCAAGCGTCGGTCGCCTAATACTACATTTTCAATAAGGGCAATAATGTCGTTCGTCACCACGTCCGCTGTCCTTCCTGTTCTGACGTCATCTTCCAATGATTCCTGCCCAAATCGACACCGTTTCGACCAATCTTTTAGCACAGAATAAGACGGTGAATTTTTCCATAAACTCTATGCAGTCGATCTTTGATACATTGAAGAGAAAGGCCTTCTCGGGTAAAGAATTTGTTAACAGCTCGATACTCAATGCGTCTATCGCAAACCGCGGCGGTGAAATTTGCTGTTCTTTTCGATTCGCAGTTTACTGTAAAGTCACTAGATTCTGTTCGTTCCGTTTTTCTAGTAACTTGCGGTAAAACGCCGCGGCAGCTGGCGGTGATAATTTTTACAGTGACTCTTGACTCGGTGGTATAAAAATAATTCGCGGCTACATATGAAGTGCCAGTATGACAGTGTTTGACAAATAAATATTAGGAAAAAATTGTTATTTTTCAATAAGTATGCTCTGTAATGTTTCAGTTTTAGAAAATGAAATACATTCGCAAAATATATAAATGTCATATGAATTATGATTTGTAACAAGGTAAATTTAAATTATAACAATAGTAAACAATTAAAATAATGGGAAATGGAATAATATATTTTACTGAGTTTTCTTTATAATTATAAAAGCCTGTAATATCTTCGAAAATAATTTAACGCAAACGGATCGAACAGAAAAATAATTTTTAGTAACTTAAATTATTACCGCGGCGATTGGCAGTGAATCGCAAAACGCAGCGACAATTACCGCCGCGTTTTGCGGTAAAACGCAGCATAGCGGAACGAACAAACCTAAAATTCGTGACTTCAGACTTAAACTGACGTGTTATCAACATATTGATTTGCTGTAATACTTGGATCTATATCAGGCCGGAAATTTTTGGCGCTGTTCTCGTAATTAATGTTTTTTATTCGAGGTTTGCCAAATATCAAATCCATTTCTTCACTAGATGAATCGGATAACAATGATTCTGGATCATGTACAAATACTAAATCACTCATTATGTTCACTAAACAATAACAGATTATGCTTCGTTACTTTCTTCGCAACGCGCGAAAATTGTGGTGCGCATGTGCTGACAAATGGTAGATAGCACAGACCAGTGGATGGGTCTGACTGTCCTCGGATGTAATTCATGTATGCGTTCGAAGACTGTACGAATAAACGCCAACAGTCCAAGGGACACTTCAGTAACGCAGTCTGTAGGAACGATATTTTTAAAATGTGCATACGTCTGATCTATCGACAGTCCGGAGTAGCTGTAGGATCAGATATATTACTGCCACCTATTGACTAAGTTGCTTTTCAAATGACCCTTTATTGTTTAAGCCATATTAATAATATCTAGGTGAGTTCAAATTAAATTAGTGTGTAAAATGAAATCCGTATAAATCTCGTGGGTACGTGCCTGCCTAGTGTATGATAAATCTTCAGCAGTAGGTATACAATAAAGCAAAGAGGAGTGTATTTAACCCATATGAATATGTGTGTGTACAGCACGCTCATGAAATGTGCAACATCCTCTCTGGTTGTGGTGTTATCGAGGGTTCGTTCACGCATAGCGCATAGACCCATTGTATCCGTAACGTAACCGTGCCGTAAGCTCTCCATATAGTTAATCAATAACAGTATAACACAGAACACAGTACAGTATCGCTTGTTTCGCACAACAAGATTACAAGGAGAATTCATACCAGATGCTAAAGCTAAAGATGGATCATCAGCTATCATCAAAGAATAGCAATGCATAAGGGATGGTTGAAAGAAGCGTTGATTTATATAAAATTACGAAATTATATATTGTTGCTGATGTCCAGATTCCCAGATTGTGATCGCAGAAACTAAGGAGTAACAAGGGACTTCAAAGGAAGGATGTTGATGTTGAACAAAATTTGGACAAAGGCTTAAGATTAAAGAGAATTAAATGAGAATAAGCATTAAGGCACAGTATAAAAAGTATTATACAGTGGCGAAACTCATGATTCTCTGTCACAGCGCGCCTGCGTCAATCAGCGCAACCAGAACATGGCGTCCCTTTAGTTAGGAATATGAGCATCAAGTTTAACTTTTATCACACAATTAAAATATTCAATACAATTATTTATTTGTACATAAAATATATTGAACGGTCATATATTTTAAATTTATAACAATTTAGCTAAATTTCAGTATATTTTGTACATAAAATAAGGCTCAAGAAATATGCATCCGTGTCTGCCTGTTGGTATCGCCGCCTATGGCATTGTGTTCAATGATTCTGACAGAAGGCGGGAATATAATAGTCTTGAACGATAATAAAATCACAGACAAAAATTTGTGTATAACTTTTTATTTGTATTGTATAACTGGTTGTATACGATATTATACTTTGCGGTACCATTTGAATTGGCGCCACTACGCGCAACTGAAACATAGCGGCTTCATTCAAGGTCACTCAGTTTGGTATCAAAAGTTAAAAGGTGCCGACACAGAGTTTCGGTACTGTATATGTTGTGTATACTGTGATTAAGGCATCAAAAGTAAAGAGGAGAGAGAATGGAACATTTAAGTTCCTACAAATACCTAAAGTAACTTGGTATAACAATTGTAAGCAAGATATTAGAAGAAGAATCGCCCACAGAAAGACACTGATATAGTTGGAGGAAGGAATCTATGAAACTGACTTATGCAGGGTTTACAACCTTTTATGCACGGATGGGCTTTTTTTTGTATAGATTTTGTAAATTGAAACTATATAATAAATAAGACAATAAAACAAGATTTTAGTTTATTAACTGGGAAAAAATATGTACTTATAAAAGAACAAGATATAATAAAATAGAGATTTAGTACAGAGTACATGTACAGTACCGTGCAGTCAGATTAAAAAAAATACATGTAACAAAAAAAAAACAACACCTACTAATATAGAGATTTAGTACAGAGTACATGTACAGTACGGTGCAGTCAGATTTAGAAAAAAATATTTACATATAACAAAAAAATAACACATAATAAATACAGAGTACATAGTACAATATAGTCAGATTTAGAAAAAAATTACATATAACAAAAAATGACACATTATAATAAATCCAGAGTACATAGTATACAGTTCAGTCAGATTTAGAAAATAGTTATTTATTTATTTATTTATTTACGTATATCATACACTATTTTTTCTACAAACACTATGTTTTAAATTAAATTTCTAATAATTTTTTGACATTCACTTTTAACACTAGTGTCAAAAGTAACAATGATCTGTCACTTTTAACACTGGTGTCATGACATTTTTAACGCTAAAAACAAACATTAAAAAGCCCGCTTTTAATAGATCTCAGTTTGTCTTAGCTCACCTCAGTTGCCTCACTAATTTTTACCGTTCTTTTTATCATAACGGAGATGAGATAAAATAAGACCAAAGTGAGAACAGTTCTTCCCCCCTTCCCGATTCTTAGTTATCTCTGGAGGTTGTGCTTGTTGAGTTTTTAATGTTAGATGAATGGTGGGGATGAATGTTTTGCCGTCACAGGTTATTGTAAAGATTATTTGTTTATTCATTTAATAAATATTATTATTATTTAAAGAATAAATAAATATGCACACAACTCTCTGGAAAATAATATAGCAAAGAGACGTAAACTTCATAGAATTAAAAATTATGTGGAAGTTATAGCACAATTTAGAATGTGTCGCACTACATGTTATTATGTAAACGATAGAATAACAGAAGCCCATATAATGCCCACTCATAGTTTTGGGCGATCCAAAATAACACCTGAAAATATCGTTGTTGACCGATGAAAAGCTACTGTCAAATTCAAATTGTACGTGGTACACACACAGAACACATCTAGCGACATCAGTCATTCAAGTTACGAACAAAATTTGTCTTTTGTCGTTCTTTTTACTTCCTAAAAATGTCACTTGATCTCAACTCCGTTCATGTCAAACTCATCTCATTTTGAGATGAGATGAGATGAGACAATTGATAAAAAGAACGCGACTTATGAATGCTTCTGCTTGTTGTTTAGGCTTTTATCCCAGTATCAATATCAATTTCTTGATACCATTACCATAGCAACAACTTAAAACACGCCCTGAAAATAGAGTTGTTATAATAATAATAACATACCAATCGGACGTTAATATAATAATGTATTTGCATTTTTAAAATTTGAATACAATTATCTGTAACTACTTATTTGAAATAGAACAAGACAATATGTAAAGTAAAAATAAATTTATAAATATAGAGTGTAGGTTACATTATTCACTTGCCAAGTAAATACATACATAATGTATTACATACCTATACATTTTTATGTTCTGTTATGTAATTATTTCATATTTAGAATGTTTATTTGCGTATCAATTACCATCTTGCATTGTATTCTATTAATATGTCGGAGTATGATTAGAGCCTTACTTTTAATATTGCATGGCATTGTTCATTAATAAGACTTATAATCACATCATCACTAGCTAATCCGTTGTTAGTAGGGGCAGCAGTGGCCATGTAACACAAATCCTTCATTAAATGTAATCTGAACTTATGGATTACAGGCCTGGAGGCAACCATCAATTATGAATGTATTCTTTAAAGCAACAGGCTTGCGTCCTAAATCGATCGTATCCCATGTTTTCATAACATTTTTATTTCAATTTCATTTTAATTACAGATTATTGTTTTCGACTTTTGTGAATATTTTACAATTTTCAATTATTTCTGAAAAAAAATCAAATATTCGGAAATTTGCAAATAAATGAAAAATAACAAAATTTATTCCTGATATGCCACAGAGAGGATATTTTTCACTAAATAAATAATGATTTAATGGAAATTTCAAAAAATGCACATAATCTTGAACCAAATATTTCATCTCCAAATAGGTTTACTGACTATTATTTAGAAACTACGTATAATACTTTACTTCAATATCCTGACTTTTTACCTTCCGTCACCTTTAGGTAAGGAAGGTATTGTCTTTGGTCAAAAAATTCGGTGGTGAGTTTTTGATGAATAAGCACGTTATAGGGTCCCTAGAATACGATTTTACTATTTTTACGATGATGTCTGTATGTGTGTGTGTGTGTACGTATGTGTGTCTGTGTGTGTGTGTGTGTGTGTGTGTGTGTGTGTGTGTGTGTGTGTGTGTGTGTGTGTGTGTGTGTGTGTGTGTGTGTGTGTGTGTAACAAAATTTTCGTCTACGATAACTTCCATACTACAATTCTAAAAATTATAATTCTTTCGTATTTCTCTTCGTTGCATCCATGTGAAGAGCTGATTAGATTTTGGTTAGAATTGGACAACCGGAAGTACCCTCATTTGAAGATTTTAACAGTTTTTCTTGAAAAAACTATGTTAAATATCATTTTTTCACATTTAATGTTATTATAAATATTAAAGAATATTTTATTCTCTATACGATTTGACTGCATTTTATACTTAATATTAAATGGATACGGAGTTAAAAAATTATAAAGAAATTAAATTTAATAAAGTAGCCATAGCTATGGAAACAGCTACTATATTAAGAAAATTTTGATTGAAAGATGTCAGTGTCAAGTGAAATTGACATAAGGTACGTTCTATCAATGTCAGAAATATTCCTACTAGAATAAGAATATTCTTAAATCAATAGAACGCTCAGTGGCAAATAACTGTCAAGTAAAAAATAAATACGATAGAACAGTGGGAGTGTTTATGTGTTATTGTTAGTTAACAACTAAAGCTAAATTTGTATGTTTATTTTGGATCTTCAAAATGTTGTTATTACAGAGATTATAATTATATAAAAATATATTAAATAATAAAAATGTAAAGGAGGTATTTCTTTGAGCACAGTCTAATCTGAACATTGACAAATGTAACAGAAAGGTACGCGCGACAGTCGGCTAGTACAATTTTGAATTTATCTCCAATCTATATATCTTCCAACCAGCGCTTCCAGCTCTGAAGTTGGAATATTCAGATTTTTTTGACGCAAAAGAACGATCATTGAGGTTCTACTAGAAGAAGTAGTAAGATTCCTGACACCGATGGAACGTACCTATAGTGTGTTTGTCTTATAATTTTACTGGAAATATAGGAAATTTTGCTATAAATTTTCTGTATGGAATTTGCATAAAATACATGCAACTGCCGGAAGGTAAAGTACAAGAAATATAATCTTTAGCAAGGAACTTTCTGTATGAAATTTGTACAAAATACCACGCAAAATACATAGAACTGACGGAAGGTAATGTGCTGGCCACATCAGATTTTTTAATATAGTACCAATAAATTCACATGGTCTCAAATATGACGCCCGTTCTTTTGGGATTTGTTTCAGGGGCTAAAACAAGTCAAAAATTATGAATGGAAAATTTTCTGATTGTCTGAGTTATTAACCGCCCGAGTCACAAAAAAGATTAAGTTAATCCTTATTTTTGGATTAGCGAATTTTACTCTAATCTTGACAGTTTATTTCTTAAAATATAGTCTAAAGTACCTTTTTTAAACCCATCGACAGGATTAAATCCCAATTACAAAGTGGGTTCACATTTACACATATCCGTGCCTTTGTGGGATTCGAACCCAGAGCCCCGAAGGCACTCATGACATGAGGCGTTGCTCTAACCCTTGAGCCACCGGAGCTAATAAAATGAAGATTAAATTTTAAATACCGGGATAGAATAGAATTCACTAATCCAAAAATGAGGATTAGCTTAAACATTTTTTGAATTGTTAATTTTTATTAATCTAAATACATACCTACATATTTACTTATGATGGAAACTATATTGAATTCCTTTTCTCTTGTTCTATTTACTTTTTTCTTTTTAAAACGTTACTAATATTATTTTGAAATGATTAGTTCCTTGCTAGTGACATTTATCTGTCAGTTACATACATTTGAATAACTGCGTTTTGTTTGTTTAAAGCATAAGCTCTGGGATAAATATATAGAAAAAGTATTAATGCAAATCTATAGAAAATTTAATAATGTTTAGTTTTTATAATAACATTAATCTCGAAAAAATAACAGTTAAAGGTATTTTTCGAAGAAAAACTATTTTGAGCTTCTAGTAAAGTGCCATTTCCGGTTATACGATTTTCACCAAGATCTAATGGGCTCATTCCATTACAGAATAAGTTCGAAATACAAGGTTTCAAAATTTACTGAATGATAGTATTTGAGTTAGAGTGGAGGATTCACACATACACACATTCACACATAGACACACACACACAGACATCATCGTGAAAATGTTAACATTGGATTTTAGGGACCTTAAAACGTGGTCATTTACCAAAATTTCGATATGCGATTTTTAGCACGATCTCTATACCTCCCTTACCGAGGGTAGCGGGAGGTAAAAAACAAATATTAACATTTAAGTTAGTCAGCTTGGTGGCTGAGCAATTTAGCGCACAACTCGTAGCTCGCAATGACGTCACCCGAACCAGGTTCCGTGCGTTCGATTCCCGTCGACCGACAATGTGTGATTTGCCGTAAAAAATAAATACAGCTACTTGTATTTATCACATTCGGATGCTATAAGCTGGCCACTTATACATAAATGTAGCAATAATGTAGCAATGGCTGAAATCCAACCGACAGTACGGCAGTGGTAAAACACTGCGGCTCGGTGAGTCTGGTTGGAGGGTAAACGGCGATTAAATAAATAAACAAATATGTAATCATCACTGCATGTTACCCATTGCTGTGTGTACCAATCTATATATATATATATATATATATATATATATATATATATATATATATATATATATATATATATATATATATATATATATATATATACCGTGTGTCTATCTTAAAGGTGTACATAGGAGATTAACATAGGAAATCAGTTTTTTGCAATTTCCTGCACGCCTAATTATTTTAAATAAAAACGCGTGAAATAAAAGTTTTAGGGCATAAAATTCTGCATCTAAATCAATAAACAGAATTACCTTTGCATGCTTTGTAACGACAGAAATTAAATATGAAAATGTCGAAAATTACGTTGAAAATATCAACAGCCATGGAATTGAACAAAAAATAAATAAATGCTTGACGTTTTATCAAATTGTCAGAAACGTCAAATAAGTTAACTTACGTTGTGACAGATAAAACATCGAGCATTTATTTCTTTTTTGTTCATTTCCATGGCTGTCGATATTTTCAACGTAATTTTTGAGATTTTCATAATTAATTTCTGTCGTTACAAAGCATGTAAAGGTAATTTTGTTTACTGATTTAGATGCAGAATTTTATGCCCTAAAACTTTTATTTGACGCGTTTTTGCTTAAAACAATTAGGCGAGCAGGAAATGGCAAAAAACTGATTTCCAATGTTAATCTCCTATGTACACCTTTAAGACAGACACACGGTATATGTAGACCCTGATGAAGGTACAAGTATCAAAACATAGGTTTTGTAAGAAAAAATACTGTATTACTGAAATTTCGTGTACTTGTTAACAAATACTTTTTATTAAAGTTTAAATGTCAATATTTGGCTTTTTATCAAAACCGTGATAACGAGAGACAATAATAAATTTGTCACTATTAATTTTTAATCTAGTTTAGCTCCCTAAATCAAATCCCAAAAGCACTGGCCTCATATTTGAAACACCTGCATAATAATTCATTTCAAAAAACTGTTTCAAAAGTAACACATATTAAACCTATTTGAATATGGAATCATACCAGGCTATCTTATCAAATGTGTATTTAGTCCACCGTTGTTTAATATTCCTGGTTAGAGATTTCATTTCACGTTTCGAAAATATTAAATTAACTAGACAATCTGTATACTGAACTGAACAATGTGTTAAAAGTCAGAGCTGTAATCATATCACTGTGTGACAAAACAAATACGAATGTGGTTACTATCAAGCGCATGTAAACAGGATAAACAGCTGTTGATTGCCGGCCAGTGTGGTAAAAACCCTGCAACTTTGATAACTTCACTACGTTTACACACAGATTGTAAGCAGTGTTGGAAAAGAAACTGGAAGATTCCGCGACAATATTTATAAATACATACGAGTATAATACGTCTTCAACTCAATTTTATTTCTTTAATATAGTATGTTCAAAAAAATTCCTAACTCGGAGTAGGCTATGAACAAAGAAACGTATGTCAATTTAAAAATATTTAATTAAATGTCAATTTGACATAAGATATTGTCAAACATGTTATCAATAGAAATCAAAACTTTTCTTCTTGTATCTTATTTTAGAAATGGAAACAAATTAGAAAACGACGAATGTCAATATAATCCTTCTTAATTGTCTTTTCTCCTTAAAATTACATTTCAAGATCAATTTTGACAACTTGGCTTTTGAATTGAATAATGATCAGACACACGTTTCTCTGTTCAAAAATTGCAGCCCTCGCTACCCTCTGGCGACATTATCTTAATCTTAATACTTTAACAAATACACTTGTTGAGTAATTCTAATGGGAAACCATTGAAGGGTGATAACAGACATACCAAAATAAAATTAATTTACACATTAACAAAAAAAAAATGTTTCCTCTTTCAATAAACTTAAATAACATTAGCAATTCTTATTGTTAGTATTTACTACGCGTACGTAAAAACCTTTTAAATCAAAGAGAAATCATTTCCTTCTACCAATATTTTTACCTCTCGCTAAGAGACGTACCTATTGAATACATGCTAAAAATCACATATCCAGATTTTTGTGAATAAGTACGTTTTAAGGTCCGTAGAATCCGATTATAACATTTTTACGATGATGTCCGTGTCCGTGTGTGGATGTGTGGATGTGTGTGTGTGTGCGCGCGTGCGTGCGTGCGTGCGTGGGTGCGTGCGTGCGTGCGTATGTGTGTGTGTGTGTATGTGTGTGTAAGTTGGACAACCGGAAGTAGTTACAAGAAAAAAATCATCTAAATATTATTTATAGAAAATTTATGTAAATACTTATATTAAAGACCGTTAAATTCTTTATTCGGTAAATATAAATTCATTATTATATCTTCTATAGATTTAGAGATAAAGAAATGCATATAAAATAATTTGATGTAATAAATCTCAGATCAAACTACTTCAAGGCAAGAAATTCAAATGTTTGTAATTGACACATAAATGTCACTGTCAAAAATATTTGTATGCCACTGTCAAAAATATTTGTACATCATTATGAAAATTAAAAAAACTCAACAACGCAAAAGAATATACGTAAAAACGAATATAAAAAGAATTTGCGAAAAAATGAATATAAAGAAAAAAATCTGATGTGTGCACCACACGACTTCCTTGTACACAAGACCAATATGAAGTATAGACCCAAGTATAAAATTGCACGTATTTGACGTAATTTGACATTAGCATCTATCTTTTTATTTTTTTGTTATTTTTTGTCCTAATCCATAGCAAGCTTCATTACAAAAACCAAAAAGTATATACGTTTTAAATATACATATCTCGCTTATACAAAGGGCTAATTTAATAATACTTAACAATACTAGGCGCAGAATTTAATTCTCTAAATTTTATTTGAAGCCTTTATTTCTAAAATCAAGATGAAACCATTTTATTGAAGAAAAACTGTTAACAACTTCAGGTAATATGTCACTTCCGGTAAGCCTGTTTTAACCAAAATCTACTATTTAATTCCAATTGACATAAAAGTCTTATATACCAAATTTGAAAAGTTTCAGATTTTTTATTTTATTTTACAGAATAACTATTTATTAATTAATATATTTTTCACATTAGTTAATTTAGTAATTAATGTAATAATACATACAATAAGTAACAAACATATTTAATTCGATATTTCTGTTATTTTCATACACGCACTTTGAAATATTCAAATATTGCGTCTTATGTAAATTTGTCCTCTTTTTCTGTATCCGGTCATACACAAAATTATCGAAAAATTAGCAAGTCGCCTACTTAGTTTATGTAATTTTATTCACAAAACATATTGCACGCAGAATGTTTATTTCTGAAATCGTACGCTATATTTAAATGTAGGTCACTTCAACTTTATGTTACTTTATTTATAGAATAAAATTAAATTTATTTTTATCTAGAAACAATAGAAATTCCTACATTATGAGCGAAATATATTTCAGAAAAGAATGGTTAACTTTATAAAGTCAGCATCATCTGGAATGAAACTAATAAATTGAACGATAAGTTAAGTTATAATCATTGATAATGAACTTTGTGATCAAGTTTATGTGAGATCATTGTTTTTAAAATATTTCCTTTGCTTTCGATAAAGAACTAGACTAGTAACTCTTATCATTTCTTTTAGTTTCTTGATATAATGTTATCGTTAAGTTCATTTATTTTGCTCCGAAATTTTCAAAGGAAACATAGTTTTTATTATTGTTTGATTTTAGATTTATTTAATTGTTCTGGTTTCAATACGTTGTAAAGTAGTTAATATAACTTCAACTGATAACATTATTTTATTGGGAAAATAATTAATGTTGTTACATTAACTGCTTAGTTAGTCGCATTTACTTACATACGTATTTATATAACGTTACACATTAAGTGCACTGTATTACATTAAAATGCAAAGTATATTTTCTCAGTATGTTATACAAATGCTCAGAAAAGTACAAGTAGATGCTGAATAAAATTACGAAATACTCAGGAAAAGGTTAGGTTATGTTAGGTATTTATTACTGTGAGTTTAGTATTTTTTAATAGAAATTTATTATTTGTCACTCTGTGCTGTCTTAAAATATTCGTACATTATTTAATATCTTTCATATAAGAAAGTTTTCGTTTAATAGCAGAAAAATTATTAGAATAAAAATAATAAAAAATATATATTACCAATAATTTTTTGGTAATTTTCTACTGCACAATTTAATTAAATTTGGTGAAATATGTAGGATGTCCAGGAAGTTACCTTTTAGACAAAAAAGTTTACGCTGGAAATAGTTAAATATCATTTTTTTACATTTAATGTTATTATTATTATTATTATTATTATTATTATTATTATTATTATTATTATTATTATTATAATTATATATATATATATATATATATATATATATATATATATATATATATATATATATATATATATATATTAAATGATATTTTATTCTCTACACGATTGGATTACATTTTATACTTCATATTCAATGGATTTAAGGTGCATTCACAAATGAAAATTAGGTTTAAATTTATGGTTTATACTTTAGATTTAATGACTTTGGCCGCATATTATGTAATGACTCTATTCACACTTCAGAATTAAGGGTCTCTGAATCCAAACCACAAAGCTAAACATTGCAAGGTCCAAACTTAGGTTTATGATTTAGTTTGACGTCACAAACTTCACCAATGGGAACGAGTCTGAAATGATATAGATATATACACCCATCTTTATTTAGTATCTACTTGGTGGATTCGGCTTTTTAAACAAATGCGAGAAGAACATGGAAACTGTCATAACTTAATTGATGAAATATACCAATAATGCCAAGCGAATGACAGTTTCGCAGCGCAAATGTGTCTTGTTGAGTACTGCTCTACCGATATTTTAATCTTGTTTTTTGAAGCATTTACATAGATGTCTGTACATATCAAAACTAATTTTCAGGTAATTTAAACTTTCATTTATGAATGACTTACTTAAACCTAAACAAAAACCTTAAACCTAATTTTCATTTGTGAATGCACCTATAGAGTTAAAAAATTATAAAGAAACTAAATTTCACATAGCAGCCAGCTGTGTAATAACTATGGAAACATCAACTACATTAAGAAAATTGCGATTGACAAATAATGTCAGTGTCAAGTGCAATTGACATAGTATGATTGTGTTATAATTTGACTGGAAGTATATAGAAACTCTGTATGAAATTTGTACAAAATAAATATTTGTAGAACTGACGGAAGGTAATATGCTGGCCACATCAGATTTTTTAAATAATTAAAATTGAAAAGTACAAAAAATATATTCATATTGGGAATTAATGTTTTATCTAACGATTAAATTTATTTTAAATTGGAATTATAGAAAAGTTGCATTATTTGTATTTGCAATATATTTTAAAATATCATTTGTTGTAATTGTAAAGTGGCCCAAGGCCAAACGAAATTATAGATAAATGGACAATATAAATTAAACACTTTTGTCCCTATACTGGGTGAGTCTGGGAAGACGCCCCCCCCCTTAACTTTTTTATTATAAGTAATAGAAAAAATGGATCATATAAAAGTTTTATTATTTTACATATACTATTTGATGGCAGATGTAGATATTTTTTATAAAGTCAGGTTTACAAGATACGACTATCAAGTTTTATTTTTCAAATGGCAACCTATAATTATTTTATTTAAATAGAAACCGCCATTTTTTCTCTTTTCAACGATGTATTATTTTTTATTAATGTATTTGAAAAATTTCGAGAAAAATGAGATAATTTAGAAATATTAGAAATAATTTTTAAACAAATATTATAGGTGGCTATGTAAAATAAACAAAACGTAACAGTGCTATACAACTTAGCAAACTAAAACAACAAATTTAGTAACAAAAACAACTTTACATGAATAAATATTATATTAATAAAATATGAATATGACAAAATGAATAAAACAATTAATCTGATAATTCAATCCTGATTACGAATAACGGATTAAATTGGTTGTCTCTATTTTATATAAATCTTTCAAAAATAATGAAGCAAGTGATTATTTACAGAAGCATGCATCGCGGTATGATTAAAATTGACAGCACTAGAAGCAATGAATAATAAATAATTTTTCGCGGCTAATTTGACAGCTCAATCACTTGTTCATAAAGTTGTTGTGTAAGCGTAAGCACGGTCTTCCTGACGGACGCACCGACGCGGACAAATTTAAATGGCCCGTTCGCCGCGCGCGCCGCTCACCGCGCTCTTTAAACAAGCTATGAATAAATTCTATAGAATTACCATGTTCGCGGCGTCCATTAGCTGTTAGTTTTCTACTAAATTAATAACAAAACCTATATTTAACGCTCTCACTACTAAACGCGTGTAAATTTGTTACACACTCGACCGTGAATGTAAATCAATATTATCATCGTTTTATAATCTAACGCTGTTTAGTTTCTGTTTCGTCCCTGGTGTTGACTGTTATTGCCAGTAGCGTAGGCGATAATATCCCTAGGGTGTTGTGCTCAAAAATCCACCATTGTAATGTAACAGTAATAACGTTTTCATATAATTATTTATTTAACTTTTATCAGAGATAGAAATGTTCAGAAAATAAAAACGTTAGCTTTGTTAATATATTCATATTTGCAGGTATTAACATTACGAATTGTTTTTTTTTTATGTCTGTAATTCAAGGTGTATCACAACTCATGCACAAAACTTATTATAATTATTATGTAACTTCTACAATAAAGATTATTATTATTATTAATTAATAATAGATGGAGTCTAAGGTTAAATTTAACTAAAACTATTATGATTACCCCTTAACCTTAAAATTAATTTTAACAAAAACTAAATACGTACTTCGAGAACTAAGTTCTCATCAGTAGTATAATAAGTGAAAGTTAAACAGAGTAGTCAAGATTACTCAACATGTCAACCATGCCAGAGGTCATAACAACTCTGAAAAACAAGGGAGAGAACTGGGATTATATAGGGATGGGAGTCACAGGTGAATGATTACCTATACACTAAGATAATTTTCGTCCAATAATAATGAGTCATTAAAATTTTAAATCGTCCAATAAAACTTAACTTTGTATTAAATTGAAAAGTTTTGAGTTTAGTATGGGACCGAGATCTGCGTTCATCAAATTATTTTTATATTTATTTATTATTAAACTTTCGTATGCATCTAAATATCTATCGTTATTAATATGTTTTAAAAGTTTAATATTAGAATTGTTAACTTTGTGATTATTAATAAACAATTGTTAGCTACGAACACGCGCACACGCGCACACGCACGCACCCACGAACGCACGCACGCACACACACACACACACACACACTCACTCACTCATTCACACACACACACACGCACACGCACACGCACACGCACACGCACACGCACACGCTCACGCACACGCACACGCACACGCACACACGCACACACACATACACACACAAACACACACAAACACACACACACACACACACACACAAACACACACACACACACACACACACACATACACACACAGGCATACACGCACGCACGCACGCACGCACGCGCGCACTCACACACACACACACACACAGACACACACAGACAGACAGACAGACAGACACACACACACACACATACACACACAGACATACACACACACGCACACGTAAACGCTCACGCACACACACACACACACACACACACACACACACATACACATACACACACAAACACACACAAACACACACACACGCAGGCACACACGCACGCAACACGCACGCACGAACGCGCGCGCGCACTCACACACACACAGAGACAGACAGACAGACAGACAGACAGACACACACACACACACACACACACACACATACACACATACACACATACAAACACACACAGACACACACAGACACACACAGACACACTCCGACACTCTCCGACACATACGACACACACACACACACACACACACACACACACACACACACACACACGTGCTTATTCATTAAAAACTCACCATCGAATTTTTTGACCAAAAACAATACCGTCCTTGTAATGTGGAGTACGATGATTGACTGGTAGCAGAATGGAAAATTGGGAAATGATCGGACACGCAGTCTAATGTAAATAATTTATTTCCTGGCCAACGTTTCGACTGTACTACAGTCTTCCTCAGGGCTAGTACAGTCGAAACGTAGGCCAGGAAATAAATTATTTACATTAGACTGCGTGTCCGATCTTTTCCCAATTTTCCAATACCTTCCTTACCTAAAGGTATGACGGAAAGTAAAAATATGTAATAACTAAAATTTCTAACAACTATGATGTTTACAATCTACGATATTATTTTTCTTTTCATATACAGACGCGATCCTTTAAATTATCACTTATCAGCAACACCCTGTATAATTTTACTTCATTGCATAACACAGAAATCATTTTCCTGTATAATAACTGTATTAAACTACCTATATCAGCTAATAATCATATCACTTCCTACAGAGTTCATTAACATGAACCAACAATTCATTTCTACCACATATTGCAATTGTTTTTGTCTTTTCCTCGTTCATAATAGCTACTAAGCAAACCTTTTTATTCCTGGTTATTAATCAATTCTCAATAGTTCACCCACATGTGTTCTATTATAGTGACTGGTTTCAAAGGTTTTGAGAAATAATGAAGTCCTGAAGCAAGAAATAACTGATCAATGCAAATGTAATGATGAAGTCATTATAAATTTACATATTACTACTTAGCTGAAATTTAATTCTTTAACATTATTTTCCAGGTAATAAAATTTAATAACCAACAATTTTATACACGTTACTGTTGAAATATTTTGTTTTTCAATTACTTGGTACTTAGTATCACAACATTAAGTACATTATAAAATTTTCCATGTACGGTATTCAGCATGAAAAATATGTCCAGTACATTCAATTATAAGGTTCAAGTATTTTTCAAAAATTTGAGGAATATAATTTTTTTATAAATGAATAAACTGATAAAGTCCGTTTCCACGACTTGATCCCCACGTCATCAATAGTAAACATATGGTTCAAATCGCCAGGGGAGGGAGTGAATTGATGACGTCATATTGTTACTATGGTTTTTTATATGGATTTAATTTTCTAGTTTGACATAAGGTGGAGTATGACAGAACTTTGTCATGTTTGACATTTTCAATATTTTATTTGCAATAATTTTGTTGTTCGCTAATACTTATAATACACCTACTGTGTGAATATTATTATTTTTCAAAATCCGAAGTGACACATACAGGGTGTCTCACAACTCGCGCCCCAGACGAAACTGACACTTTCCGACGACAATAGGTTGCCAACAAATAGAAGAAAATAATTTGCGGCTGCTTGCATAACGGAGTTACAAGACTTTTTAATCCACCAATCCAGGAAGGATATCTTGAGGTGTGATGATATTATTACAAAATAAAACTGGTTGCTAGGTTTTAAAAATACTACTATTGAGTTACAAAATTTGTTGACTTACTGTAATTTTCACACTTTAGAGTTGACTTTTCATTGTCAACAAATTTAGGTTAGCAAGATTTCTATCCGGAAAACGTGCTGCCTCTCTGGTGTTACGTCCACATTCTCCGAAATTATAATCATTTCTAAGTAATCAGCGGCTGAATACATGGTAAGAATTTGCCTTTTTTTATTCACCTTGTCAGATTTAATTTGACAGTGACATTTTTCGAAAACTACAGTGGCCCACACATTTTAAAGAAGATTTGATTTGTGTAAAACCCTAGTAACGTAAAATTACGGCAAGCACATGTTAAAGGTGTAGGTCTCTGATTGGTCAATTTTAAGATATCTTTTCTCGAATATCTTTTAAGCTTTTTCTTTGAAATTACACATCCGAGTGCAGTCTCGTGTTTCCTCATTCGCTCTGGGGCGCGAGTTGTGAGACAGCCTGTATATTTCGCAATTGAATAATTATGACGTAATGTCAAAACTGGTAAAAACTGACAGTATGTCCTATACTGTGTCAATTTCTTCCAATAACAATATGTTGCAACGATTGTGGACATCTTAGAAACACCGTCTTTGCAATAGCAAAATGCAAAATATGTATAACCACAAGAATTAAAAAAAAATACCTACACACAACGAAGCACAATAGCATAAATTATTATTGACGCTAAAATCACCTTAATCACATGAATGACAGAATGACATGAATATTCAAATAATTGAATTATTTGAAAATGACACTCGTTACCGCGGTTACAATACAGTTTCTATTTCATTTTTTGCCGTTGGTTAGACGGCGATAGCTTATACCCCTCCTAAACACGGACGGCAATGAGATAGCGAATAAAAGTCTCATATATGCAATGTTTGTACGACAAAAATGCTAGATAAAGTTTTGTAATTTTTACATCAGAAATTGATGACGTGAGGATCAACTGGGAGATATAGAGTGTACCTACCTTATCGATATATTTTCTTATGAACTGGCAATTTTAATAATTAGTTTATCCATTATTAAATATTATTTCACAACAATTTTTTTAAATGTTATTTTCTACTTCATTTAGGCGGGACGGTCAATTGCCGCAGGACAACTACAACACATTGGAGATATTGCGAGCGTTCACAAGGGTCTAGTTTTGTTTCCTAATAGACAACGTATACTATTTGGGCTCTGCACTGATCAGATGTTGGTCCGACTGTGTCCGAATCGGGTTTTCATTGCTGCCGTCCTGTTTAGCGGGATATATGTGGACGTTGTACGATCCATCTCGTTTAACCGGATGCGGTTTTATCGGTCCCGCCAAAACGCATAGTGTGGCCCAGGCTTTAGTTTCTTATAGCCCAAAATTCTGACACCTACGGGCCCAAACTCATATTTTCAACAAACAAATTATAAAATTGACGCAAATTTAAAGAAGCGAAAAGAATTTTGGAGACTTTTTCAACCATTTCTGTAGATTTTATAATTTGTTGAAAATGTAAACCAGTCCAACTATACTTTCCCGATAGCTTTTAGCCCTTACAATTTCAAATCCTGCCAATCCAGAAGCCCGACACCTGTTTGCAACGGACCAAAAAACTCTAAACCCACAGCACTTAAGCTTACTGGACTCAATACACGCTTTTCAAACAGGATCATTTCACTTGCTTCCTTTTCTACCGTACCCTATGCACAAATATATTTGAAGGTTTTCTACATTTACAATTTTTTTGGACAAGTTGCAACCTCCGTAACTCAAGTCTGCAAAATTCGTGTTTAGGAACTTTTTGTCTTTAACGGCTGCAATTAATCTTTGTTTCTCATGTGGCTCAAAATTTTTGGTCGACCACTTTTGAGGAAATTAACACAGCGTATACTTTCTTCACAATCTTTTATTATCCGATAAATTGTTGCCACAGAGATATAGTGCTCGCGATAAACTGCAACAATATCACACTTAGGCATTCGCCCAACAAGATTGTAAATTCCTTTACGAATATCTAGCTTATATGATATTTTGCTGCATCAAATCGAAAAAGCTAAACTTTAAAAATGAAAACAAGTTAATTGTGATATTTTGTTTCCATCGACGATTTGATTAAATGTTATTTGGTATAAATACAAAACATCTGGGGCCCGATTATTGAAATCATGCGAAATTTTCCGCACGCGACAAAATTCGTGTGGTTAGTTTCATGCACGAACAGTACTGTACATATATGAGTGGTATTCTTGAATACCAAACGAAACTCGGCTGAAGCCTACGCATACGATTCTCGAAAGCAAGCGAACGTAGTATGTAGCAACCAATCTAAACGAAACATTTATACCACGTGAATGCTGCATCATATAATTGTTTTTTAACTGTCACTGTCAACCTGTCAACCAAAGCTGTCAACGACGCTGCCATAAGCCATAAGTGTTGTAATTTTAATATTCAAAATTTATTATATATATATATATATATATATATATATATATATATATATATATATATATATATATATATATATATACATAATATATTTGATATAGTAGGTATTATTTTTCTTAGTTTACAGTATATACGTACATAATATGGCAATATTAATATGCAAGTGTTATGTAATAATACTCTAATTTTGCTAACCATTTCAGATTTGGAATGAAAAGCTCGTTAAGAGGCACCTAAAATTCCTTTCTTACAATCCATTGCATCGTTCTATTAATGCACGAGCACACATTTGTCAAAGATTATAACGATACTCAAGTGTATGGAGATTCTAGATTTATAATTGGCGTCCCCGTAGTTATATAAAAACATAATTTGATTTATATCATCTAAGTACTGATACACCAAACACAAGTAACAGTGACAGACACAGATTCGTGTGCGAATGATACTTTCAAGTTATTCATACCCATGCGATGTAATTGCGCACGGAATATTCGCCTACGACCACACGATTTCGTTTCAAGAATACCAATATGAAGTTTGCATGCGCATCTCTCCCACTTACGTATGCGAAAAATTTCAAGAATCGGGCCCCTGTTATCAAAATTTTAAAGTTGTTGAAATTTTAGACTGTTAGAAAACAGTGGTGTACAGGATGTCTCATTTTCGATGTTTTTTTTAAGGTATCTCGGGTAATATTAACGATAGATCAAAACCGTTTGCACATTGCAGGGTCAAGTTTTTGAGATAAGGTTAAAAGTCACCATAGGAATTTTTGATCTTCTTTTGTTTCTGAGCTACAGGCCACGGGATATAATGTGGTGCAGCTCTGGCTTGTTCCTGCAGTTCTAAATTTGAAAAATGCAGCTCTAAATTCAAATTTTGCAGTCGCTTTCACTTTTCCCTATATTATTTATTATTTAAATGTGCACATATAATAAGAATTACAAAATATATTTTTAATGATTAGAACGCGCGTTTTCCGCAACACATCTGGGTGTAGTAGTTGTTTTGTAGTTCTTGTAGTTATCTGCCTTTGTCGCGGCTTAAATTTACCTATTCTTTTTTATGTAAATAATGTAGTGAAATAATTTTAATCAAATTAAATAAAAAGGCGATAAACCTGCAAGTGCTTATTCTGTTCAAAAATGTGAGGTACAGGTATTTGACCTTGAACAACCCCCCCCCCCCGTTATCGTTGAACAAGAAAGTGCAGCTCTAATTATATCCCCTGCTACAGGCAAAAACTCGTTTTTCGTTCATTTTGAAAATATATCATATCTTATTTATTATGATAGTTAGAGTAAAATTGTTTTTACAAAATTTTTACTGTTTTTTAGATAGAATAAAATGGCGTAATTAGATTTTTTGAAAACTTCGTAATTCTCGAGGTATAACACAAACTTATGATTTTTTAAATAGGAACCTATGTTGAAAATAGTCTCGTCTTTTTGCTTAATTTATAAGCTTTTCAATGATATATAACAAGTCTACATTTGTTTGACTGTTCTTAATAATTTCCAATATTTTCACCCTAATAAATTAATAATACGTCTTTTATTAATGTTTAAAACAAAATAATGTAGACTTGTTATATATCATTGAAAAGCTTATAAATTAAGCAAAAAGACGAGACTATTTTCAACATAGGTTCCCATTCAAAAAATCATAAGTTTGTGTTATATCTCGAGAATTACGAAGTTTTCAAAAAATCTAATTACGCCATTTTATTCTATCTAAAAAACAGTAAAAATTTTGTAAAAACAATTTTTTTCTATCATAATAAATAAGATATGATATATTTTCAAAATGAACGAAAAACGAGGTTTGCCTGTAGCTCAGAAACAAAAGAAGATCAAAAATTCCTATGTGCAAACGGTATTGATCTATCATTAATATTACCTCAGATACCTTAAAAACACATCGAAAATGAGACAGCCTGTACACGCTTTTTTGCAATTATTTTATGTTTAAGAATCTGCAAGATTTTAAAGAATATGTAAATGTAGATATGCTGAAACGTTGGTTTTGTTAGAATAAACTGTATATGACTGAGATTTCAATTATTTTATAACACCTACTATACAATAAATATTGTCTTGTTTTATGAGTGCATTGGTTAATTGGTTATCGATTCCTTTAAAGATAGACTTTGACTGTTCTTGCATATAAAAATATACAGCATATTTTTACCGATTGAAAGTCGTTGTATTAAGCCACAGAATTATAGGTTAATATAGAGTTGCATCATAATTTTTGTAATATATAAAAAGTATCTCCTATACCTTTTTGGAGTTAATATCATCCGAAAATTGTGAAAATACGTTTAATAATTGATCTGTTGATTTCTCGTGCGACCGGTACCTATAGAATTTGATTGGATATTGGCGCGAGTGGCAGTGCCAGCGGCTTTATCCTCATACAATACAGTGTCGATGTCGAGTGGAGAGTAGGTAATCACAGGTCCAGTTGAACAGCGATGAAATCATAAATTATGTTTAACCCGCAGTCGCTGATTTATGCCACATTAAGCGGCTCTTTTCCCGATGCATGGCATTCGACATCGATCACTGTAATGGAGGGATATTACGCGGAGCGGACTTGCCCTGTTATTACGCGGTGCGGTGGCGTAGACCCGATTTACCTATACTCATTATTCCCAATGAAATATGTAAGCAAATGAAATACTGTCTGTAAACCAAGGTGCTAACTCATAAGCGTCTTTATAAATACAAATTAATATATCAACATAGCAGTCAGTAAACGTCACGCAAGTAATTGTTTTCAGTAAAAAATCCTATATTTAAAAATAAATTAGTAAGTGCCTATATTATATTCTCATAAGTAATATAACAAGTGATATGATTATCATCGATGATATTTTCGAGTGAAACCGAGTTGCAGAGTCCGAAGAACGAGTGAAATGTGCTGCTTCGGTTTCACGAGCAATATCTTCGATTATTTATCATATCACGAGCTTATATTTAATTTATTTATTTATTCGTATCGAACTACATAACTATACAAGTATGTTGTTTAATTCGTAGTGGCAGAATTAATTATTAGTAAAAACCAATAACCGTGGTCGCGACGAAACGCTTCTGCCTTATTTAATGAGTGAATATAATGAATTTTTGTAACACATTGTGTGTGCTGCTAATCTCACTTTTAAAATATTGTATTGCAAAATGGTTAATTTGACAATTGCCTTATTAGTTTCATCGTTGTTAATATCAACCCAACGATTGTCGCACATTTTTATACTCAAAATTAAATGTCAATGTCAAATAAAGAAAACAAATCCCTTAGTGACGAATACAAATAAGGTGATAATTCCTTTGTTTTTTATCATCATATATAATATCATAAGTGGTAAATTTTTGCCGGAAAATTTTTCAGATTCTTGCTGGTTGCTTAGCAATTTATTGAGTGGCATTGACAAAAAAATCACGACTTGTCAAACGAGTGATTTTTGATCAATGTCACGAGATAAATTGGCAACAGGCTCGAGTAAAGCAATCGGAAAATTTTCCAGGATAAAATTTAACCACGAATGGTATTCGGATGACTATTTCCAAAATAAAAATCAGGTAATCATTTATATATTTTTTTCTTGACAAAAATCTTATAATTTTTATTGTGTTTAGAAGTATTATGTTTCAGTTTGCTTTTTCAACGTTTTAAATAGATTGCTGTCCGAATCGACTCGTTTTTAATGAAAACTGATAATACTGAAAATATACAGATTTTGACAGGTATGTAAACAATATGTTTCTAAAACATCAAAAAAATTTCGCTTATCAAAACTCACTTGTAAAAATACAACATCTTATTGGCTTAAAGGATGCGATTTTTTTTTTTTGACTTATTTGTATTGTCGAAATGAAACTTCGTAACTAGGTAGAATCCTGAATTTGGATTGGCTTATAAATTTAGGAGTGAAATAGTCATATGTAATATCATAAGTAGTAAATTTTTGTCGGAAAATTTTTCAGATTGTTACGAGAGGCGGTTATTCACAAAAAAATCACGAGTTGTCAAACGAGTGATTTTTGATCAATGTCACGAAATAAATTGGCAACAGGCTCGAATAAAGCAATCGGAAAATTTTTCCAGGATAAAATTTAACCACGAATGGTATTCTGATGACTATTTACAAAATAAAAATGAGATAATCATTTATATAATTTTTTTCTTGACAAAAATCTTATAATTTTTATTGTGTTTAGAAGTATTATGTTTCAGTTTGCTTTTTCAACGTTTTAAATAGATTCCTGTCCGAATCGATTCGTTTTTAATAAAAACTGATAACACTGAAAATATACAGATTTTGACAGGTCAGGTATGTAAACAATATATTTCTAAAACGTCAAAAAAAATTCGCTTATCAAAACTCACTTACTTGTAAAAATACGACATCTTATTGGCTTAAAGGGTGCGATAAAATTTTTGTGACAGTGTTTTGTTGAAATGAAACTTGGTAACTAGGTACAATCCTGAATTTGGATTGGTTTATATATTTATGAGTGAAATAGTCAGTCAAATTTTTAACAGACAGTTAATACTATATTCCGTAAATCTACAAAAAAAAAAAAAATTCAGGGTACACCATGATTCCTGAATATTTTCATTTATTTCGGGACAGATTGGCATCGAATTATATGACATTTAAAATTGACACAACCTAATACAAAGAAAAATTAACCAAATGAATAATAGCGTTGAATATGACAACGAAATTTTATTACATTTAATGCCAATATTAATAACACAACCTCACAACCAACAATATAACAAATATAAATAACGTTTTCATACTTACATCTATACTGTATTTCAGATAAGAATAGACTTAGTAGTAAGATAGGGCTTGCGATTCAAACTTTCTGATTGGTCTAAACGCAAACCAAGTTTACAATAGCAGTCTGTAAATCAGGAATATTATTTATTCCATTTTGTATTTATAATCTATTCAACAACTTTAAGTAACTGTTTATTTACTAAATAAATCGAATTTTCATCTCTGGTAAAATTGTCTATTAACTGTCAGGTGAAACTAAAAATGTCGCATGAAAAAATTGGCTCATGTGTATTTTTTGCAAATTATGCTATAATACCGATGCTATATGCCATATTTTTCGTTTTAAATAACAATAAAGTTAACAGACTACTTTACTAGAGATAAAAATACCGAGCCGAAATATTGTTTATTTATCTGGAAGTTTACATTTTAATCGAGGATTGTACGCTTGGTCCTAAACAGAATAATTTTGTCCAGCCACTGTTCCATTAGAAACTATTTATAGAGGTAAATAGGGTTAAAATAGAAATAAATGTTATGAAATCATTTTCTCTGGCAGAAAATATTTTCCATAGGAAAGTTATGTTCCAAAAATAACTATTTTACTGCGACACATGTACGTCGTGGTTTTATTGAGAAATAAGTGGATTCATGAAGAGCCTAAGAATTTTATGAACCACTAACAAACCATGTAGGTAAATGGTTCTGTATTTCTTTGGCATGGAACAAGTACATAGGGGATTACAGCTCAATCGAATTAAGAGAAATTAGTAAAAAATAGTGAAAGTAGATGCTTAATAATGAATATTAATAAAGAAATAAAATGATATAATTGAAATACTTCGGAAATAAGAGGGTTTTTGTTTTAGCAGCTCGTCACTCATATGAATTTCATATATATTATTTTGATTGGCGACTCAAAAACCACCTATAAATATATAACGAATACAGAGTTATGGGGTGGAGTCTATTAGATAAATTCAAATAGTTTTTATTTGAATATAAATTTCTCGTATTAAACTTAATAATTTTGATACACTTGCAATTATAAAGTATATAGACTTGCACAGTGTTATAATATTTATTTGTTTTTTATAAATATAATTTAAAAATAGCATACAGCTTAAGAACATTTTAGATCCACGAAGAAAACACTTTTAAATAAAAACATATTCGTGACGTGACATATATATTTTCAAACTTCGGGGGACCATAAGTCGTTTATTAATAGGAATTTTTCACCAGACTTTCAACAATAGTCTTAGTTTTACTTATACTTTCTGATGAAATTATTTTAATAAATCTGGTGTGACCAAGACAATACCTCCCGCCATTTACAGCCCGAGTCACAAAAAGATTAAATTAATCCTTATTTTTGGATTAGCGAATTTTACTCTAATTTTGACAGTTTATTGTGGGATTCGAACCCAGAGCCCCGACTTATGAGGCGTTTCTCTAACCATTGAGCCATCGAAGCTATATAAATAAATAAATAAAATGAAAATTAATGTTTAAATACCGGGATAGAATAGAATTCACTAATCCAAAAATGAGGATTAGCTTAAACATTATTGTGAATCGCTAATTTTTATTAATCTAAATACATACCTACATATTTACTTATGCTGAAAATTGTATTAAATACCTATTGTTCTATTTACTTTTTTCTTTTTAAAACGTTATTAATATTATTTTCAAATTATTAGTTCTTTGATAGTGATTTATCAGTCAGTTACATAGATTTGAATAATTGCGCATCCAAGTTTTGTTTGTTTAAAGCTCCGGGATTTAAATTATAGATAATTTTATAAATTTATCCATAAAATATATAGAAAAAGTATTAATGCAAATCTATAGAACATTTATTAATCTTTAATTTTTATAATAACTTTAATGTCGACAAAATAACATTTAAAGGTATTTTTTGAAGAAAAAATATTTTGAGCTTCGACTGAAGTGCCATTTTCGGTTATCCGATTTACACCAAAATCTAATGGGCTCTTTCCATTACAGAAAAAGTTCAAAATACAAGGTTTCAAAATTTTCTGAATGATAGTATTTGAGTTAGTGTGGAGGATCCACACATACATACACACACACACACACACACACACACACACACACACACACACACACCACATATACACTCACATACATACGCATACACACACACACACATACACACAGACATCATCGTGAAAATGTTAAAATTGGATTCTAGAAACCTTAAAACGTGGTCATTTACCAAAATCTCGATGTGCGATTTTTAGCACGATCCCTATACCTCCTTTACCAAGGGAAGCGGGAGGTAAAAATGGTGGAATCCCCTATTGTCTTTATAGATTCTGTTCCATATTGTTCCCGGGGTGCGCGAGGTATAAAAATGAGTATGTCTTAAAGAAGCCTACAATAAACCGACTCCAATAGATTAATGTATTTCCCGATTTAAAACCATATTTACATCTGCTGAATTCTCTGACGACTGGCCTTCCTCAAATTTGTACATTTAATAATTAAACAGAATTTGTTAAATTCACAATTAAATTTTATGTTGAAGCCAAGATAAAAATATATTTAATTTAGTGTAAAAATAAAGAAATAAAAAATGTTTAAATTAACTTGTGAGTACGGATAAAAAAAGTTGGTTTATAGAGAAATAAAGGAATGTAAATAAAAATAGGATAAAAGTAATCCTTTGTGAAGATGCAGCGAAGGCCAAGCGAAATAGGCAGAGATCCTTGTAGCACAGGGATAACAGGTACAGCCCAGCGAGCAAAGCGTGAAACTTATCTCCCGCGTTAATTCAGTTTCTTGTAATCATTTTATTATCTGTTATCACGCTGATAAGCAGTTGTTGCTTTATTATTATCGTTATCTCTACCCACTGTTTATTGCGAATTGAAATGTTTGTAGCATCGTTGCGTAGGCGGCATTTAATGGAGAATAAATTGTTTTTTGCGATAAAAAATATTATATATGTTTTTATTAATGGCTTTTGTATTATCTTATTTACCTCTGGCAAAGATTTCAACTTTTAGCATAAAAATAGATTTAATTGTATGTTTTATTGTAATTACCATGACACAATAAAGGCGTTTAAAATAGGTTGTTTGTGATTTTAATATTGTTGCATATTGAAACTAAACCGAGGTATAAGGAGCAATAAAACTAATCATAAACTTTAAATTATTACCACTTATGTTAATGTGGACACTTTTATAAGACTGTCACATAAAATATCACCGCAAATTTATGGCAACTTTTCCACGAGCTTGTACGTTGCGTTGCGTACCTAACAATAGTAATTTTCCGTCAGACAGCTTTTTATTAGTCTTTTGTAACTTTACTGAATTATATTGAATTCTGAAAGGGTATTATCCTATAATCAACAAACTTTCATAGCGAGTTACGCACTTTTAAAACTTCTAGGGCGGAAAAAATTGTTTCAATTACAGGTTGCGAAACGTGATATAAATATTTTAACACTTCACTTAAGTCGTCAAATCAAAATGGATATTTAAAATGAATAGGGCTGTTGCAAGAATTTTTATATGCCTTGTAAGTATTAAATTTAAAAAGATATCTTTATTTAAATAGCCTTAAATTTAAAAATATCACCAAATATCTATTAAATATTTTACAATTAATTTTTGAAATTTGGATGTTTTGAAAAAGTCACGTGATCTGAAACAGAATATGACGTCACAACACATACATCTTCATCGGCTCCAATTGGTCCCTTATTGTGTCAATTCTTTGTGTTTTGTTACAAGTGTTATGATAAATATATTGTCAAAGTTGTCAAACAAGTGTCAAATTACTCATTTATAATGGAAAATGTCAGCGTCAAATGTCAAATTAGAAGTTAGTTATTAACATGTGACAAACTATCGCCTACGTTTATTTATCTAAATAACAAAAATAAATGTAGGCAATGGAAAAACTGTTTTTCTATTGGCTGTGAATGACGTAATGTATGTGCTTCTACGGGGGGTTGTTGTTCATGACTATTTTTGGCACTAATATTCGTATTTAATTATTTACGAAAATAACAACAAATTATTTAAAAAATAATCATTAATAAGAAAAATATTGCATAAACTTTCATTTAAAATAAATGTTTTCTTATTCTGTTATTCTGTATATTTTTACCTTCCGTCAACTTTAGGTAAGAAGGAAGGTATTGTCTGTGGTCAAAAAATTCGGTGATGGGTTTTTAATTAATCAGCACGTTTTAGGGTGCCTAGAATACGATTTTACTATTTTTACGATGATGTCTGTATGTGTAAGTGTGTATATGTATGTATGCATGTGTGTGTGTGTGTGTGTGTGTGTGTTTGTATGTATGTGTGTGTGTGTGTGTGTGTGTGTGTGTGTGTGTGTGTGTGTGTGTTTGTGTGTGTGTGTTTGTGTGTGTATGTGTGTGTGTGTGTGTGTGTGTATGTGTGTGAAGGTTAAGATGTAAAGAGCTGATTCGATTTTGGTTATAATTGGTCAACCGGAAGTACCTTCATTTGAAGATTATAATAGTTTTTCTTGAAAAAACGATGTTAAATATCAATTTTTCGTATTCCTCTTCGTTGCATCCGTATGAAGAGCTGATTAGATTTTGGTTATATATATATATATATATATATATATATATATATATATATATATATATATATATATATATATATATATATTAGGCTTTATTCCAGCATGAATATCAATTTATTGTCAACATTACCATAGCAATAACTCATAACACGCTCTAGGGTGTTATTTGGTATATAACAACCCTGAAAGCAGGGTTGTTATGATAATAATAACATACCAGTCGAACGTTAAAATTATATATTTTGAGTTAATTCCTAGCTCTAATGAAGGGAAGACAGGGAAGTAGGTATCTCGCTAATGAAAAACTACCACCAGAAAAAAGTGTGCAAATGCATATGTAGAATTGCTTGGGGATACCAAGTAGAACCCACTTTATGTTATTGTGATCACGTATAAACACTGGCCCACCTGCTCATTTGCGCCAAAATATAAGAAAAATACAAATTTAGGTATGCCACTTTTGTGTCAGGGTTTTACGAATTCAATTGGCGTGAAGGAGGAATTTCTAGAGAAGATGCGTCCTCGCTGTCTTAGTTAAAGCCGGCAAATACGTCAGGCCACCAGTAAATTATACAGTGTGTTCAATAAAATTCCTAACTCAGAGTAGGCTATGAACAGAGAAACGTATGTCTGATTATTATTTTATTCAAAAGTCAAGATGTCAAAATTAATCTTGTAATGTAATTTTAAGGAGAAAATGCAGTAAAGAAGTAAGTATATTGATATTCCTCGTTTTCTAATTTGTTTCCATTTCTAAAATAAGATTCAAGAAGAAAAGCTTTGATTTCTTTAAATAACATTTTTGGCAATATTTCATTTTAAATTGACATTTAATTAAATATTTTTAAATTGACATACGTTTTCTTTGTTCATAGCCTACTCCGAGTTAGGAATTTTTTGAACACACTGTATTGTAACCAAATTGACAATTTTGTATTAATATTAATATTTCAATTTTTAAATGGCACAACATTGACCCCTGTGGTGCACTCTCCACGCCAGCAATGAGTGCCCGTGAGGTGACGCCTGGTAAGCGCCCGCACGGTGCAAATATTTCATCATTACCGGTATCTGTGTACAAAGCAGATTGGAACACCCAGCAATGGGTAATAAGCCGTAATGATATATTTATTTATTTTGTGTTTTTGAATAGCATTGGATACGATAAATAATAGATAATTTATAAAAACTGTGTTCTATGTCCACTATACAAAATTGGTGTTTCAAATTGAGTAGTTGTATTTTAAGTTGGGCCTAACCTAACTAACCTTCCATATTGATGTTAAATTGCGCCGCGCTCGGAAGCTGTTTCATCTGCGGCAGTTTCATTTTTGTAACCGCGTGTTCGAGTTTGCATATCGATCCACGCGGTAAATGAGAAATTCATATCACGATCGGGATGCGAAATGCGAACGGCCCGCATGCTCCAAACCGAAACGATTACCATGGAAAACGGGGATTTGAATTTTTCTTAAAGAAATTTCGCTTTACTTCTTCACGTTATAACTCAAGGTGCTGCGTATTAAACTGCCCAACCAAATGGGAACACTCCTCACTCCAACAAAAGGAAATTGGCCTTAGCGAGCTAAAGAATTATTTTGCAATTTTTTCTTACATAATTTTTTACAAGCTTCATTTTTCTCATACGGCCTAATTCTCTAAGCAAAATTGTTAAAATTAACAACCATTTTCAGTTGTTAATTTCAATGTCAGTTGCTAAGTTCAAAATCCCAAATCACTATTACATCAAGTTGCTAAAATTTAACAACTAGTCGTTACGTCGAGTTGTTAATCTAGCAACTGCATTTCTCTCGTTGTTAGTATTGAACAATCGTTGGTAAATGGTTTTTCTAGAAAATTTTGTGTTAGGAAATAAACTTTTACTGTAAATAGAGGGACGACAGCAAAGGTAAACTATTTATAAACTAATATATACATACATGCCCAATAATTATATACATTTTTAAACAAGATTTATGCAAATTTTTTTTCGAAATGTTAGTAATGCATTCCCGATATTGATATCAGGAAAAAATATTTACAGAGATGTTCAAACTGAGCAAGTGTCGTTTAATTCGTTAATTAGATGGTCTCATGCTTCAAGCATACTGAGTCAGTATATGCTCGAAGGTCTCATGTTACAAGATAAAGGGTTTACATTTATTCCAAACTTAAACATTTTAATTCTTAATATTGAACAAATTTTCAGATTCTCTCCCGAAAAGATCTAAATTAAATTTTTTGAAATTTATCTTACACATTTAAATTAAAACAGCCATTTCAACAATGTCAAATATCTATTATTTTTACTGCTAAAATTTCTACACGATGGTCATGCGTCATTCCTGTCGATGAGATCTTGAAATTACGAAATCGATAACATCGAATTGAATAAACATACTATACTGGAGAAATTAATCAGATTCTCCCAACACTTAATTTCTACACCTAGCTGTGGGTCTTATAAAGAGATTACAAGACAAAATTTCATTTTTTCAATTTTTTCAATCAACCATTTGCAAAATTTCCAACTAGCGGTTATCAGAACTGAAATGCAAAACTAGCTTTGTTATTTAATTAGTCCAAAATTATCATGAAATCTACCATTAGAGAATATTGTTCCGCGGAACATCTTGCACCCCAAATTTTCTTATCACTCATTATTAAAAACATAAACGTCAAACTAATCAAAATCTGTCACTTTAAGTAGTGAATAGAGTAGAAATATGTACAAATATTGATAATCGACATGCTTGTTCACTCACTTGTTAATAACTTCACTGCTATATTTAACAACGATTGTTCAGAACGACCGTTTTTAACAATGTCGTTAATTATGTATTTACTGAATACCAATTGAATGACAGTTGTTACAAGAGTTGCTAAAAATCGTTGTTAACTCTTAGTTGTTACCTAACGACTATGTTAACAACTATCTTAGTGAATTAGGCCGATTATCAAATTATGAAAACCATTTCAATTTTTCTTTCAAAATCATTTTCTTTAAAGAACCCACAATGACATTTATCTTAAGATGGATTTATGCAGTCTACTTTTTATTTTACTTTTTCTTTTTCTTTTCGCTTTTACTTTTACTTTTTGGTACTTTATGCAGCTACTTTAAAGCATTCAATACACATGCGCAGATGTGATTTTTCTGGCATATAGTCGCAAATGTAAATAGATAAATATATCCTGTTAAAATGGACAAGAATGTAATAATGTGTACATACAAAAATATTATTACATTACATAATAAGTAAATATACTAACTAGTTTCATTTAATACAGACGCTATACTTTTCCAAACATTCTTTTTGGCCACTATATCCTTGAATAAAATATCTGTTTTATCATATAAGTGGGGATATTTTTGAATTAAATCTTATAATATACAATCTTGTTCTTTGGCACCCAGCAATGGGTAATAAGCCGCGGTGATATATTTATTTATTTTATTTATCTTGTTCTTTACTGATTTTTCGTTTGCATAACCTAAAACCTACACACAAATACAAATACATAACATGCTGACGTTTGTGAAGTGGAGCTCATGCGCAGTTTTGATATTCTTTTACTTTAACGGTCTTAAGTTGAAAGTTGGTCAACTAAGATCTTAAAGTAAAATTAAAAGTGTGCACATAAAGCAGTACATATATTAACACACATTTAACTTTTATAAAGTAAAAGAAAAAGAAAAGGTAAAATAAAAAGTAGGTTGCATAAATCCACCTTTAGAATATTAGAACCTAAGTCGTACGGCTTTAGAAAACCGACTTTTCTGTAAACACCTATACCGTCTTCAGAGTATGATATTACAAATTCTTAAATATAAAATCATGTAGATACACATAAGTACGAGCCCCAACATCTATATGTTTTAATAATAACATTATTCAATATCAATTTTTGGTATATATATTGTAACATGGGACGCCCGCCGTTGCCGCCACTGTAATCGAGTGTCTATTTATAGCGGTGACGTAATCGCGCTATTAGTCGGCCGATGTAAACAGACTGGTCGCGACGTCTTTAATTACTTCCGGTCGCCTGAACCTTTTGTATTCATTGTTATTATGTGTTAGAATATTCTAGACTGTTCTAGAAAATAATGGCAGCTGTATATAAGGGACGTAGCTATGCTCGAGACACAGTTGAGTCCTTGATCACACAACATTAGTTGTGTGATCGGGGGTTGACTTATACAGTTAGTTACATAAATAAACAGACAGTGCGGTTAGACAGTTAGTTCAGTGGAGTCTCTGATCACACAACATTAGTTGTGTGACCGGGCGTTGACTTACATAGTGCAGTTCCATTAGTGAAGACGGACAGACACTTACATTAGTGCAGTAGTTAGTTAGTTACATGGAGAGACATAGAGATGTTCATATAGAGTGTTAGTGACTTTGAGAAGCACAGCAGTATCGTAGTGAGCGTAGGCAGTTGGTGTCGAGTAGGTACTCGGGAAGTTACTGGTATATTGGGATAGCTGTGGATGTAAATACTCGGTAGTGTTGACGAGTATTGGGAAGCTATAGTGTGCAAGAACAGTAACGGCGAGTCGGAAAGTTACTGGTATACCGGGATAGCTGTTAAAGAGAATACTCGGTAGTGTTGAAGAGTATTGGGAAGCTAGGTATATGGGGACAGTAACGGCAAGTGGAAGCTAATACTCGGCATTGGTGTTGAAGAATTGTGGCATACGGAAAGTCGGTGATACGGAGGCTGTGGAAGAGAGAGAGTTACATAAATAGATAAATAGTGAGGTGAAAGGTGTGACTTCTGTCCGAACAGTTGAATATACAGACGCTGTTGAGTCAGTTGAGTATATAGACGCTGTGGAGGTCGGTAGGCGGACAGTTGAACATGCTATAAGTATATAGTGATATAAATATAGTGATATAAATATTGCGTAAACAGTCTACAAGAGTCTGCAACAGACCGGCAGTCTAAGATTGGAACGCGTAGTGAAATAAATAATTTGTAATATCGTGGAAATAAATAGTAGTGTTAATTGGTTAAATAAATAGTGTTAGTGTTAGTATTATATAGTTAATTATAGTTTTAATCTTAATTAGTTTTTAATAATTGTTTAATATAATTAATAGTAACTTTCTTTATAGTTTAATAAACACTTAATTTTAATTAGTAATAATTGTCTAATATTTACACTTCACCCAGATAAATAAAAACGTTACAATATATATATATATATATATATATATATATATATATATATATATATATATATATATATATATATATATATATATATATATATGAAGCTATTTAGAAAAAAAATAATAAAGTTATAAACACAATTACATTGTAATCTAATTCTAAACAAAAAACTTAAAAATCAACTGACAACTATATGTTCGGACATCAACAGTTTTTCAGCAATTTAATAAGGATAACATATTTGTTTGCTTTTAGGATTACCTGAATTCTTAAAACCATATTAAAAACAAGCTTTTGACATTCATCAGATGCAAATATGTATCCCATAGCTAGTAGTTTTACTCGAAATTCAGGAATTATGCGTTTTAAATCGTTCCTCAGGCACTGTTTCAGCTTATGTCATACTGTTTCAATAATATTAAGGTCAAGACTGCTTGAAGACTAATCTAGTACATGAATATAAATAATTAATAATTTATCTGTTATTCTAAATTAAGTTATAAAAATTGAGAATTGTGAATTATGGTAAAAGATTTTGACTAGGTTGAATCGATTTGGAAACAAGTAGATATTTAAGCAAAACCTTTACAATGAACAGAAAGTCCTTTTGTTAAAAAGAATGAAATAATCTGTTTGAAATAAAAAAATAGCCAGTCCTTTTCATTTGGAAATCAAGTGAATGAAAGAGCAAAACAAACCAGATGGAAAAACTAAGGAGAAAATGTCAAACAGAAACATTTTGCCATTTCACGCAAACTTTGTCTCTGAGCCTTTTCATTTTATTAAAGCCTCTGCAGTCTAGAGGTGACGAAGACGTCGAAAAGGGAAAGAGAGAGTGGGTGAACAAGAGAGAGGAGCAGCGGATTACACAGCCACCTACAAACTAAATTTTAATCAGCATCCGTGACGCGACGAAACTAATTTTGACGGGGAATTATTTTCTGATTCTCTTTGAACAAACATTTAAATTTTTCAAAGAATGGGGGATAATCTTTAATTTTTTGCTTCAAGTAATAAAAATATATTCAAAGCAATGCTTATTGCGACTATTTTGTCCAAGGATGTTCTAATAAAACACTGGATAGTGACATACTTTTAACATGTGAGGCAAGTGGTGGGGGTACGGCGCCATTTGCAGAAAAGGCAAAACGTCAAACGTTCGTTGGTCTATTATTGCATTACATGGTAGTTTTCTTGAATAAAGTGGTGTTTGTGTCGTGTTCTTAGTGAATAAATACTTTAAGTGAAATATTTCCATAATAAAAGGCAATATATCGTCTTCTTGTAGCGCTTTTGGGTGCACAAATAGACATAGCAAAAATAACTCTCGACAATTATTGTTCATATATATGTATACATATTTATTCATACTATTATTTTAAATATTTTACAGATTTCCTTTAAATAATAGTGGTATATTACGATTGTGGATAGATGCCATAAAAGGAAACGATTTCACATATATAAAAGAATCAAAAATTTGTAGTGACCATTTTTAAAACCAGACTCAGCACCTTCTGTATTTCCAAATTTTCTACCACATACGCAAAAGCATCTTTTTAATAAGCAAATATTATTTTTTTCTACAGTCTATATACAAACTAGCCATTTGCGCTCTCTTTTGTCAACGCAAAATGTCACTTTGCCGCTCTAGAGCGACAAAGTAGAAAAAACACTCGCTCCTCAAATTTCTAACTATACAATGTTGAGAAATGTTAGTTGGCTACATTCTTAATGGAAACGTTTAGTCAGGAATTAATGACACTGTAGTTACACATTACCCACTTAACAAGTCAATCTGACATATAACTGCTCTGTCGGTATGTTACATAACCAAACAAAATGCTGCGCTGCTGTGAAAATAAAATAGTGCATTCATTTACAATAACGAAAGTATAAAATGCTTAGATTAGATTGAAGCAATAGCTCAAGAAGAATGGAAAATACCGATAAGTAAAAATAAATAAAAAAATAATTTTTTGTTATGCTGGAGGACCCCATTGTGGCGACTGTAGAAAAAATCTTGTGTGTGTTTCGAGCGCAAATGGACATTGTCGATTTCGAGAGAATGCCTCGCTCCTGCGTCGCGCGGCAACAACCTCTCAATCGACAATGTCCCATTTTGCGCTCTCAATACACAAATAGCTATTAAATTCATAGTCCTATTTTATTGTGAATTTGCTGTATATGTAATAAATGTATATTATATTATTAAAATAATAACTATAATTTTTAAAATATTCGTAAAAAATATAAAAAAAATTCTTGGAGTAACGATGATCGACTGGGAAAATGATACAGGAAAAGAAGAAAAATTCTCGGAAATGCAGTCAAGATAATATGTTTATTTGATTATGCCGACGTTTCGATCATACTATTATCATCCTCATCCTCCTGACTTGATTTAACCCTGAGGATGATCATAATTAAATAAACGTATTATCTTGACTGCATTTCCGAGAATTTTTCTTCTTTTCCTGCATAAAAAAAATTGTAATTAATTCCATTTATAATTTGTTTCTATTATGTAATTTTAAATTTGGCGCGTATTTTGCCTTTTCTGCAAATGGCTGCCTTCCAGTTGCTAATTAGCAATCCAGTGTATATATTAATATCCTTGATTTTGTCCTTCATAGTTTAGAAGGACATAAAACAAATACAGACTCGTATTATTAGTAGTCGATGTAGAGGCTTTGAATGATTTTTGTAAACAAAGGAAAAACTGAACTGCGCGCCATCATTATATTCGTTGTTTTGAAACGGAAAACAGCAAAGTAGATAGAAGATCAAAGCCAAGCTGGATATACTTTTTGGGACTATTCTCTATCCATAAGTATCGTGAACAAAAGAATTCCATTTTTTACCTTACTATTAACTTGGCAAGTACTTCAGGGTTATTAACAAAATCATTGATGGATTTCGGTCCACCTCATTGATGTGTTGGCCCACCCAAAAAATTTAAAGATATTTAGTTCATTTTGTAAAAGAGATAATAATTTTAGAACGTGTAATACAATTTTTGTGGATGTAAAACGTACATATGGCAGAATAAACATTTTAGATTGTATGTGAGTCTATTGCCAGAAATGTCTATCCGTGGAAAAAAATTGAAGTAACTATTTTTCAAGAAATCACCCCACTGAATAAAATATGACACGTTACATTTGTTTCTATTGAAATTGATTGGAATTTTCAACAATGTTATTAGTATTTAACAACTTTCTTACAGAATTGAGATGAATGTTGATTAATATGTAGCTGATTAATTTAGCGGATGATACCACACTGGACACGCCAGAGATTTGTAATATGGAAGTGTATAAGAAAAGTATCTGGACTAATAATAGATATTATACCCACTATTTCTGATGAATTCACAAAAGTGAAATTATTTTACAAAAATTAAAATATGTTTAATTAGCGTTTACGACAAATTTCATATGGAATATAGTAAATTGGTAATTCCTTATTACATTATTTATCAACATTGAGATAAAACTAAATTATATAAAAAAAATTTTTTGCTCTAAGTTGGAAATCGATTACGACACTTCAATAAAGATTAGTTTGATATTTTTAAATTGTTGAATTAAAGTATGTATTTATTTAAATGGGCGCTGCATTTTACAAATGATTTCTGGAAACCGATTCTAGATTTTGCAAACATAAAATGAGCATAGAGTACCGTAATTCAATGAGGAGGTATCTTCATATTAATATGCCAAAAAGTAAAGATGATAATTTTTGTAACGCACATTTAACATTAGTTATAGAAAATGTTTTCTTTTGCTAAGCATTACATAAATTGATATACTAGCCGCAGAATATCACTTACTTCTCAACACAATAAAATTTTACAAAAATTAATGTAAAACTGTAATTAAAACAATAATGGCCCTACCAGTTTTATATCATATTTATAAATTATATTTTCCGGGAACTTTAAATAAGTAGTCATTGCATTAACAATTCGAATTTTCAGTGCAATTTCTGTTTTCAAATTTTAGTTATTACTTAGAAGTATTTGTAATTTTTGTTTATTTTGTTTTATCATTTCTATGCTGCTATCTATAATCCATATATTATGGTGATATATAATTTAGTTTTATTGTAATACTGTTCTTATTATATAAGTATGGCCCACTCAGATTTTTAATTGGCCCATCTTTGGCCCACCCAGAAAATAATCCTAGTTACGTCCCTGAGCTAATATTGTCAATTTAAGCTAAGTTTAATATTTAAATTACATTGGTGGGCCATGAGATAAACAAATTCTCAATTTGTAAAAGTTTTGCAATATATTCAAGCTGATATACTATATTTTGTGATAACATTTGTCAGGTTAAACTTTGCAGCATTCGCCAATAATAAACAAACATTAATGCTTCAATTATTCAAATGTTTTCGTAAAACGTAATTCTCTTGTCGCGTCATGGAAATTATCATTGTAGTAGCAGACATAATAAACCAAATAACATGGACAAATTTAAATATTCCAATGAAATCATGGTTCAATTTAATTCAATGTTGGTATTTACAGTACGTCGCCATTTACGCGTACTACTGTTTTTATCGTCTATTCTTCGCACTGCTGTTGTTTTCTTCGAAGCTCAGACACTGTTTATATTGTTCGTGAATCGACGCTAGACTTTACGCATATGGCTAATAGTTCTGGAAATCCGTTATGATAAAAATGAAGTTATTATTTCAACGGTGCATTATTTCTTGAAAATTTGCCAAAGTTTTAAATGTAATTCTGCAAAACTGTAATATTATTTGGAACTGGAAACTATGTAAACATTACAAATAATTGAAATAAATACTGAAAACTAAACTAAATCCAATACTTCAAATATATATGTCCCATCATGAAGTTATGACACGTCACTCCATATGACATGATATAGATGTGTAAAATTTTCATAATTTTCTTCAAAAAATTGATCTTTTCGTATTCTTTTCTTAATGCTGCTTTTAAAAACTTCTATACAATAAATTTACGATATTCAAACATAAATATTCTTTCATTTTTATTGTATGATGTTTAGGTTATAAAGAAAAAATCTGATGTAGCCACCACATTACCTTCCGTTAGTTCTATGTATTTTGTACAAATTCCACGCAGAAAGTTTTTTTTTTACAAATGATTCCATATTTCCAGTACATTACCTTCAGTCAGTTCTACGTATTTTGTACAAATTCCATACAGAAAGTTTCTTGTAGGTAAGATTCTATATAATTCCAGTAAATTACAACTCAAACATATTATGTACATTGCACTTTGACACTGACATTTGTCAATCAGAATTTTCTTAATGTAGTAAATGTTTCCATGTTTATAGCACAGCTGGCTGCTTTGTGAAATTTAATTTAAGCATCACTACCTTTTTTTTGAAATTAGATTCTTCATGAATCCGGTAGATGAATCTGGTAGATATTGTACAATTTTCGAACACGATAACTTTTTACCACTCGTGTTTTCGAACACAGTTAGTAAATGCGGTATCTACCGGCAGAATTTTCGTAAATGCGTATGTATTTTCTATAAAATCCATACAGAAAGTTCCTTGCAAAAGATTCTAAATTTCTTGTATGTACATTACCTTTCGACAGTTGTATGTATTTTATACAAATTCCATACAGATGGTTTCGAGCAAAAATATATCGAGCAAAATTAAAACACAGATATATTACGAATATGTCAATTGACATTGACATCTTTCAATCAGAATTTTCTTAATACAGTGTAGCTACCTAATTTCTGAAATTTAATTTCTTTAGAATTTTTAACGCTATATCCATTGAATATGTAGTATAAAATGTAATCAAATCGTATAGAGAATAAAATATTCTTAAATATTTATAATAACATTAAATGTGAAAAAGTGATATTTAACAGCATTTTTTCAAGAAAAACTGTTAAAATCTTCAATTAGGGTACTTTCGGTCGACCAGTTATAACCAAAATCTAGTCAGCTCTTCATATGGATCTAAAGAAAAGGAATACAGAAAAATTATAATTTTTGGAAAGGTGGTATTGGAGTTATGCGATCCGTAAAAATCGTCACACACATACATACATACATACATCCATCCATATATACATACAGACATCATCGTAAAAATAGTTAAATCGTATTCTAGGGACCCTAAAACGTGCTTATTCATTAAAATCTCATCATTGAATTTTTGACCAAGACAATACCAATAAGGTGAAGGAAGGTAAAAATAACACTAAATATCAAAAATTAGTGAAATATCATATTCTTATGTATTTCAGTAATAATTGTACTTGCTCTTTAATGATGAAGTTGTCAATCATAACATATTTTTTTCAACCAGTCAACCGCAACGATTTTTATGATAATGGTTATTATTGAGTGTGAAATATGAACCATCTATCTCTTAACAAGCGAATGATTTGCCCAATGGAGCAATACTTTAATTTTACAGGCGTTTTTAATCGGACATATTCTGTAACTAAATGGACAATAATAATTTTAATAATTATTACGGGTAAATTTTTCGATTCTTGCGTAGATTAATTGTTGACAATTACTTGAAATCTCTGTCATACAACATTTATTTTCACAAAGCCGATGTTTCGGTATACACGTCAAGATCAGGATACTTAAACATACATTCATGTACACATTAATACATGCGATTTAATATTCGGTTTTACAATAGTACATTAAAACACAAGTATCACAACGCAGGTTTTTTACAATTAGATTTTTTTAAAGGAATGTCTTTGTGTTTTTTTTGTCAGTTATGTTGTTAGCGCTTCTCGCTAACAATTGAAATTTCACATTTTGACAGTTTGTGAATTCTGTGATTCTGACTGATTGTTTACATTAAAAATTGTATCAAGAATTATATAAATGGAAGAGGAAAACCAATACTTACAATGTACTCCACCGGTTTATTAATGAACCACCTGATTTGATCTTGTAATAAAGGTATTTTTTTTAAATAATGAATCGGGATCGCTGGTTTATTTTAATTATTATCATAAATAAAACTCTTTTAATAATGAAATACATTAATGAACAATTTATTGATCTACACTTTTACATTCCACTATTTTGTCAACACATCCACTGCTCAGTTGCAGACATAACAGCAACAGCTGTTCTTACATTCTTCAATATAAAACATATATTGTATTTGTATATGACACTTATGTCTAAATCATATTTAAAAATTTAATATTCGACAGTTCGCCTCGAGGTGGAACTAGAAATCATGGATCGTAAAATTATCATATTTGCTTGCTAGTAGCCACAAATTGAGTTGACACTGTCAACATTTCAAGTAACGTGCACCATACTTATCAAAACCTGTCTGATATAACAATGCAATCAGCTGAAAATTGCAATATTACCATAAAATTAAATTGTAATAAATAAAACTTACCGTTTAAATTGGTTTGACAAAGCAAATCTGAGCGCATTGTTTCTTGTTTCATAATTTTTTAGTTGAAAGATTTTAACTTCACAGATCCTTCTTCCTGAACTAACACAGCTATAGCTATAAATTTATCTTCTTTCTAGTTCTATCACCTGGAGAAAAGATAATAGTTATTTGTATATCAAGGCCACGAAATCACTCTTTAGCGTACCGAGAGAAACATTGTCATCGAGGCCGCTTGCGGCCGAGGCAAGACAATCTCGAGGGCGCTAAAGGATTTCGCGGACAAGGTGTGCACAATATTTTTTGTGCAACCGTAAAAAATATGTAATTACAAATTTTATTAATTGTCAACAGTTTCATTGTAAATAGAAAGTTAGCTTTCAAGGTGGCTGTGGGATTAACATTTGATAAACAAAACCATGCAATTCTCAAGTGTCAAAGTGATTGTTTACCTAATTTCGCGTTCGCGGCCGTTACCATAACAACGGTCGCGAAATCCAATTTCGCGGCCTGTATTGCGGCTGCGAAATGCTTAATTCGCGTCCGGTTGCACAAAAAAATTATTAATTAGAAGTAATATTTCAACATAAACAACTTACTATTTTGAGGTTATATGTAATTCATCCGTCATGACTACCACCTCTAGAATACGAAAGGCGCCAAAAACAGTACGTTTATAGATCTCCTAACGTCGTGTTTTCAGTGATAAACAGTGCTTTTATAGACTCATACCGAAATAGAAAAACATCGAACAAAAATTCTCAAAAAAAAATCGATAACAGAAAGACATTCGGACATTGTTGTATTGATTGTTTAATAGTTTTAAAATACGATATTTCAATCCTCCTCTACAGTGAAAAATTGGGGAGGAATTTTTAATCTAAACAAAATGAAATTGAATCTGTAGGGATGTAAAATGGGATATAAAAACAAATGAGTCCGTACCAACAAAGCAGCGTGAATTTAGTGACAATTTGCGTGTGATTAGGGAGGAAAGTGATCCTCTTAGAGTTAAAAAGCAGGGTATAAATTGATTAGAACAACAGTTAACTCGGGATGTGTACAGGGTGTGACACATCCCGAACGATTTCGCCAGGGCTCATCCATTATTTATAAAGGCACGCACTTCGTTCAATAGACTTTGGTCGCGTTTTATATGTGTTCTTGCCGCCTCGCCTTCGTTCAATAATGCAAACCAGGCCTGTATCGCAACCGTAGCAGGGTGGCCACCCCTTGCCGATTTAAATCCCTGTTCCGATGTCTGCTACAATCTGATGTGATGTATGGCCGAATGTATGTGGTTTTTTCGTTAAAATCTTCTTTGCGTTGCCTTGGTTGTTGCCCGAGCGAAACACATGAATTTCAAACTCACTTGGTTTTTCTTTTTGCAGAACGAGAGGTTGTCTTTACTCCTGCTCTTCCTGAAGAGTTCCTGCTATGCTGACTGAATAACGAATGGTGAGTTAAGCTAACAATTCTTATTTACTTTTGCTTTGCTTTATCTCCGCCGCTTACAGCGCCATATTAACTAAATCTGGAATTTAAATACAAATTTCATAAACAACATCAATAATAATTAACAGCTATATTCAAGGGCGAACTATCCATAAGATGATATATGTAAAGAAGTCAATTGTATGAACTTATTATTTGCAGACGATTTAAAACTACATTGTACAATATCCAACAATAACGATTGCTCAGCCTTACAAATTGCAATAAATTCTGTAAACAATTGGTGCAAAAATAACAGACTATGTTTAAGTCCATCCAAATGTAAAATTATATCATATCACCGTAAGAAAAATCCCATTATATTTGAATATAGTATTGACAACAATCCTCTTGAACGCACCAATATTATTAAAGATTTAGGTGTTTATTTTGATCCTGCCTTATGCTTTTCTTTTCATTCATATTATGTTGTAAAGTCATATAATAAATTATTAAGATTTATCATTAGGAATCGAATACTAGATGTTTCAAGAATACTGACTTATTAAAATTATTGTACTCTACTTTTATACTGTCAAAATTGGAATATTGTATTCTGATATGGTATCCTATGTATAAATGTTATATAACTGATTTAGAATCTGTACAAAGGCGTTTCCTGAAATATTTATCGTACAAAAACGATAATCAGTTTCCCTTCATAGGAATTGAACAAAATACTCTGTTAGAGCGATTTGGTTACCTTTCATTATCACAGCGTAGGAGAAATATATCTATATTGTTCTTGTACAAATTACTACATAATATCGTTGATTGTCCTTCAATTTTAAGCCAAATAAATTTTTTTGTTCCACGATTATCTGCTCGAATATATGTAACTTTCTTTGTGAACTTTGCTAGAACAAATTTATTAACTAGATCACCCATACATATTATGTGCAATAATGTTAATGAACTCACAATCGATGTTGATTTTTTAAATATTACATACCCTACACTAAGAAATTTCCTTTATTGTAATCAAGCTTTTTTGTCATAATTATTTTTTTAAAAAATTAAGTGATATAATCAGCTATAATATCCTCATGACATTGATAATTACGAAATAATTTTATGACAGTTATCGAAAGCGCGTTGCTTGGTAACCGCCCGACGCCGAAGGCGGAGGGGTGTTACCTAAAAGCAACGTGCTTGAGGAAGTTGTGATAAAATTATAAGTATTTAACAATGATCGAGGGGTATTCGGTGAGAATTTTTTTCCCTTGAATTAGATTACTTATATTTTATGTAAAAATTAATACAAATAACATACATGTCTCATTTTGTTTTTAATTCTTTAAATTTTTTAGTTTTTCATTAAAATAATTTTAAAAAATTTGATGTGGGCAGCACAATACCTCCCGCCATTTAGTTTTTATTAATTTTAATATACATAATTACATATTTACTTACGCTGAAAAATGTATTAAATCCCATTCCATATAACTATGGTTCGATTTATTATTTTCTTTTTAAAACGTTACTATTAATTTGAAATGATTAGTTCTTTGACAGTGACACTTATCTGTCAGTTACATATACGAGTATTTGAGATATGAACTGTGTAACCAAGGAGCTATGTTTGCTGTTTGTTTAAAGCGTAGGCTCCGGCTTCTGGGATTTATTCTGCAATTCTGAATAAATCTGTAAATCTTACAAATCTGTAAATCTGTAAATAATGAACAAAATCGCAACGGACGCTGCTACTCTTACGTATAATTTTATATTAATCAACAAAAATAGATGCGTTTCTGTCAGTTTTTTACAGATTTACAGATCTGTAAGACTTACAGATTTGTTCAGAATTGAAGCATTAAATTATAATTTTTTAAATAGTATTAATGCAAACCTGTAGAAAATTTAATAATTTTTAATTTTTATAATAACATAAATCTCGAAAAAATAACATTTAAAGGTATTTCTCGGAGAAAAATTATTTTGAGCTTCAAGTATGTGCCATTTCATGTTATCTAATTTACACCAAAATCTAATGGCTTCTTTCCATATAAGAATAAAGTAGAAATACAAGGTTTCAAAATTTTCTGAATGATAGTAAATGAGTTAGAGCGTAAACAGGAACCATCCATACTTATCAACACAGACATCATCGTGCAAATGTTAAATTGGATTCTATGGACCTTAAAATGTGGTAATTTACCAAAAACTCGATATGAGATTTTTAGCACGATCCCTATACCTCCCTTACCAAGAGTAGCGGGAGGTAAAAAACTTGTCACATACAAAATTCAGAGCCAATCATCTTATTGTATATTATTAACACAAACATCATAATTTTAAATGAAACTTATAAATTTTCATTAGTCTTTTCCAATAACAAGTTCAATAGGAAAATACATCATTTTTTTCTTGAAATTTGTTTTGTCACACATCCCATTATTCTTCGAAGAATTGTACAGCGAACAATTTTTCGAGATAAGTTTTCTAGGAAGACTATAATAATTTAAATAGCTTGTGACTTTTAAATATTCAAATACAATTTCTTTCGTTTTATCATCCTCAATACCCATGAATTTTATAAATTAATTATACCAACCTACACCAAATCGATAATCCATCTTTTGTGACTCCTACGTCGCGACGGCAAGGGCGCCTCTGACGCCAACGTTACCCTGTTGCACGCCAATGGTTGAGCTTATGATACCTTCATTTATCACCGTGGCACAACGGCCAAAGGATCATAATTAACTAAATAATACGTTCGTACTCGGAGCTGTCAGTTGCGTAGCATTATCCTCTAGTGACGCGCAATTATTTTTAATAATCACGGAGCATTTCAAAGCTTGTTGCATCCGCAAGATGAAGATGTTTGCAGGATTATAGTGGAGTGGAGTATGAGCTTCAGTTTCATTATTGTCAGACAAATGAAATTGTTTTGTTTCACATGTTCGTTTAACAATTGCAATGCAATTAGAGGACGAGGTTAGAGTAGGTATTGTAACGTTTTTATTTAGTTGGGTGAAGTGTAAATATTAGACAATTATTATTAATTAAAATAAGTGTTTATTAAACTATAATAAAAATTACTATAAAAAAAGAATTTTTTTATTTTTAAAACTCAGTAATCTGTATTTAACAAACGTGTTATTAAATTACATTATTATATGGTATCCAAATCAAAATTCACTCCTCTTTTCAAATTTTATTGCCCTATAAAAAATGTATATAAATTTATAAAAATAATGACTACTAAGGAAAATATTTGAAAATCAAAGAAACAATTAAATTCTAATTTTTCCAATTAGTGCAAAACTTTATTTACACTTTCTCACAAAGTACGTTTTTTGACTTGTAGAAAACACGGTCCTTTGGACTTGGTCACTTTGGGTAGCATTTTAAAAAGTCATTTAATGCACAAAGTAATTTTTCCTTGTATAGAGAATACATTTTTAAAAGACTTGGGCACATGAACTCTTTTTCCATTATTTTTGACTTGGTCACTTTTGATGCATAACCACGATATTTTTTTAAATAAACTAAAGGAATATAATCACTATAGCTTATATGCTAACTGGCCCTGATTAGACAATAACATTTAACGTGTGTTTTTCATTATACTTTTAGATAAGTGCTATTTTTAATATGATAAATATTTCTTTATCTTTTTATTTACGGAATTACCAATTACATATATTCGTTTTTCCTCAATTTAAGGAAACATGTCTTCATTGAATTGTTTCTTGTCAGTACAAGTTTATCAATGAACAAATTTTGTTATTCATTTGTTCATAGTTTTTCTCTAATATGTAAACAATTTTTTCACGTTGAAAAACAGGAAGTAAATAACAATGTAACTACGATTAATGGCATTATCGATAGCTAGCTATGTGATATTACGTAAATATTTATTGTTTTATTTTTAAATGAATATACCAACTTAAACAATAATTGAAATAAAAATGCGAACAACAGTTTTAAATTCCAAAAATTTCCGGCCTGATATAGATCCAAGTATTACAGCAAGTCAATATGTTGATAACACGTCAGTTCAAGTCTAACCTGGGAAAAAGCAAGAATGAATTTTGTCAATTATTTTTCTAAAAACTGTCACTTGTTTATTACAATGTCTGAAGTCACGAAAATTGAGTATCGAGCTGTTATCAAATTCTTTACCCGAGAAGGCCTTTCTCCTCAATGTATCAAAGACCAGCTGGATGGAGTTTCTGGGAAAAATTCACCGTCTTATTCTGTGGTAAAAGATTAGTTGAAACGGTTTCGATTTGGGCAGGAATCCTTGGAAGATGACGACAGAACGGGAAGGACAGCGGACTTGGTGACGAACGACAATATTGCCCTTATTAAAAATCTAGTATTAGGCGACCGACGCTTGAAGGTGAAAGAAATATTTCAAATGACGGGGCTTTCAGATACAAGCAATCGTCGAATCAATCACGATCATTTAGGCATGAATAAGCAGCAGTTCAGCGCCAACGTCGTCTTGAATGTGCTCAAAACTTTTTGAAGCTATGTGATGTAAACCCAACGGAGGTGTTGAAGACAATTGTCACAGGAGCTGAAACTATGGTTCTCTACTATGATCCTTTATCCAAAAGGAAGTTGATGGAATGGAGGCGAAAAGAGAAACACCGCCAAGAAAGTTCAGGGTCTGCCAGTCAACAAAAAAAGTGATGGCTACGATCTTTTGGGATTCTGAGGGCATTCTTCTTATAGACTTTAAGGAACGTAATACGAAAGTCAATGGGGCATATTATGCAGCACTTTTGCATAAATTGCGACAAAATATTCGGGAAATAAAATGTGGTAAACTAACCAGAGGCGTGTGTTTGCTGCATAACAATGCGGCCGTGCACACTGCTGCAATTGCGCAAACTGCGATTCGTGACTGCGATTTTGAAACAGTGACTACTATCTGTTTGGAAATTTAAAAAAGGACCTTCGAGGGCGCCATTTCAGTGACGACGAAGCAGTGAAGGCTGCAGTTTGAAAAATAAAATTTAATAGGGTACTATACCATAGTCAAATTTTAATTATCGTAAATAAGAAGACGAAAATATACATAAATTAATGAGTATTAGTGAAAAAAAATTGTTTCAATATTGATTAGGTCGCAAACTACAAGCGATTAAAGTTGATTACTTATTAGGTATGACGCGTTAGGTCTTAAGAATTTGATTGGTCGCCTGATTTTAAAAACTAGATTCGCGCGTCTTTTGCGGTCACCTTTGAAAGATTATGAACTGTCACATTGTTGTATAACCTAACAAAAAAAAATTACAATTTTATGTTTCATGAATTTGTTTAATTATAATATCTCGTAATATTAACTATAATAATGTAATTTGTAATATATATTAATTAAATTAATAATAATATTAACGAAAAAAATGCTTATTATTTATGTTATTTATGCTTAATAATAATTTCTTCGTGAATATAACGTATAAGTTTTTATATAAAAATATTTCAGCTATGCAAACATGAATAAAATCTGTTTCTCTTCTCTCTAGAATTAACAGTTTGTTGACAAGTACCAGCTACGTCACGCAAGAAATTCTTAACTTTAAAAATTCATATCTCGCTTATTACGTAAAATTTTTAAGTCGCGTTTGCACTAAAATTCTTATTTCATTCTGTTCTTACAGAAAAAAAAAATAAAAAAACATGGTATATTTATTTATTTATTTATTTATTTATTTTGAGGGAACAATGCAGTCGAAGACCAAAAACAGTTCCACGTATACATAAAAAAAGTTATAAAAAGTTATATAAAGACATTTGTACAGACATAATTAATGACGTAATAGAAACATAAATTTGCAATAACAAAAAGTATCATTTATTCACGAAATTCACCAATCAGTAAGTTACGCAGTTGATTCAATGTCAAGTGAAAAATATCAAGGTGTTGAAATTTGTCGTTATAAGTCTGCATCACTCTACTGATAGGAGAATTTTTGAGCAGGTTAGTTTTACATGTTGGTACAATAAACAGATTTTTTGACCTAGTATTCTTAGCTGAAACATACGAATTGAAAAAATGAACGAAAAGTTAATTGTCAATCGTACTATGAATTGTTTTATACAAAAATATGATGTCATTAATAGTTCTTCTGTTCTCCAATGATATTAAATTTAGTTGATGTAATATTTGGTGATAATTAGTATAAAAAATATTAAACCTTCTGCACAGAATGACAATGAACTTTTTTTGAACCGATTCTATTAGTTTGACATGCACATCATTAAATGGATTCTATATACAAGTCATATATTCCAGTTGTGATCGTACTATAGCATTATAAAGTAATATACAAGATTCGATTTTTTTAAAATGATATGTCGTTCTAATTATGAAGCCAAGTAATCTGTATGCTTTCTTTACAATGATGCTGATATGATCATTAGGTAACAATTTATAATGGTATGTTATACCTAAATCCTTGATAGATGATTTAGTTTCGATTATCGTGCCATTTATAATATAATTAAAATGATGTATTGTTGTATTTCTTGAAAAGTTAACAATGTAACATTTCGTTATATTTAACATCATGTTATTCATCTCACACCATCTTTGTAAATTGAATAAATCATCTTATAAGAGACTGCAATCATTATCAGTTTTTATTTGTTTATAAAATTTCAAATCATCAGCAAATAGTAAGTAATGGCTATTTTTGAAGCAATTTGAGACGTCGTTTATGTATAGATTAAATAATATTGGACCTAAGTGAGAGCCTTGTAGTACTCCAGATTTTACATTAATTGGTCGAGATTTAAAACCATTACAAACTATCACTTGCGATCTGTTTCTAATGTATGATTCCAGCCACCTTAAAAGAGATCCGTTTATACCTAAATTGAATAATTTAAATAACAAAATATCATGACTGACACGATCGAAAGCTTTACTGAGATCTGTATATATGACGTCAACTTGAGTTCTATTATCTAAGTTCTTTGTTAGATATTCTGTAAAGGGAATTAGATTTGTTAATACAGATTTTTTTTTCACAGAATCCGTGTTGTTCCGGAACTATGTAATTTACAAAGGATTTTTTAAGGTTGTCAGTAATAATAGCCTCAAAGATTTTACCAAATGTAGATGTTATAGAAATTGGTCTATAGGGCCCTATTGTAAGTCTCCAACGTTTCTTTCATAGTCAAACCGAAAATTTTTGGTGCTACCCTCGTTGTATAGCATGTGTTGTTAAAGTTTTATTTTATTTATCGATGCGGCATTTTTCTTATAACTGACAGTTAATAACAGATTAATCAGATATTAAAATATCAGGCCATCATTTCAATATTATAAACAACAAATAATATAACTAATAATTATACCTACTTAAAGAAAAATGTGGTACAATACAATAGGTAAAATTCCTATGTTATAACTTTTTTTTTTCTTGGTTTGACATAAGTTCACATTATTGTGTATTTTATGAATTAGTAAGCACCACAACAATTATAACATCCTGTGTAACGTAACCCTGAAACTTTTTAATTGTAATTTAAAAACTATGAGAATCCATAACCTCACACGTGTATTTTTTCATTTGTTCATAAATGAATTTCATAAAATCCTATTTCTCGAGAAGCAAGATAATTTCTTCAGCGTTAACTCGAATGAGCAAAACGACTGTTATTAGATTTTTTACACAAGTTAATAATTTGTAAGTATTATAAAGGCACGTCATTAGACGCTGGTTAAGTTTAACTGTCAAGTTTTTACATACCTATCATCGTTGCGTGTGTAATATCTACAGACGTGTAGTTTAGAAATCATCACTTTACTGACTCCAGGACCGCACTGGCACAGACAGAATCATTTTCCTTTTATATTTCTCTTTTTTGTTTGTTTTGCTACATATGTAGATGTATATTTGATAGAGATGTGCCGATTATGACTTTGGCCGACTAGCCGACTAGCCGATTAGTCGGTTGTAAAAAGGCCGACTAATCGGCCGACTAGTCGGCCAAGCCGATCAGGGTTTCGCGGATTTCCGTGACGCTTTGATTTGATTAGGTTATGTACAGTTATAAATCATATAAGTACGTTACTGTCTTTTTTTTTGTTTTTATGAAGCAGTTAATGTTTAGAATTTTTTGATATATTTTTTTACTGTACATCATGTACGGTGTAAATCGAAAAGTGAAACATTTTAACATGGGAAATCAATTTTTGTTTGCGCAAACGTTACCTAATTATTTTATCCAAAAATACTTTAAATAAAAGTTATAGAGATTTAAATGCAGCATCTAAATCATGTGAAACGATTATTTTATCTCTTCATATAAACGTAAAAATCAATTACAAAATTTCAGTTTTTATGAACATTTTGTCTAAGCAGCCATGGATATATGACAAAAAAAACAAATACGTTGTTTTTTGTCATAAATCCATGGCTGCTTAGACAAAAAACTCATAAAAACTGTAACTTTGTAATTAATTTTTACGTTTTAGAGATAAAATAATCGTTTCACATGATTAAGATGCTGCATTTAAATTTCTATAACTTTTATTTGAAGTAATTTTGCATAAAATAATTAGGTAACGTTTACGCAAAGAAAAATTGATTTCCCACGTTAAACTCCTGTTTCACTTTTCGATTTACACCCTGTACATGCAATCTGGCTTCAATATTACTTAGATTGTTAATAAAAAATTCCTACTCTTTTATTTAAATAAGAAGAAATAATTATAGGTAAATATTAATTGAAGATAAGAAGATATTAATATTATGTTGTTTTGTTTGTTAATAATTAAGATACTAATTTTGTTTGATAAATGTCAAAGATTTGTTTTCTTTACAAGCAAGTAATTTTAGAAACTGATTGATTACCAAAGGAAAGGTTGCTTTGCTTTACATTTCAAAATGTGTAAGACTGATTATAAAATAAAAATATTAATAAACAATCAAGGTAAGAAGAAGTCGGATAGTCGGCGCTCTTTGCCGAATAGTCGCCGACTACGATAGTGGCCGGATAGTCGGCTTTACCGACTAGTCGCCGACTAGTCGGCACATCTCTAATATTTGATAAAAAAAATTGAAATGATGGTTGCCGTTTTCATTTATTAGTTACATTTATACATGGCGTTAAAATTTATTGTTGACTGATAGCAATTTGAGGTTATATGTCATTTATCTGTCAGTTTTGAAAGCAGTCATACCACCTTTAGAAAACAAAAAGTGCGTTTATAGACTCATAAAGACACCGAAATAGAAAATAGTAGAAAATAGTACATTAAAACACAAAAAATCTAATTGCAAAATTATTGAGGTGATTTTTTTAAAAAGGACTTGTCAGAAATATGTCTTGGTGTTTTTTTGTCAGTTATGTTGGTAGCGCTTCCCGCTAACAATTGAAATTTCACATTTTAAGTTTGTGTATTGTGTGATTCTGACTGATTGTTTACATTAAAACATTGTATCAACCATTATATAATTATGGAAGAGGAAACCAATATTTACAATGTACTTCACCGGTTTATTAATAAACCACCTAATTTGACATATCTTGTAATAAAGGTAAATTTATGAAATAACGAATCGGGATCGCTGGTTCGTGTTAGTTATTATCATAAATAAAACTCTTTAAATAATGAAATACATTAATGAACAATTTATTGATCTACACTTTTACATTCCACTATTTAGACAACACATCGACTACTCAGTTGCAGACATAACAGCAACAGCTGTTCTTACATTCTTCAATACAAAACATATGTTGTATTTGTATATGGCACTTATGTCTAAATCATATTTAAAAATTTAATATTCGACAGTTCGCCTTGACGTGGAACTGAAAATAATGGCTCGTAAAATTTTCATATTTACTTGCAAGTAGCCACAAATTGAGTTGACAGTGTCAACATTTCAAGTAACGTGCACCATACATTTCAAAACCTGCCTGATATAACAATAGAATCAGCTGAAAATTGCAATATTACCATAAAATTAAATTATAATAAGTAAAACTTACCGTTTAAATTATTTTGACAAAACAAATCTGAGCGCATTCTTTCTTGTTTCATAATTTTTTAGTTGAAAGATTTTAACTTCACAGATTCTTCTTTCTGATCTAACACAGCTATAGCTATAAATTTATCTTCTTTCTAGTTCTATCACCTAGAGACAAGAGAAAAATTAATAATTACAAGTAGTATTTCAACCTAAATAACTTTTTATATTTTGCGTTCATAATGAAGTCATTTCGATACGCAATTGCGTATCGTAATGACCTTCATTTCGATACGCATTTTTTTGTTTTAGACGGTTGGTACTAGATGAGGTTTCTTTAACCCATTTTTACCTAATTTATTTTTAGTTAATTGACAATTCATTTTAATATTATGTCGAAATTATTATTTTTTTTTTATTTAGGGAAGATTATTTACATGAAAATGTACAAATGGTTACAAATATAATCACAAATTGAGTAAGTAAATGTTATTATAGAAGGCGCAAAATATAAAAAATAGTATAAAGAACTCATTTTATAATACTTTCTTTCGCACTTGTAAATTAGAAAACTCGCTAACACTCGTCTTCTAAATTTTGACGCGTGTAAAAAAAACATGTCTTATAAAACACGTTCTTTAATATACTATACCATTTTGAGGTTATATGTAATTCATCTGTCATGACTACCACCTCTAGAATACGAAAGGCGCCAAAAACAGTACGTTTATCTTCTAAACGTTGTGTTTTCAGTGATAAACAGTGCTTTTATAGGCTCATAAGAATACCGAAATAAAAAAATTGTTTAATAAACTATGCATTTTGTTTTAAGTAAAATTCGATTAATATTTTGTAGTTTGTTATAGTCTGCGAGCCAGTATTTCACTTTAATAATGACATTGCACTTGACGAAATTAATCCTGACAAGATTTTAAGTGACTTTAATTATCTGCACTAGTGCGACACTATAATTATTCCCGAGCATTATGACTTAATTTTAATATAATTAAACAGCAAATCCTTGTAAATATCAGGGAAGTAAATAAAGTAAAATTTCCGTGTGCATTCCCACGACGATGTTTTCCAACATTAGGCACTAATTTGTGACTGGGTTAGTGTAGTTAAAGCAATTGCTAACAATAATCTGTGTCCTTCGCTTGAATTTATTATTCCTAGCAACTCTGTCCGTGGCTTTGAGCTCGTTAAAACTATATGCGCTTTAAAATTGTCGTAAATTCATCCACTATACACGACAAGAAGTACATGAATAATACTACACTACCAAAACATCCCTTCATGACTCGTCCTATGTTTAAAAATCTGTTGTCGCCAGTATAGTATCTCTCAGTATTCCATCTTATTTTATCGGATTGTGATCGTAAACATATATGTAATATACCTTCTCCTTATGTAAGTACATATCTTGCAAGGTAATTTGATAAGAATTCGAATGAAAATCATTTTTCTGGCCTTTATACTTTTATATTTCCAGAAAAATTATATCATAGAACTTCCTACACTAAATAAAATTTAGGCGTATCTTTTTTAGAAAATCTGTTTGTTTTTCCAATTTATTTTTTACTTCTCGCTACCCTTGGTAAGGGACGCATAGGGATCGTGCTAAAAATCGCATATCGAGATTTTGATAAATGACCACGTTTTAAGGTCCCTAGAATCCGATTTTAACATTTTCACGATGATGTCTGTGTGTGTGTGCGTGTGTGTGTGTGTGTGTGTGTGTGTGTGTGTGTGTGTGTGTGTGTGTGTGTGTGTGTGTGTGTGTGTGTGCGTGTGTGTGTGTGTATGTGTGTGTGTGTGTATGTGTGTATGTATGTATGTATGTGTGGATCCTCCACTCTAACTCAAATACTATCATCCACAAAATTTTTTATTATAAAATCCCAGAGCTTACGCTTTAAACAAACAAAACTCAGTTATTCAAATGTATGTAACTGACAGATAAATGTCACTATCAAAGTGTTCAAAATAATATTAGTAACGTTTTAAAAAGAAAAAAGTAAATAGAACAATAGAAAAGGAATTCAATACAGATTCCGCTATAAGTAAATATGTAGGTATGTATTTAGATTAATAAAAATTAATGATTCACAAAAATGTTTAAGCTAATACTCATTTTTGAATTAGTGAATTCTATTCTATCCCGGTATTTAAAATTTAATCTTCATTTTATTATAGCTCCGGTGGCTCAATGGTTAGAGCAACGCCTCATGTCATGAGTGCTTTCGGGGCTCTGGGTTCGAATCCCACTAAGGCATGAATGTGTGTGAATGTGAACCCACTCTGTAATTTAGATTTAATCTTGTTGAGGGGTTTAAAAAAAGTTAGTTAGTTGGATTAGATTAGACTATATTTTAAGAAATAAACTGTCAAGAGTAAAATTCGCTAATCCAAAAATACGGATTAACTTAATCTATTTTATGACTCGGGCTATAAATGGCGCGAGGTATTGTGGTAGCCACACCAGATTTTTATTTATAAGTAACTATTATTAAAATTTAGGAATGGGACTATAGTAATTTTAATAAAAATAGCCTTCGTAAGAAGTTTCAAACCGATTTTAGATATTGGCTTATCTTAGACGAGGTTAATTAGTTTAGGTTAAGGTGGTCCCTATTTGAATTAACAAACAGCACTAATTCTAGATTTCTAGTAAAAACTTAGACAAACCTATCACTCATTTGACAGAGAATAAATTGAATTAAGTTTAAGCCAATTATATTAGAAATTTGTAATAATTAGAAATGAAAGCATTGTTCTTATCATTGCAACTATATATTTACTAAACACGGAAAGTCATTTTTTAATTTATAATAGGAGGACAAGTTAATATTGTTGAAATTATTATTATTTTGAGTATGGGATGAACTGTAACGGGACGAAACATCATTATTATCTTTGGTGTCGCGACGATGCGCTGGATTAAAACATCATACTCAGTGGTTTTTACAGCCATGAGAAGAACATTGTTGTCGTTTTAATTCGTTGTTTTACGAACGGATAATTCCGTTCAGATTTGTTGTGATTACTTGAGAATACTAAAGAACAGACCATGATTTTCATTATTTATTTATTCTCTTTTTTATTGCTTCTCGTTCCTTATTGTCTAATAAGTTATGATGTGGGAATTGAAAATCATTATACAACAGTACAGCACATCGCTAAAAATCATAGTAAAATAAATTAAATATGTAATATATCAATGAAATAATTATATGGAGCAAAAACATTTTAAATTTTAATTAACTTTTTTTTATTTAACTTCATTGGATAACCGGAAGTGATACTTTACATGAAGCCCACAACAGTTTTTAATGAAAAACTATATTAAAGTATAATCCAAAACTTTTCAATTTTAATATTTAAGACTTTTATATTAAGGGGAACAACATATTAAATTTTGGCTAAAATTAATAAATCAGAAGTGATACTTTACTTGAAGCTCTGAACAGAATTTCGTGAAAAATATATTATGATATACTCCAAAACCTGTCAAATTTAGTATTTAAGAATTTTATGTAAAGGGAAGCAACATATAAAATTTTGGCTAAAATTGATAAACCGGAAGTGATACTTTATTTGAAGCTCTGAACAGATTTTCGTGAAAAATAAATTAATACAATCCAAAACTTTTGAAATTTGGTATTTAAGACTTTTATATTAATGAGAACGACATACTAGATATTTTCAAAAATTGATAAACCGGAAGTTTTATTTTACAGCTATAAACAGATTTTCTTGAAAAAATATATTAAAACATGATCCAAAACTTCTCAAATTTGATATTTAAAACTCGTGTATAATTTGAAACATTATATTTTGACTATACCTATATGATAAACCAGAAGTGGTACTTAATTTGGAGCTCTTAAGAGATTTTCGGGGAAAAACAATAAAATATAATCCAAAATTGGGTATTACAGACTTTTCTATTTATTAGAACAACAAATTAGATTTTGTTTACAAACGATCAACCAACGTAAAGCTCATTGCTATTTCAAACATGGAATTGACGGGAGGTCATGTGTTGGCCACATCAGATTTTTATACTACATCTTAATAAACGCTTGGTTTTTAAAAAAGTTTTTACCTATTTATTTACGATTTATGAATGAAGTGAATACGGTGTTTATAGCATAATTGAAAAAATGTTGGAATTTTTACGTGATTTTCAATTTTGTTTGTTTTAAGTCATTATGTTTGTAAATTACATTGGACGTATATTTTCTGATTATTTTAATCATAACAAACACGCGAAATTTATTACGTAAATTGCTTAAATAACTGGATAGTAAAATTCATGGTCATGTTATATTAAGTTTATGTTTTTCGCAAGGTATTTCTAATTATTTATGATAATGAAGCATTTATGCCCGTAGTTCGATTACATAATTTAAAAGCTGAAAATAGTAGCCAGACAAATTCATTTTATTGATAAAACCGAGAAAACTATTTCTAGTAGATTCTACTAATAGAAAAGCAAACAAAAACACGTGTAACATGTTGAAGCAAGCAAGCGGAGACTGAGAGCCTTGCTTCATTGGGAATGAATTTAGAAGCGAGTGTGGAACAAGTGTAATACAGTATTTTTAATGGCTGTACAGACTTCGATATCTCCACGCGCATTCCTGAGCATGTTTTCATAAGCATTCATATCTGTCCAACGCAGTCTCGGTTTCTTTTCGGACTTGTCTCGCTCATGTCGAACGACTAGGCTGGTTCTGGTATGCCATATGAGCTTCGAACCGATTACCATAAACGAGAATGCCTACAATAACGCGTTCGCATTCATTGCCTTGTCCTCAGAATACGTTCACAGCTAATACGATTATTTCACTATACAATTCTTCACTTATTTACAAGGTTTTGTCAAAATCGTTAGCTGTTTTACTCTTGTACTATCCAAAATTGTTAATTTTTTAACTACTTGTTAAAGTAGTCAGCAGATTGATAATTTTTTTTTTGTTTTCTTAGGTTTGGTTTTTCCATCTCTGGATAAAGTGTCAGTTAATTTAACTGCCAAATGAATTTATAGGTACACTCTAAGAAATTTTTAACCAATTTTAACACTAAAATTGATTCCAGGAGGTCCACCAGATTACGTGTAATTTTAACAAAGTATCTGTTTGGTTAAAATGTACAGTGGAAACTGGTTTAATATTTAGCACAAAATTTCTAGTTAAAAATATTAGTGCGTGTTAAAATTTACACTGAAATTCGTATTTTAACTAAATGTACGAGTTAATTACCTTCTACACTAAATAGTGTAAAGTACGCGTTTCAGTAGCACCCCTTGGTGTATTCATTTACTCGTATTTGAGTAATTTTGTACAGAATATGTGTTAAATAAGGTAAATAAGGATATCATTGAAATATAAATAATATAATTTTATTATATCAAAAAATACATAAGTAAATAAATCTTATATTTGGCTAATATCTGTGTTGTACAAAAAATATGTTAATAATATAATTTCCATCGGAACTCGGAACATGAAAGCGTTTCATATATAGTTCTTTGTACAAACAAATATTTAAAAATATTAAAGTCATTTCAGACACATCTAATTTTGCAATTTTAGTAGTTATGAAGTTTAAACAAAATATATTGTATCCATAGACTCAATAATTTCTGGCACGAGGAAGTTAGTTGGTATAAAAAAAACCATATGAAATTCATTTAGAACTATTCATTTTTATATCACATGGTATATTGTATACTAATTTTGAAGTATGTAATAACACTTTTGTAGCACAGTTGCACAATCCACACTTTGGTACTGATTTGATCGCTGCTTGTAGTAAATACACGTCATATTAGCAGCGTTGAGTGTTATTTTTCTTTTAACGAAATATAGTGTAGTTGCAGCACCGTATTGTGCAAATGTACACTAAGTTGAGCATAAGTAACTCAAAAAATTGTTGGTAATTAAAAGTAACCATATTTTTGAGTAATATATCTCATTTACTCCATATGTGGTTAACATATTTTAAATTTATTAAAATAACACGGACAAAATTTAACTAAACCGTATTTTTAACACGGACGAAAAATGTACTTATTTAAGTGTTAAAATTAACACTAAATTATTTCACCAATCGATTTGGTTACTTTACATGGACGATATTTCTTAAAGTGTGCGCATGTCAATTATATAATGCGATATTTTTCTTTTGTCTGGCAGTCAAGTTAACTGACACTTTATCAACAGATGGAAAAACCGGGCCTCATACATATACAGGTGTTCAGCATAACTTGTCCAATATGAAGATTTCGGGAACTACAAGTATAAGAGATACGAAGTCGGTTAAATTAGACACTATGTATTTTGCAGTTTTTTATTTATGCAAATATCTTCCAAGTGTGAAATAATATTGGATTTTAGACTGCACATCTTTAAGGCACTTTTTTATGTTCTTTCGAACCACGATGCGCAATTTTTGTATCACTGTTGAGTTTCGAATTATAATTATTTCGTATTCTTCTTCGTTACATCCATATGAAGAGCTGATTTTTGGTTATAATTGGTCAACCGGAAGTACCCTCATAAGAGTGCATTTTATATTTCATGTTAAATGAATATAGAGTTAAAAAATTATAAAGAAATTAAATATCATATATTATCCAGCTAAAGGTGTCTGTGTTATAATTTTACTGGAAATATAGGATCTTTTACTAGAAACTTTTTGTATGGAATTTGTATAAAATACATACAACTGCCTAAGGTAATGTACAAGACAGAATATTTTAGAAGGAACTTTCTGTATGACATTTATGCAAAATACACAGGACTGACGGAAGAAAATGTGCTGGCCACATCAGATTTCTATGTTCATTTGTTTTAAACAGCAATAATGCAACAATTATTAAATATATCGGTTAATGGTACACATTATTCCGGTGAAATGTCAACTTATAAATATTCTGAACACAACTTAAATAAACACATTTTAAGCTATATATATAAGCAGTGTTAAGATTGATCTAGGTCGTTTGATTTAAATCACTGATCTATTTCATTTAGTATGGTTTCTGATCTGATCTAGATCCTTTTTTCTATTCAGATCTTGATCTAAGAAAAACAGATCCCAAATTCCTAATCTGATCTGAGAAAAAAGATCCGATCGCAGATATTGACCTATGATCTGATTTAGATCATAATAATTGTAAAGGTCTTGATCTTGGTTTAGATCCTTTATAAATTGATCTGTCATAACATTTTATATAAGTAGTTATATAAAACTTGAAATGCAAATGCCAATAAAAAAATGTTTGCTGTTTGCTGATCTTTCAAATTATGTTTGTAAATCCATGTCATTTGAAATTATTCAATTATTCGTCGGCAAAAACAAATTTTATGTACCACACGTCCCGAATATGTTTTGCGAGTGTTCGTGTCGAAATATACTCACATTCGCAGAAGTGTAGTTTCTACCAAATAATTATTAATATATGATATGTATCAATAACTTAATAAAAGGACAGTCAAATGTTCAGTTGAAATAATAAAAATAGGGGATGGTATTCTTAACAGTGAAAAATCAGTAAATATCGTTTTAGTCATATAGTTTTATCGATAAAAACAATTACAACTAATAACACGCTTTGATAATTTAGGGCTAAGGAAAGTAAGTACGAAGTAATGATTTTCAGTTACGTATTCCACACATTAATTATTTCTATGAAGATTGTTCACATTCACGCACTTTCTAGTGTCACGAATACCCCACCAAACAATCCACTTGCACATGTACAGATTACACAGCTGGTATGTAATATCAAACTTCTTGTTTGCCTTTTTCTCCACGCTATGTAAATGAGAGTTTTACTCTTATGCATATTTTAGATCAAAACTATGATTTCAAGAGAATTTTTCACCTAACCTGTTTAAGTTTACAGCTCTTGCTAATCTGAATTTTGATCGGGAAGATGATTTCAAACATAAATCAGTAGTGAGTTATTATTGTGTAAATGAAAACAACTTGTCGGTTTTTATATCAATTAATATAAATTCACCACGATCATTTACTTTCAAAAGTTAAGTACTTAGCGAGTGCTAAGTGTATAATTTTTTCCGGTTTAACATCCGTGTAAAAGTTATCAGTACCTTGAAATAAAAAAATATTTACCTACTCGTTTAGCATTTGGCACAAGGATGGATATAGAATATATACTTAGCAAAATTATGACGTTTGCTTTTCTTATGTGTTATTATAATTTATAATGGAATTTGGTTTTAGATCCAGATAGGCCTAATCCACCAAATCTTTGCATTTTACATTTTTACCTCCCGCTACCCTTGGTAATAGGAATCGTGCTAAAAATCGCATATCGAGATTTTGGTAAATGACCACGTTTTAAAGTCTCTAAAATCCAATTTAAATATTTTCACGATGATGTATGTGTGTTTATGTGTGTGTATGTGTGTATGTGTGTATGTGTGTATGTATGTATGTGTGTGTGTGTGTGTGTGTGTGTGTGTGTGTGTGTGTGTGTGTGTGTGTGTGTGTGTGTGTATGTCTGTATGTGTGTATGTGTGTGTGGATCCTCCACTCTAACTCAAGTCCTATCATTCAGATAATTTTGAAACCATGTATTTCGAACTTTTTCTGTAATGGAAAGAGCGTATTAGATTTTGGTAAAAATCGGATAACCGGAAATAGCACTTTACTAGAAGCTCAAAATCGTTTAAAAACGTTACAGTAATATTTTTTTTATAATTTATTGCTATTTTCGTAAATAATTAAATAAAAAGATTGACGTCAAATTACATACAGCACGTCATTGATACCCAATAGGAAAACAGTTTGTCCATCACCTATTTCACACATTTCACATTCTGTTTCAGATCACGTGACTTATTCAAAATATTACACAAATTTCATTAATTAATTGTAAAATATCTAATGGACATTACATGATATTTTCAAATTTGAGGCTCTTTAAAGAACAATTTTTTTTTTAATTTAGTACTTAGAAGTATTTATGATAATTGTGAACTTTATTATTTTAATTTTATTCAAAGATTATTTTGGCGTAACAAATGAAAATTGCAAAGTTCACAATGTCAAGTTTTAGTGGTAAGGCTCTTGGATCCATAAAATTTGCCATGATACTATAACACATTTTTTCCTTTATAAATATATATTTATGAATGTATTTATAATCATATCGCTTGACGTCTATGGTATACGAGTATTCTGCGAAAATGACGTTATATGATGTGGCTGTAGTGTAAATTTTATAAATATGTATTTATAAAATCTATTTTTATGCTGTATATGTATTAATTATACAGGGTGTAAATGAAATAAGTGCATTAAATTTAACCAGTACTGTAACTCGACGAGAGCAACAATATTTATTAATAACTTTTTCTCGAAATCGCGTATTTTTTTTTAGCATTTTTACCACCCCGTAAATTGACGAGTCGTTTCACGTGTTTTTCTAATAATTGAATACAGTAGCAATAGCTATGAAAAATTTTGTTTTAGCAATTGAGAGTTTTGTCAGTTATTGCAATTATATTTTGACATTAGTATTAAACTTGTTTATCAGGTAAAATTCTGTCAAAATGCTTACGTTTACAAATAGCGAGTACACAGATATTATAATTACTTACCTATGGTTTATTTATTTATTCGTATCTTTACTACATTTTAATTTGTGGTTGATATAAAGACAGGATTATAAAGTTGCCAACGCATTTAGACGAAGCGTTTCCAAATCATACTGTTCCTAATATTCGCACATTTGTTAATCTTGTACATCTTTATCACAATACGAAGTGTCACATATGACAATTTTAAATAAAGCAACAGTTGTATCCATATCATGTGCAAAAAGATCCATGGTTTCAGCAGACTTCGATTTTGGGAATGGCTCATAATGTTCAGTAATGAGACTGAATTTACTTGGGAAGGTGTATTTATTATGCACAATACACATTTCAACAGACGAAAATGCTGTAAAAATTTTCATTAAAAAATGTTTGAGCGGGAACAATAAATGGACGACTAATTATTGGTAATCATGTACCTCGTTTAAATGGACAAAAGTTTGCACTTACATTTTTTGAATAACGTATTTAAACTATTATGATTTGTCGACGATAAATAATCATCTCATAACCTAATAACTATGCTTTTGCTCTTCCTCCCCTCGTTCCTCCTTGTCTTCCTCTATTCACGGATGATTAAATCCTGGTTTAATACACAACATTATAATTTTGTTATCCAAAATTTAAATTTCTTTATTTTAAAAATTGTACTATTACGAATTAATTAATAATAAATGTTATTTCCGTTAATTCGTTTATTAATTACTGTGACTGCAAGTGTAATCGATAATCGAAAATTTTTGAGCTGTTTGTATCCCACTTGAATACGACAGCTGCCATTTGTTCTCCATGGGCGCGCGCCGAAATATGCAGCAAATCTTTAAAGAATTTTAACTCAAAATCTAAAAGGCTTAGAAAAAAAGTTATTAAGAAATATTGTTGCTCTCGTCCAGTTACATTACTGGTTAAATTTAAAGCACTTATTTCATTTACACCCTGTATATTATTTAAAATTAGTTATTGCTTTTATAAAAACTTGATGACTCTCTTATCTTTTTAATTTAATTTGACTGTGGTAGTACCCCATCGGTTACCTTCTGTCACTGTAGTAGCCTCATCATACTCGTTAGTTGCATTTAGCCCCGAGTGCTAGAACGTCAGGTATCACACAGTTATATGTAACAGACAGGTACCTGACTATTTGACGTGCTAGAAAGTATGTTACCCTAAAATGCATCGTGAAAGCTGTGTTACATATAACAGCGACTTCACGACCAGTTACCTGACTGCTACGTACTGTCAACCTGTCATATTGGTAATATTTTGCTCGTATGTAATTTTAATATTCAAAATGTCTTCTTAAAATTATCAAACAATTTCAGAAAACGAAATAACATTGATATATGTAGTGTATTTTAATAAAGGTTACAAGATTTCGAAACATTTTGCCAGAAATTTAGTTAGAAAGTTAGTAGAACAAGAGGATAACTTAAAACCAGCAACTATGAAAAGTAAATCAATTTTAGCAGAATTACAAAAATATTGCTTATGTTGTTTACGATTCTTGGACACAGGTCAATTATTATGTTTGTGCTTCCTTCATTCTTTGTTCCGTGCATTTTATTTAAGGATTTTTCAAACAAAGGCCAACGCGCACTTCAGCGACCGAAGAGAAGCGCGGCGAAGAGAAGTTTTTTCATTCAATGTATTCTTATGTGTATACGCGCACTTTGTAGCAGCGAAGAGCATAGCAACGAGGCGACTTTTCACATAAGAATACATTGAATGAAAAAAATTCTCTTCGCTTCGCGTCGCTCAAGTGCGTGGCGGCCTTACTGGTTACAGATGATTTGCGCATCGTTCGAAGAACTGTGAATCGAATAATTAAAATAATTTTACCAGAAATAGCCAACCTATCTTTGTATCTTAAAATTATATTTATTAAATGATTTTTCTCAAACGACGGGGCATTCCTTTCTTTAGTTTTCTCTTATATTTTAAAATAATAAGTTTGATTTAATATTCATAAGTAGAGAACAGCGAAAAATATAATTTTTTGATTGAATGTAACCTCAAAAATATATATTTTTTTGACATATTTGACATTTAGATTGTGTTGCCACCTAGTGAATTGTGGAAGAACACATCATATTTCATTGGTTTGTGCCGATACTAACTGATACCGATCTGTTACGAAGCAACAGCCAACATTCGTTTCTAGCACGCCGTACAAAGGTACCAACATGTTAGGAGGTACCAGGCAGTTAAGTAACGCATAGATACCAATATGTTTCTAGCACCCGGGCCTTAGTGAAAGATAGTTTGAATTAAGTTTGGGGTTGGTAATTTCCCGTTTCATGAACGAGTGCGATTCCTATTCCCACATCACGTTTCCAGATCATGGCCGCTAGGACGAGGCCGTGGCACACGACAACGCCTCGCCGCCACTGCCTCGTCTGCGCGCAAATTCGCTCTTACGCACCTTCACATAGCGATAGCGTTCCTCCATCCATCCGCGTTTCCATCACGTATGCCATAAATTATTCACTGTCGCTATGCGCATGTGAACCAAGCCAACACTAATCAAACTAATTGTTTCTTTATCATTACACTCCGATGTTTTCAAGGTATGGAAGTGTGGACTATGGAGGAGAAGAAATGAAATGCGCCTAATGGAAAACTGATTTACAAAGAAATTTCGTATTTGAATTCTTGTTTTACAGTACTAAACTGACGAAGTAACGTACATAAAAATTATATTTAATATATTCAAATATTAACCTAACAGCACAATAGTTACCAAACTATATTTGTATTTAAAATATAGGTAATTATTTAAACAAACCTATGTTTAATACTTACTAAGTCATCCATGTTCATATATTTTATAATTTTTGAATTTTATTTTAAATAGGTACGTTCAAAGTAGTTCTCTTCAACAACAATTTTTACCTTCCATCACCTTTAGGTAAAAAAGATATTGTCTTTGGTCCAAAAATTCGGTGGTGAGTTTTTGATGAATAAACACGTTTTAGGATCCCTAGAATACGATTTTACTATTTTTACGATGATGTTTGTATGTGCGGGCGTGCGTGCGTGCGTGCGTGCGTGTGTGTGTGTGTGTGTGTGTGTGTGCGGTTTATCCATATGAAGAGTTGATTAGATTTTTATTATAATTGGTCAACCGGAAGTTCTCTAATTTTAAGATTTTAACAGTTTTTCTTGCAAAAACGATGTTAAATATCATTTTTACTTTCCGTCACCTATAGGCAAGGAAGGTATTGTTTTTGGTCAAAAAATTCGGTGATTAGTTTTTAATCAATAAGCACGTTTTAGGGTCCCTAGAATACGAATTTACTATTTTTACGATGATGTCTACTACAATTTCAAAAATTATAATGTTTTCGTATTTTTCTTCGTTACATCCATATGAAGATCTGATTAGATTTTGGTTACAATTGGTCAACCGGAAGTACCATCATTTAAAGATTTTAACAGTTTTTTTTTTAAACCTATGTTAAATATAATTTTTTCACATTTAATGTTATTATAAATATTAAAGAATATTTCATTCTCTATACGATTTGACTGCATATTATACTTAATATTAAATGGATACAGAGTTAAAAATTATAAAGAAATTAAATTTCATAAAGTAGCCATAGCTATGGAAACAGCTACTATATTAATAAAATTCTGATTGAAAGATGTCAGTATGAAATTGACACAATGTGTTTGTCTTATAATTTTACTGGAAATATAGGATCTTTTGCTACAAATTTTCTGTATGTAATTTGCATAAAATACATGCAACTGCCAGAAGGTGATGTACAAGAAATAGAATCTTTAGCAAGGAACTTTCTGTATGAAATTTGTACAAAATACATAGAACTGACGGAAGGTAATGGCTGGCCACATCAGATTTTTTTACATTTAATTTTATTATAAACGGGCTCTTTCCATTACAGAAAAAGTTCGAAATACAAGGTTTCAAAATTTTCTAGATGATAGTATTTGAGTTAGAGTGGAGGATCCACACACACATACACATACATCATTATGAAAATGTTAAAATTGGATTCTAGGGACCTTAAAACGTAATCATTTACCAAAATCTCGATACGTGATTTTTAGCACAATCCCTATACCTCCCTTACCAGGGGCAGCGGGAGGTAAAAAATATATATTAACTAACATGATTTAGTTCAGAAATAACAATTTTATCATATCTGTTGACAACATAACATATATCCTTGTGATACAATAAACCTAATATATGCTTAATTATATCTCTAATTATACGTGCTGATATAAACTGTCTTCATACATTTAATGAATGTGAAATCAGGCATTGATATTCTGCAACGTTTTAACATGGAGGTCAGCTCCAAATTTGGTAAAATAAAAATATACTATGTAAATGACATTACGAACGTCCGTAGAAAGAGAATTAGAAACAGAACAATCTGAGTTTTAAGTTGACAGCAGAATAGTAGTTAAGATTTTTATGTCATTTATTTACAAAACAAATTATACTTACAAATGACATGTCTTACAATAAACGACAAGTTTAGACATGTTGACAACTAAGAACAATGCAATTAAAAACTAAAGTTACCTATTTCAAATAAGGCTATAGTAAACAGTATTTTGTACAGCAATGGAAGTGAATATTGAGATAGGATCATGACGACACTCATTTTAATTTTCTCAGATATAGAATTATTTTTTATAAATATATAAATCTAATTTCTTTAGTCTATGCCGTGGTCTATGCTTTGAAATTAAACACAACTCCTTGGTTACACATTTCAGGATTTCAAAACAAGAAGAAAAAATCTGATGTGGCCAGCACATTACCTTCCGTCAGTTCTATGTATTTTATACAAATTCCATACAATCAGTTTCTTGCGAAAGATTCTGTATTTCCAGTACATTACCTTGCCTCAGTTCTATGTATTTTGTACAAATTCCATACAGAAAATTTCTTAGAATTGATTCTATATTTGCAGTAAAATTAAAACACAAATATACTATGTCAATCGCACTTGACATTGACATCTGTCTATCAGAATTTTTAAATTTATATTAGCTGTTTCCAGTGTTATTGCATAGCTGGCTGCTTTATGAAATTTCATTATAATTTTTTAACTCTATATCCATTGAATATGAAGTATAAAATGTAATGAATAACAATAATAATGTAATAACATTAAATGTGAAAAAATGATATTTAACAGCGTTTTTTTAAGAAAAAATCAAATTTAAATGAGGGTACTTCCGGTCGACCAATTATAACCAAAATCTAATCTGCTCTTCATATGGATGTAACGAAGAGGAATACGGAAGATAATATAATTTTTGGAATTGTAGTGTTGGAGTTATCGTCGGAGAAAAAATCGTCACACACACACACACACACACACACACACACACACACATACACACACACACACACACATACACACACACACACACACACACACATACACACATACATACGCACACACATACATACACACACACATACACACGCACGCGCGCACGCACACACACACAAACACGCACAAGCACACGCACAAGCAAGCGCACACGCACAAGCAAGCGCACAAGCAAGCGCACACGCACATGCAAGCGCACACACACACACACACACACAAACACGCACACGCACAAGCAAGCGCACACGCACAAGCAAGCGCACACGCACGCGCTCGCGCACACGCACAAGCACACGCACAAGTAAGCGCACACGCACTCGCGCACACGCACACACACACACACATACACAGACAGACAGACATCATCGCAAAAATAGTAAAATCGTGTTGTAGGGAAAAAAATCATCCAAATATTATTTATCGAAAATTATGTAAATACTTATATTAAAGAACGTTAAATTCTTTATTCGATAAATATAAATTCATTATTATATCTTCTATAGAAATGCAAATAAAATAATTTGATGTAAAAAATCAAACTACTTCAAGGCAAGAAATTCAAATATTTGTAATTGACACATAAATGTCACTGTCAAAAATATTTGTGTGCCATTCTAGTAATTCTTGTAAAATAGATCTTTAGCAAAAATATTTGTGTGCCACTGTCAAAAATATTTGTACATCATTATGAAGATTATGAAAATTAAAAAAAGTCTACGCAAAAGAATATTCGTAAAAAAGAATATAAAAGGAATTTGCAAAAAATGACGAATACATAGAAAAAGAAAAGGAAAGTAGAAAAAGAAAATTTCAGGATATTGAATATAAAGAAAAATAGTTAAAAGTCGTTCATTGCTAAATCAAGTGTGATTAATTCCATAATTTCACTCATAACTATATCTACTTTAAAAATACGTTAGGTAGCTAAGATCTAAACCGAATTCACTTTTTCAACTTACTTCAAATGACTGAAAAATAATGGTTTGGAATGTCAAAATTCTAGTAATTCTTGTAAAATAGATATTTAGCAAAATTTATGAAAGTGATGCAGGTACATTGAATATTTTCAGTAAATAACGATTAAGTTCCACTTGTTACTGTCATTGCTGTACTATTGTTATCAAGGTCTGGAAGAGACAATATCAAATTAATAATTCACAAGTTATCACAGCCTTCAATGGAAAAACAATCGCACCGCTCGTACTTCGCACATACATGCAGATAATCTGTTGTTTGCGTGTAGCTCAAGGCGACAGCCAATAGCACAGTGTCAAATAAAACAAATGCCGCGAGCTGCAGACGCTTGTCACGGATTAACTTAATCCCAATCCAAAGACAATGTGGTGAAACCAAATCGACCCATATCCACATGCTCCTGCAAAGCAAGATCCTGAAAGCCACAGAAGGGGACCAGAGAGATTCAAAGGAATCAAAAAGGATTTCTGCAATTGTACGCGTTTTATTGCATTGATTTTTATTGATATGAATATTGATAAGGGGAATTAGGTTATATCAATATTTGTATAACATCAATAGATATAGAATGATAGTCGTATACTCCCGTCCGAAAATATGGCATACATTTCAAATTTAATTTTATACGAATGAAGGTGCATTCATAAATGAAAATTAGGTTTATGGTTTTTGTTTAGGTTTAAGTAAGTCATTCATAAATGTAAGTTTGAATTACCTGAAAATAAGTTTTGATATGTACAGACATCTGTGTAAATGCTTCAAAAGCAAGATTAAAATATCGGTAGAGCAGTACTCAACAAGACACCTGTGCGCCGTGAAACTGTCATTCGCTTGGCATTATTAGTTATATTTCACCAATTAAGTTATGCCAGTCTCCATGTTCTTCTTGCATTTGTTTAAAAAGCCGAATCCACCAAATGGATTATAAATAAAGATGGGTGTATATATCTATATCATTTTAGACTCGTTCTCATTGGTGAAGTTTGTGACGTCAAACTAAATCATAAACCTAAAGTTTGGATCTTGCAATGTTTAGCTTTATGATTTGGATTTAGAGCCCCTAAATTCTGAAGTGTGAATAGAGTCATTACATAATATGCAGCCAAACTCTTTAAATCTAAAGTATAAACCATAAATCTAAACCTAATTTTAATTTGTGAATGCGCCTTTAATAATACACATTTACAATTTCAGTTAATAATTTTATTCATATAAACAAATTTGGTTGTACGAAACTTCTCGGGATACGGTATGACTAGAACCGTAACTCAGTCGAATCAAATCTGCAAAAATCACATAAATAAATTTCTGTAGGTCCGTTCGTTGCTTTTATTATTTTTTGTACGCACACTAGGTGCTGTACATATTTGTGGCAATATTTTCTATTAATTAATTTCAAAGTGGAATAAACCAGTAATTCAATGCTTTAACTTAATGCTAAACAAAATTCATGCAGTAATGCTGGATTCAGAATAAATGTATAGGCGCCCTACGCACTCAACATGTTAAGTCTTCTGCTATTGCCTGTTTGAAATTCGGAATCCATTTTGAAGCAAATGAATGTAGAAAATAACAAAGCAATCAAAGTAAACTAAATAATAATTGTTTATTCATGAAGCCAAGTCTTTTATTAATTATTTTATTAATGCCCAGTTGTACCGCTTTCACTTAAATTTTAAACTGAGCTTAAACAAAAAAATGCAAATCGAAATTTTGGCAGCAGTATACAATAACTCGTTTGACGTTTCGTTTCAATAGCATATTGTTAATTTAAAGAACACTTATGTAAGCGTCAGCGGTACAACTGGGCTTAAGTTGCTTACCTATTTACAATAGGGCTGTTGCAAGAATTTTGATATGCGTTCTAAGTATCAAATTTAAAAAGATATCATTATTTAAATAGCCTCAAATTTGAAAATATCAGCAAATATCCATTAGACATTTTACAATTAATTTTTGAAATTTGGATATTTTGAAAGTCACATGATTCGAAACAGAATGTCACAACACATACATCCTCATGGGTTCCAATTGGTCCCTTTATAGTGTCAATTCTTTGTACTTTATTACAAGTGTTATAATAAGTATATTGTCAAAGTTGTCAAACAAGTGTGGTTAGTGTTAGATAATATAAAATCCAATATAAAATACATAATTTACAGTATCGTATTGTGCTTTCTTGCAAAATTGCTGCTAGGAGCAAACCTACTATTGAATTTATAAATATGCCAAAAGATGCGAAGAAAAGAAAATTGTGGCTGGAAGTAGTATAGGTCGAAGAGCTGATAGTTGGGTTTTTATACTTAATTTTATCTTAACTCTTCAACAATCCTTATTTCGGCAGCAGTAAAACAATCATTTTCTGATATAAATTCAGCCACCATCCAGCTATCGACTTTCAGTAAACTGTCCGACTTAGCTTGAGTGTAGTCCGTATTAGCCATTATTACTTTATTACTCATTTATAATGGAAAATGTCAAAGTCAAATGTCAAATTAGAAGTTTGTTATTAACATGTGACAAACTAACGCCTACGTTTATTTATCTAAATAACAAAAATAAACAAAGGTGATGGAAAAACTGTTTTTCAATTGGGTGTGAATGATATAATGTATTTTCGGCGCCAAACTTTTAATTTAATTATTTACAAGACTAACAAAAAATTCTTAAAAAAATAATTATTAATAAGAAAAATATTGCATAAACTTTCATTTATAATACTTTTTGATAAATGTGAAACAGGCTCATAAATGATCACGAAAATATTCATGTATACAAATAAGTTTCCAAATAGATGTGACTTCAATTGTTTGAGAACAAAATTCCATTCAATTTAAATAAAAAATAAAATAAATGAGAACTGAAATCCAAAACTACCTGAAAATAACGTCTCTCACGATAAAGTTTGCCCTTACCGATTAGTGGAATTTTAGAATAATGAATTCTTCAATTGCCACATATTTTGCAATGTACCATTTCCCCTGATAATCAGTTGGTTGCTTCATGTAGGAATTCCTTCTTTGCAATACAACACAATTTTTATCAAAATCTTCAATTTCGTAAACACAGTGGATGTCACTATTCTACACAAAATAAAAACAACAAATATCAGCCCACTATTTATCAGTTATTTGATTATCATGTTAAGTTTCAAACAAGGTTACTGATTAGAATTTTTTTTTTTTCGTTAGTCTTGGTATTTTATTAAAAATGTGTAAATACCAAATTTTTGAACGGAGATAATACAAACCGGGTGTCTACTTTATATCCCAAATATAGGAAATTCAATGTTAAAATTTTGATTTGGCGATATCTCTTTACCTATTAATAGGGGATTACAGCTCAATCGAATTAAAAGAAATTAGTAAAAAATAGTGAAAGTATACGCTTAATAATGAATATTAATAAAGAAATAAAATGATATAATTGAAATATTTCGGAAATAAGGGGGTTTTTGTTCTAGCAGCTCGTCACTCATATGAAATCCATACATATTATTTTGATTGGTGACTCAAAAACCACCTATAAATATATAACGAATACCGAGTTAGGGGGTGGAGTCTACTACCAATGGAAGTAGACAAATTCAAGTACCAGTCTAGTACTGCAATTTTCAAACATAATATAATTTTCTTGCATTAAACTTAATAATTTTGATACACTTGCAATTATAAAGCATGTTGACTTGTTCAGTGTTATAATATTAATTTATTTTTTATAAATATAAATTAAAAATACCATACATTTCAAGAATATTATAGATACACGAAGAAAACAGTTTTATATAAAAACTTATATTCGTGATGTCACATCTATATTTTTAAACTTCGGAGGACTATAACTCGCTTATTAATAGGAATTTTGTCACCGGATTTTCACCAATAGCCTTAGTTTTACTTACTGAGGAAATTATAAAAAAAATAGTGGAATCCCCTATTGTAATTGGAAGAAAAATGTTCAGAAAGATGAGTATCAAGTTTATTGTTCATTTGTTTCTTATGTAAAGAAAATACTCGATTTAAGGCAATTATCAGAGTGCCATAAAAAATAAAATAATAATTTATGTTTGATATCCGATATATTTGACATTTCATTTGATTTTATTATATTATTAGAATTTGTAATTATTTTTTTACTTCTAGATTGTCTTCCTATTATTCTAATAATAATAAAATCTAAAGAAATGTCAAATATGTCAAAAACGACAAACAAAAATCATTGTCATATATTTCATGGCACTCTGTTAATTGCCTTAATTCGTGTATTTTCTTTTGCTTCTAACACGTACATAAGGAACAATTGAAGAACAAACTTGGTACTCGTCGATGCACTTTTTCATTCTAACCATTTTTCCTCATTACACTTTTTACTTCCTTGTTCAAAGTAAAGGAAGTAATGTATTCGCGAAAAATTTCAGTTTCCAGATTTCAACGGATATATCCATTTTGGCCATCCCTGAATCCATTCTGACTAATATCGTCGTGATGTCTGTACGTACGTATCTCGCATAACTCAAAAACGGTAAACCGTAGAAAGTTGAAATTTTGTATTTAGGACTTCTATAACATCTAGTTGTGCACCCCCCTTTTTGGTCATTATTATTATTATTTAGTATATAAGACTTTTCTATCAATTAGAATAACATAGCACAATTTGGTTAAAACAGGCTAACCGGAAGTGACATATTACCTAAAGTTGTTAACAGTTTTTCTTGAATAAAATCGTTTCATTTTGATTTTAGAAATAAATGCTTCAAATAAGAGTTTTAGAGAATTAAATTCTGTCTCTAGCACATCAAGTATTATTGAATTAGCCCTTTGTATAAGCGAGATATGTAAATTTAAAACTTATATACTTTTTGGTTTTTGTAATGAAGCTTGCTATGGATTAGGACAAAAAATAAAAAAAAAATAGATGTTAATGTGAAATTACGTCAAATACATGCAATTTTAAAATTGAGTCTATACTTCATATTAGTCTTGCGCACAAGGAAGTCGTGTGGTGTCCACATCAGATTTTTTTTCAAAAATTAATAGATAAAGATATATCACCAAATTTAAATTTTAACATTGAATTTCCTATGTTCGGGAAATAAAGTAGACACCCGGTATTTGTTTTATTAAACAGTCACGCACTTTATGACGCTAGGACTGTAGGATTTGGTTCGGATAGATTTGAGGAGCTTCGGTTCGAATCATCGAATGTTTCGTTCAGTCGTTAAATTAGTAATGTAAAAATCATGAGTTCAATGCATATACTCGTAACAATGCATACCTTAAATATAAAGGTACTTTATGTGGTTCGGAATGTAAAATAAATTGTAGATTCTTTTCGCAGGCCATAGGTTAATAACTTCCGTCAAGCTTATCAAAAAGAGATAAAACTTTTGTTAATGTTAATACCTTCGCATAAAACTTAAACATCTATTAAAATCAAGATGGAATAATACTTGTACTTAAGCTCGTAAATAGAGTTCACATAAAACGATTTCAATGGGATGCACCATTATTTTTAATTTTTTTTTATGAAACTTCATCCAAATTGAAAGCTAGTTGTGATTCTAGAAAGTTTTATTACCTTATATTTTTTTTCTTGTAAGTATTACTTATTAAAATATATACTATTAACAAATTCTTTTCTCACAATAGCTGTATTCTTTTTGGAAAATTTTTACTCAGCTAAATTGATAAGTGAGTTGAGATGAATTGAGCAGGGATGGATATGAAAAGAACAAAGTTACACATTACAAAAAAGTGAATCTAATTCATTACCATATACGACATTTTTGTTTTCAATCGCAAAGGCGCAACTTTCACAATACATTTCCAACCTACGAATTGATATTTCTACTCACATTACCCTTTCTTCTGAACTGAAGGGCTCAGATCATTTTGTGTTTATTTTTTGGTGGTGCAACATCAGTAAGGAGGGATGTGAGTACACTCAGTACCGCTCAGCTCAGTTAGCTCAAAAAGGACAACAATTTACTAAGTTTATCTAAAGTGAGATGAGACGACCTGAGATTTTGACAAAAAAAGGTACAGGTAGTAATATCATTTTTGTTTTTTCATACTTTTATTACACTTACTTTTTGTATAATACTTATTCTCCTTCATTGTTTTCATTTTTTAAAAAAAACCTCTCAACAGAATTAAATCTCAATAACAGAGAGGCTTACATATAGAAACATTCAGGGGGGGGGCACCCCAGAATGGCCATGCCCCCCCCCCCCCGAAGAGTTCGAAAAGTTTCTAACATGTTCCAAAATAGTCATAAAGGTTTAAGAATGTTTTTCATAAAGTTCCAGAAAGTTCTAGAATGTTCCAGTAAATTCATAAATTTGTCAGAATTCTGGAATTTTCCATAAAGTACTAAAACGTTTTAGAACTTTCTTTTCCATAAAGTTCTTTAACGTTCTAGAATGTTTCTAAAGATCCAGAAAGTTTTAACTGTTTGTGTCGCTATTGAAAACTAAACAGAGCTCAGCCGCCATTTATATACTTATTTAAAATTGTCAAAAATTTGTAGAATATTCTAGAATTTTCCGAAATATTCTAGAATTTAATGGAATATTCTAGAACAGTGATTTTCAAGACACAATGTTTAATACGTACATACGACAAAATGGGATTTCCTATTTACTCTGCATTTCAAACTCAAAGGACTTGCCCCCCCCTAGAAAAATTCTCTAGTTACGCCCATGGTAAGACAATGTGTAAGAGCCCCAAAATTAAAACAATATACACTTACATAATAGTCGTCACACGGAGGAGAGAAATAGAAGATCTTACTTTCAAACAAACCCCCTCTTACGTCCCTGTCCATAGTATTATATCTGTTATTCGTGTTATAACCTAATTCTCTATAATGATGTGGTAGAAACGATTTTAATATATGTTCTTAGGTTGGGACGGGGATGACAAATTCAATTTCTTGACCTTGGGGAGGTATTTAAACAATGTCTCTGGTATCTAAAATTTATTTATAGAAATATTTTCTATATTTCTCACATATTTGTATTTGGTGAACAGGGTATAAAAATGTGACAGTTATTTTTGTTTACCTATAAAATTTAAAATAGAAACTGCATTAACCTACAAAAGATAATTGGAATAGTTAGTATTCATAGCTTGATTTTTGTTTTAGAGTAAACAAGTAATGCTATTATGACTCACCATTACTATTTACTAATTTAAAGTTTATTTCTAGCTATGTCCTTACAAAATCTATTACATATGCTAAGTATCAACAGAACAGAAAGTTAAACCTTCATATGAACTCTAATTGAAACGATTCGAAGATGCAATTAAAGATGCAGTGAACCAATGGCGCATTTTCTGTTTGGCTAAACACGCGGATATGAATTAATTACAGTAGAAAGGCATTATAATAAGAGAGCCCTAGTTACACCATTAAAAAAGAAAGTCATAGAAAATATCAAATAATCGGAAGCATCAGTGATACATACGCATTCCCCTTTCCCCATTGCAGCAAATGAGTAAGTACATCACTTTCGCCGGCATACAGATCGCAGTTGGCTTGCTAACAAAGCGCTCCAACGCAAAGACATCTGAATATCGGGCGCGTTACACGTTAATCGGAGAATCGATAACACTTTACATTCACTGATGATTATTTCCCGTCTTCCCCCTATGCCACAGGAATTCATATCTTTATTCATCGAGATATCAGGGGATTAATTTTCGACGCGCACTCCAATAATCGAAATGTCAGTTATGCTTTTGTTATTTGTTTTGTTTGTTTTCTTTTCATTGTTGACGGTGATAAAACATTCACAATTCTAGTTATTTTATTAATTCTATATTATTTTCTCACTATTATCTACAAAAGTCAATTGTATTCGAATTAATAACGGTAAATTTTACTGTTTTATTTAAATTGTGATATGTTACTATTAAGGTGCATTCACAGATGAAAATTAGGTTTATGGTTTATGTTTAGGTTTAAGTAAGTCGATCCCGAAAGACGCCAAATATTTCCAATTTTCAATGGCACAACCTGACCCCTGTGGTGCACTCTCCACGCCAGCAATGAGTGCCCGTGAGGTGACGCCTGGTAAACGCCCGCACGGTACAAATATGTCATCATCATTACCAATATCGGCGTACAAAGCAGATTGGCACACCCAGCAATGGGTAATATGCCGTGATGATCTATTTATATATATTTATTAATAAATGTAAGTTTAAATTACCTGAAAATTAGTTTTGATATGTACAGACATCTATGTAAATGCTTCAAAAACAAGATTAAAATATCGGTAGAGCAGTACTCAACAAGACACCTGTGCGCCGTGAAACTGTCATTCCCTTGGCATTATTGGTTATATTTCAGCAATTAAGTTTGACAGTATCCATGTTCTTCTCGCATTTGTTTAAAAAGCCGAATCCACCAAGTGGATACTAAATAAAGATGGGTGTATATATCTATATCATTTCAGACTTGTTCTCATTGGTGAAGTTTGTGGCGTCAAACTAAATCATAAAACTAAAGTTTGGACCTTGCAGTGTTTGGCTTTATGATTTGGATTTAGAGACCCTAAATTCTGAAGTGTGAATGGAAGTATTACATAATATGCGGTCAAAGTCTTTAAATCTAAAGTATAAACCATAAATCTAAACCTAATTTTCATTTGTGAATGCACCTTTAAAGATACATTAACAAAAAAAAATTAGGTTTAGATTTATGGTTTATACTTTAGATTTAAAAACCTTGGCTGCATATTATGTTCTGACCCCATTCACACTTCAGAATTTAGTGTCTCTAAATCCAAATCATAAAGCTAAACATTGCAAGGTCCAAATTTTAGCTCTATGATTTAGTTAGACGTCACAAACTTCACCAATGCGAACGAGTCTGAAACGATATAGAAATATACATCCATCTTTATTTAGTATTCACTTGGTGGATTCAATCTTTAAACCAAATGAATGACTGAAGGTGGATTCACAAATGAAAATTAGGTTTATGGTTTTTGTTTAGGTTTAAGCAAGTCATTCATAAATGAGAGTATAAATTAATTTTAATTTAATTACATCTATGTAATCGCATCAAAAACAAGATTAAAATATCGGTAAAGCAGTACTCAACAGATACCCGTGCGCCGGAAACTTTTCTGGCATTACTGGTTATATTTCAGCAATTAAGTTTTGACTGTCTTCATGTTCTCGCATTTGTTTAAGAAGCCGAATTCACCAAGTGAATACTAAATAAAGCTATACATATCTATATCGTTTCAGACTCGTTCTCATTGGTGAAGTTTGTGACGTCAAACTAAATCATTAACCTAAAGTTTGGACCTTGCAATATTCAGCTTTATGATTTGGATTTAGGGAAACTAAATTCTGAAGTGTGAATAGAGTATTACATTATATGCGGCCAAAGTCCTTAAATCTAAAGTATAGACCATTTCTAAACCTAATTTTCATTTGTGAATGTATCTTTACTTAAATATAAACAAAAACCATAACTCTAATTTTCATTTGTGAGTGCACCTTTATTCTGGCAAATTCCACCGCAGAATTTTGCGAAGAAATGTTCGAGACTAGTAATTATAACACAGTATATTTTATGTTTCTTTGCAAAAATTTGAAACTTTTAACTTCTCTAACAGCGATATGCAAGGTTTCATTTTATTGTATTTTGTAGTAATAAATAACAAAATCTTTTTCCTTGTTTTATAAAATTTATTGTACTCAAAAGAAACAAAAAGATAATACGTAAATTTATGTAGTATCCTTAAAACTTATTGAAGCATATAAAGGAATAAAATTAATTTAAATACGTATAAATAGTATTATACATTTTACACAATATTAGGAGTGGCGGTTTATTCATCAAATACTAGATGACATAATTTTATATGCTCATAAGTTTTTTTAAAAGTTTGATATCCCCTTTCATACTGGGTGTAAATGAAATGTGTAAATTAAATTTAACCAGTAATATAACTCGTTGAGAGCAACAATATTTCTTAATAACTTTTTCTCGAAATCGCATATTTTTTTAGCGTTTTTACAACCCCGTAAATTGACGAGTCGTTCCAAATATTTTTTTAATATTTGAATGCAGTAGCAATAGCTCTGAAAATTTTGTTTTAGCAATTGACAGTCCTGCCAGTTGTTGCAATTAAATTTTGACATTAGTAATAAACTTGTGTATAAGGTAAAATTCTGTCAAAATGCTTACGTTTACAAATAGCGAGTACACAGACATTGCAATTACTTACCTATGGTTTATTTATTCGTATTTTTTCTACATTTTAATTTGTGGTTAATATAAAGACAGTGTTATAGAGTTGCCAACGCATTTAGACGGAGCGTTTCCAAATCATACTGTTCCTAATATTCGCACATTTGTTAATCTTGTACATCTTTATCACAATGCAGAGTGTCACATATGACAATTTTTAAAAAAGCAACAGTTGTATCCATACCATGTGCAAAAAGTTCAATGTTTTCAGCACATAACAAACTTCAATTTTGGGAATGGCTCAAAATGTTCATTAATGAGACTGAATTTACTTGAGAAGGTGTATTTATTATGCACAATACAGATCTCGACTGACAAAAATGCTGTAAAAATTTTCATTAAAAAATGTTTGGGCGGGAACAATAAATGGATGACTAATTATTGGTACTCATGTACCTCGTTTAAATGCACAAGAGTTTGTACTTACATTTTTTGAATAACGTATTTAAACTATTATGATTTGTCGTCGATAAATAATCATCTCATAACCTAATAACTATGCTTTTGCTCTTTCTCTATTTACAGGTGATTAAAAGTCTGGTTTAATACACAACTTTATAATTTTATTATCCAAAATTTCTTTATTTTAAAAATTGTACTATTACGAATTAATTAATAATAAATGTTATTTCCCTTGATTCGTTTATTTACTACGTTTACATGCAGTTTTGAAAATGGTTTCAGTTTTCAGTCAAAATTATGCAAAACTGTTTACATGCAGTTTTCAAAAGAAGTTTAAAAATTCATTTGAAATCAGTTTCGGCGCATGCGCATTTAGCTGATGTAAGTGACAGATCCTCTTCACTCTAAATACTTCGTTTTGCTATTATTCCAATTATTTTTTATACTTCGTATCACTACGCACTAAAACTACACAACTGTCAGTATATTTGAAGGTTAGTAACACAAAGCGACAGAAACGTTATGCTCTGTACGCATGCGCAATATCGAAACTAAATTTTAAGTGTTTACATGAGTAGTTTTGAAACTAGTTTTGAAGTCCAACCCATGAATTTTAGTTTTGGGTTGAGATAATTCAAAGCCGTTTTAACACTGTATACATGGTGTTTTCAAAACTAAAAACGTTTTAAAAACAGTTTCAAAACTGCATGTAAACTCAGTAATTAATTATTGTGACTGCAAGTGTAACCGATAACCGACAATTTTTGTGTTGTTTGTATCCCACTTGAATAAAGCAGCAGCCATTTGTTCTCCGTGGGCGGGTAACGAAATATGCAGTAAATTTTAACTCAAAATCTAAAAGACTTAGAAAAATAAGTTATTAATAAATATTGTTGCTCTCGTCGAGTTACCTTACTGGTTAAATTTAATGCACTTATTTCATTTACACCCTGTATAGTTTTCAAAGAAATTATCCATGTTCTAATGGTAATAAATAATAAATAAATTCCTTCGCAATACAAATTCATTATAATTTATTAATTAGCAGTCTATACCATCCCAAAATTGTTCATTTCGCTGGTATGATTTTTGCGAAGCTATCACAGGTGAACAGCTCTTTGTTTCCCGTCAGCAGTCACAACACCCGGTTACAATGAATGGACCAGGCTGTTTGCTGTCACAGCAGCAGCGGCTGATAGCTCAGCTTATTAACAATATATATAACAGGAAGTTTCAGCGCATATAAACCTGCCTGACACCAACACCAGATCACACATACTGCATATGCTCCAACAGGGGTTCCCAACAAGCGACAGAATAGGAGTAATTTAACGTGGAATTACGTTCGGTTCAAAAACGAATAAATTAAAAGTGGACTTTTTGTTCATTTTTAGGATTAAAAATGTTATTTTATAACACCAGTGTTAAAAGGTGACAGATCAGCGTTAAAAGTAAATTACTTACCTTGGTAATGGCGACTGGAAAAACAAATCGTCATTTTTTCGTGTCTAAAAATTATTAGAAATACATATTTAAATAAAAAAATCTGGTGTGGCCAACACAATGCCTCCCGCCATTTACAGCCCGAGTAACAAAAAAGATTAAGTTAATCCTTATTTTTAGATTAGCGAATTTTACCCAAATTTTGATAATTTATTTCTTAAAGAGTCTAATCTAATCGAAGTAACTACCTTTTTTTAAATCCCTCAACAGGATCAAATCCCAATTACACAGTAGGTTCATATTCACACACATCCATGCCATAGTGGGATTCGAATCCAGAGCACTCATGACATGAGGCGGTGCTCTAAACATTGAGCCACCGGAGATATAATAAAATGAAGATTAAATTTTAAATACCGGGGTAGAATAGAATTCACTAATTCAAAAATGAGGATTAGCATTAATATATATATATATATATATATATATGCACGTATCATTCTGAACATTTTTCTTCATTACACTTTATTTCTAAAATTAATAGGTAAAGAGACATCATCAAATCAAAATTTTAAAACCGAATTTCCTATATAAAAAGTAAACACCCGGGTTATTTCGAATTTTAAATTTCGAATTTTAAATGGCACGAAATTGACTCCTATGGTGCACTCTTTACGCCAGCAATGAGTACCCGTGAGGTGACGCCTGGTAAACGCCCGCACGGTACAAATATGTCATCATCATTACCGATATCTGCGTACAAAGCAGATTGGCACACCCAGCAATGGGTAATATGCCGTGATGATATATTTATTTATTTTATTTTATTTCTATAAGGGCCGGTATTTTCACTTGCGAATAAAGGTTTAGATAAATTTATTCTTCAGATAAATATTTTTCACTTGCAAATAAATTTATTCGAAAGAATAACATCTGTTATTCGCGGAATAAATTATTCGGTACTTGGGTAGCGAATAACCGTTTATTCGTAAGTTCATTACATTTCCACATAGTGCAGATTTATTAACAAAATGGATATATTAAATATTTTTGATGATTATGAAGATATTTTGTACAATGAATTAATAAATAACGTAAGAAATCGATCACATCAGACAGCAACATAACCACATACATGAAGAAATTTTTTGACAGATTTCGATTAAAAAACAATTTATTATTTCATATTGGGGATCGTATTTTTTGATCTGAAACAGTGAATAGGTAAATCATTATAAAGATCCTGTCATTTGACGCTGCCAAAATATTTTCAAATTTTGGATACTTTTGTTGAACACAATGACAAACATTTACTTCGAACTGAAAGAAATATACAAAAAGTACAGTTAAATTACAGTCTGCCGGGGCTAAAAATGCAGAATATAGATGACATTAAAGATGTCGAACATAATTTTGTGTCGGTGTGCTGTGTTGATAACTACGGATTCAAAAGAAGTTGACATATTTCATCCTTGTCTGCTTAATGTGGCTACGCCAAACTCCATCCTTTTCTATTGACACAATTCACTCTGCGATGTTACCAATTCACGGAGTTATTCGACATATAGCTATTTGTTTCTGTAAAATGTGTGAAAAGACGCAATGGAATTATTCGTTGGATAAATATATATAATAAATTTATTTGACGAATACTTATTCGAAACTTTATTCGGAAGTGAAAATACGGGGCCTAAATAAAATACCAATAAATTAGAGATGCTATAAGATATTTTTTTACATTGTACGAATTAAAATTGTAAATATTTGATATCACGTATCACGTATGAATCATATAGGTAAAAAGATAAAATAATTCATATAAATATACAATATTGTACGTCAATGTGGTGTATATGCTGATATTACAATATTGTGGTTTCCAAGTATTATCTAAAGAACTAATTATAATTAGCATAAAATGTGGTACAATGAGTATTTGAAAGTTTATAATATAATTTACGATATGTCACCGCACTGCGTGTATTCAACAAAACCATAATCTTCGCTTTGTACAATTTCCGTATGATTTTATATTATTGTAACTAAAACATCTATTCTAAAATTTAATGTTCAAATTTTCCTTTCAAAACAAGTACTTTAAACGCTTCCTCTTCCTCGTTGTAATTGATTGTCTCTTAATGCGACTACAATACTAAATGCATTTAATGAAAAACATTCTGGAACATAATTTACACAACATGGATGATTCAATACCCACTATTTGGGGTGTCGTGCTCTTGTATATAGAGTGTTGCTCGTCGAACTGTATCGAACAGCGGCGTAGGGGATAAATTCCCAACCGAAAGTGTACCATTGTTTAATGCGATCAGCGCCATCTCTTGATACTTGAAAATATCACAAAATGCATTCCTCAAATGTTTTGCAAACTGGAAACAACATTGGCTAAATGCATTAAATCTAAAGAAAAACATTTTGAAGGGGACAATATTAATATTGATGTACAAATTATTATGAGCCAATATTATTGGATTATTGAAGACAATAATAAATTATCATTTGACAAAAACTTTTGAATAACTGACAGAATATGCATTTGTCGGAAGCCAGCTATTTGAATAGTACATTTTTGATTAATCAATTGGGGACTACAGCCCAATTGATTTAAGAGAAATTAGGAAAAAAATATTGAAAGTATATGGTTAATAATAAATATTAATAAAGAAATAAAACGACCTAATTGAAATACTTCGGAAATAAGGGGATTTTTGTTATAGCAGCTCGTCACTCATATGAAATCCATATATATTATTTTGATTGGCGACTCAAAGACGGCCTATAAATATATAACGAATACTCAGTTAGGGGCGCAGCCTACTATCAATGGAAGTAGAGAAATTCAAATAGCGGAGGCGTGGCTATCAGTCCAATAGTGCAATTCTCAAACAGCTTTTATTTGAATATAAATATTTTGCATTAGACTTAATAATTTAAATACATTTTCATTAGGGCTGTTGCAAGAATTTTTATAGGCCTTCTTAGTATTAAATTTAAAAAGATATCATTATTTAAATAGCCTTATATTTGAAAATATCACCAAATATCCATTAGATATTTTACAATTAATTTTTGAAATTTGGGTTATATTTTGAAAAAGTCACGTGATCTGAAACAGAATGTGACGTCACAACACATACATCTTCATCGGCTCTATTTGGTCCCTTATAGTGTAATTCTTTGTTGTCAAACAAGTGTCAAATTTTTGAGTTTGGTTATTTAACACACCTTATTTCGGCAGCAGTAAAACAGTCGTTTTCTGATATAAATTCAGCCTTTATCCAGCTTTCGATTTTCGGTAAACTGTCAGAGTTAGCTTGAGTGTATTCTGTATTAGCCATTATTACTCATTTGTAATAGAAAAGGTCAGCGACAAATGTCAAATGTCAAATTAGAGATTTGTTATTAACATGTGACAAACGATCGCCTACATTTATTTACCTAAATAACAAAAATAAATGTAGATGATGGAAAAACTGTTTTTCTATTGCTGTGAATGACGTAATGTATGCGCTTCTACGACACAGGAGTGGGGGGTTGTTTTTCATGACTATTCTTGGCGCCAATATTCGTATTTAATTATTTACGAAAATAACAACAAATTATTTAAAAAATAATTATTAATAAGAAAAATAAAATTTCATTTAAAATACTTTTTGAAAAATGTGAAACAGGCTCATTATAAATCATTGTACAGTATAATAATATTCATTTATTTTTTATAAATATAATTTAGAAATAGTATATATTTTAAGAACATTTAGGTTCACGAAGAAAATAGTTTGATATAAAAACTTATATTCGGAGGACTATAACTCGCTTATTAATAGGATTTTTTTCACCGGATTTTCACCGACAGTCTTAGTTTTACTTATACGTTTAGATGAAATTATATTTAAAAAATGGTGGAATCCCCTATTAAAATCACTATTTACTTTTTTGGTTTATTTTTAAAAAGTAAGTATTGCGTTCTTAAAATATATTATCTGCATTTGAATTACTCATTCACAGTCACATTATTTACAACCTTATTAGTCAACAAGACATCCATCATCCATTAGACCAGATGGCCAATAAAAAAAAATCACAAATATTTTTCAACTATTTCTAAAATTATCATATCTCTTACTCATACTTTTACTTGTTCATAAACAAACTGTGTACATTTTAGTTATAAAAATAGTATAACAACAACAAAAATATCATTCCAGTGTCAATCACTGAACAAATCTTGCAAAACAAAGTACTTCGAAACTATAAAAGTGTTATTTTTGTTATTGCTGATAGTATATTTTTCCTAGTGTGTATCTTGTTTTTCTACGCCACTGGTCGTGGGTGGCCGTGCGGTGACGTCATCCATCAGCCACGTGTCGTATGAAGGCTGACGTTGCAGTTTGCACTTACGATGTATGTACACATCACGTACCACAGATTATTCTAAAAGGGATTTGGTGATGCACAAATTCAGCGAATATCAAAAGCTGAATCACAGGGAAAAGATACGCGCAATTCTTGATATTTTGTTGATTGTTATGATGATTTCAGTTGGTATACACGAATATACGTATGTTTACGTGTTTTGTGGTCACAATTTCTTTGTTAGTAGTGTGAGACTTACAATGGATACGTTAGAATTATTAATAATAAGAAAATCTGGTAGGTTGTGGAAAACAAAATTTGCGCTATCATTTTAATGCCCGACACATGACGAAAATAATGAACATTAAGATCATACAGCATGGAAATTATAAAATTAAATTATGCCATTTAAGTTGAGATTGTTGTTAACAAACGTGTTAGTTACAATATTTACCTCACGTCATACTGTAGGTAAGGGAGATAATGCAATCGTGCCAAAAATTCGATGGTGAGTTTTTAGTAAATAAGCACGAATTCCCCACAACATTTTTTTACTATTTTTACACAATAACTCTTATAACAAACTTCCAAATATTGGCGACTAAAACTACCGATGGGGGCGCTAGTGTTGTAGCATACACGTGCTCTGAAAATGGTATTGTGATTGTGCTATAAGATCGCATACAGAAACATTGTATAACCAACATTCCTTTTGATGTATACTAACAAATTCATTAAACTTTTCATGAATAGTGTTTCTAATAATTTTGTGTACGTACTTAAATTATAATAACATTCGAAAAAAGTTATCCTAGACTTATTTCTAAGGAAATGTTTACTTATTTGGAGGTAACAAATTCTTCTCGAAATTTTATAGAAGGGGGAGAATTGTTGAATCGTGGGTTGTTATTTTTATGCAGCGTTAATGAACAAGGAGGATCGTTAATGAACATAGTGCTACAGACTAAAAATTTGGCCATAGTAGCCAGTGCATACACATTACAGCTGTCTTTATATTTTGTACAAGATAGTAAAATAGTACCATATATTATTTATGGATGTTAAATAAATATGTATTTACTTTACTTAGTTAAGAAAATTATAATGGCACTAATGTCAAATATCTTTCAAATTGTTTTAATTACAAGTGTATATATTGCATGCTACACATAAAGTGAAAAGTATATTATTTTACTCATGAATTGGTCAGGAAATAATACAATACTTTTCATTTTTGTTATCCTCTTATGATTCGTCACTTGTTTTCGAGTTCGTATTTTCCTAATCCAGTCCTCCATTTTACCAAATTTATTTTGAATGTCACTCTTCCTTTCGTCAATTTTTGGGACAGGTAATTTCTTCCTACCCCGAGAATGACAGCCATAAACGCAGCAACGTTGTTAATATTTTTTCGTTCTTTTCTCGTTGCAAAGTAATTTAAATGTACTTTAAAACAAAAAGACAAACAAGAAACCGGGAAGGAATCCAATGCACTATATATATTTACTGTATAGTTGAATAACAGAATACCATTTTCAAGAGTTGCATATATCGTCCGCTTGAGGGATTCACGTTAATTTTAGTCGCGAATATCTATTTTCCGTATTTAAGCTCCCTGCATTAATATAACGAGTTGATTAGATTTTGGGTGAAATTGGATAAATGGAAGTGATACTTTACTTGTAGCCCATAACAATTTTTAATGAAAAACTATATTAAAATATAATCCAAAACTTTTCAATTTCAGTATTTAAGACTTTTTTATCATGGAAAACAACACATTAGATCTTGGCTAAAATTAATCAACCAGAAGTAATACTTTATTTGAAGCTCTGAACAGATTCTCATGAAAAAATATTTTATACTCCAAAACTTGTCAAATTTAGTATTTACGACTTTTATATGAAGAAGAACAACATATTAGATTTTTATATTAATGAGAACGACATATTAAATGTTTTTACCTTCCGTCACCTTTAGGTAAGGAAGGTATTGTCTTTGGTCAAAAAATTCGATGATGAGTTTTTAATCAATAAGCACGTTTTAGGGCCCCTAGAATACGAATTTACTATTTTTGCGATGATGTCTGTATGTGTGTGTGTGTGTGTGGATGTGTGTGTGTGTGTGTGTAACAAAATTTTCGTCTGCGATAACTCTAATACTACAGTTTCAAAAATTATATTTTTTTCGTATACTTGTTCGTTACATCCATATGAAGAGCTGATTAGATTTTGGTTACAATTGGTCAACCGGAAGTACCATCATTTGAAGATTTTAATAGTTTTTCTTGAAATAACTATGTTAAATGACATTTTTTCACATTTAATGTTATTATAAATATTAAATAATATTTTATTCTCTATACGATTTGACTGCATTTTATACTTAATATTAAATGGATATAGAGTTAAAAAATTGTAAAGAAATTAAATTTCATAAAGTAGCTATAGCTATGAAAACAGCTACTTTATTAAGAAAATTCTGATTGAAAGATGTCAGTGTCAAGTGAAATTGTCATAGTGTGGTTGTCTTATAATTTTATTGGAAATATAGGATCTCTTGCTTTCTGTATGAAATTTCTATAAAATACATACAACTGCTTTAGGGTAATGTACAAGAAATAATAATAATAAATCTTTTATTTCTGCAGATACATTACACTGTATATAGAAAACGTCATAAAGTAATAATTTTCTGTATGAAATTTGCATAAAATACATGCAACTGCCGGAAGGTAATGTGCAAGAAATAGAATATTTAATTTAGCAAGGAACTTTCCGTATGAAATTTGTACAAAATACATAGAACTGACGGAAGGTAATGTGCTGGCCACATCAGATTTTTTAAAATTGGTTAACCGGTAGTACTACTTTACAGGAAGCTATAAACAGGTTTTCTTGAAAAAATATATTAAAACATGATCCAAAACTTCTCAAATTTGGTATTTAAAACACGTGTATAATTTCAAACAAGATTTGTCTATACCTATATGATAAACCGGAAGTAGTTCTTGAGATGTAAAATTTTACGATTGTTGTATTCCTAACGTATATTTATTGGATGTAGGTTCAATTAAGGAAGTTAATTATTCTTATATTTATGCGTACATAACAAAAGCAATTATTCTTGAGAAAAATACGTTTTCTTAAAATAGGCACGGGTATTTTTTTCCTACACATTCAACCAGAAAAGGATATTTTTCTTATTTTTGTACGTATTGTGTGGTTTACGAATGAGTAATATTTGTAACTTAACCGCAATTATTTGTTTAGTTGTCAATCATCAATGTCAGACTTATAAAAACAGATACGTAAAAAAATCGTTGGAAAAACGTTTAGAATATTTTATTACATCCTCTTTCGATAACAAGAATTAAAGTTTTATGTAATTTAAGCCATTTTCTATAAGAAACTGTTTTTCTTTTTTAGTTCTCATTAAATTCCTCAATAAAATTTTGTATAGGTAATAACGTACCGGGTTTCGCTCGAAATCCGTTACATAGATATTTAATATTGGGGAAACAGTTTTTCCTTGCGCATTGCTTCTCAAATTATTTTAGACAAAAAAGTATAAGTAAAACTAAGACTATTGGTGAAAATGCGGTGAAAAATTCCTATTAATAAGCGATTATGGTCCCCCGAAGTTTAAAAACATAAATGTGACGTCACGAATATAAGTTTTTATATAAAACTGTTTTCTTAGAGGATCTAAAATGTTCTTGAAATGTATGCTATTTTAAAATTATATTTATAAAAAAATAAATTAATATTATAGCACTGCACAAGTCTACATGCTTTATAATTGCAAGTGAATCAAAATTATTAAGTTTAATGCAAGAAATTTATATTCAAATAAAAACTGTGTGAGAATTGCAGTACTGGACTGGTAGCCACGTATCCGCTAGTTGAATTTGTCTACTTCCATTGGTAGTAGACTCCACCCCCTAACTCGGTATTCGTTATATATTTACAGGTGGTCTTTGAGTCGCCAATCAAAATAATATATATGTATTTCATATGAGTGACGAGATGCTAAAACAAAAACCCACTTATTTCCGAAGTATTTCAATTATATCATTTTATTTCTACATTAATATTCATTATTAAGCATATATTTTCACTATTTTTTACTAATTTATTTAAATTCGATTGAGCTGCAATACCCTATTAGGGAAGCAGGAAATTATAGCATCATGTAATTTTTTTAAAAATTATATTGTAATTTATAGAATAATTTATTAACCTAAAAATTTGATTATTCAAAATTACAGATAAATACAATTTTCCTCTTTTTACTTCCTTGTACAAAGTAAAGGAAGTATTGTATTCGCGAAAGATTCCAGATTTCAACGGAAATATCCATTTTGGCCATCCCTGAATCCATTCTGACTAATTTCGTCGTGACGTCTGTATGTACGTACGTACGTACGTACGTATCTCGCATAACTCAAAAACGGTAAACCGTAGAAAGTTGAAATTTTGTATTTAGGACTTCTATAACATCTAGTTGTGCACCTCTCTTTTTGATCATTACATAATTTCCAGAAATGGTACTTTATTTGAAGCCTATAATAGATTTTAATGAAAAACTATAATAAAATATAATCCAAAACTTTTCAAATTTAATATATCAGACTTTTATATCAATTGGAATAACATAGCAGAATTTGGTTAAAACAGGCTAACCGGAAGTGATATATTACCTGAAGTTGTTAACAGTTTTTCTTGAATAAAATGGTTTCATTTTGATTTTAGAAATAAATGTACATCAAGTATTATTAAATTAGCCCTTTGTATAAGCGAGATATGTAAATTTAAAACTTATATACTTTATGGTTTTTGTAATGAAGCTTGCTATGGATTAGGACAAAAAATAACAAAAAAAATAAAAAATAGATGTTAATGTCAAATTACGTTAAAAACGTGCAATTTTATAATTGAGTCTGTACTTCATATTAGTCTTGCGTACAGGGAAGTCGTGTGGTGTCACCATCAGATTTTTTAAAATTATGAATGCTACAATGTTGGCAGCAATGGTATCGAATGCAAAGTTATATTAAATTATATTTCATCGAAACTAAACAATTAATATGAAAATATCGCATATTTATTTGCACAAAATAACTAGAATTTTAATTTAAAAATCAAAATAATTAAAACATAATCCCTTGGTACGGAATTAATTAAAAAACATAATAGAAATCCAGAGCGCAAACGCAAAATCAAAGGAAAAATCATCACAAAATAAGTTGAGCTTAAACTCGAAGCTTCACTTCTCAATGATGTCACATATGTCGTCTTCGCATCGCTCCCTTCATGGGGTGTTTTATGACTGGGGACCGCACTCCCTCGCACAAATGAAATAGAACCCGTAAACTAACCCCGAACACTCCAAACAGTTTAATTCTAGTTTTATTGATTAACTGTTGTGTCTTTGTGTGTTCATTTCCTATGGCGAGACATTCGACGCTCGGTGTTTGAGCTTCGTTGATCGATTGTTTGTTTATATTTAGTTGTGTAATTTGTTGTTTATTGATTTTGAGGTCTTAATACGCGAATAAATCGTAGGTATTATTACTGCATATTCCATAACACAACACAAATATGTTTGATGTTCATTTACCTACTTGATGTTTATGTCAAATATTAAAGGGTTTCATTACAATAAATGGTGTAAGAGCTATAAAATTTTCATTACTTTAAAATGTCTCTATGGTGATATAGTGCACTTGCACCCTACACTAAAATGTCAATAGAATAATTATTACTTTACTGAATATTTTAAAAGTTTCATCAATCAAATAAAGTAATACATTTATAAAAAATATATGTGTTGCACGGTAATTTATTAAACAACTAATTACACCAAACTTGGTAAAAGGAATACTATAAAATTGTTATTGAACTATCAAGTGTGTTAATGAAGGCGATTAATGATCGACACATTTTAACTATTGTCATTACACATTTACCACCTTCACAAGTCAATCTAACACAAAACTGCTCTGTCGCTACATTACATAACCAAACAAAATGCCGCACTGCAATGAAAATAAAATAGGTACGGTGACCATATGTCCCGTTTTGAACGAGACAGTAGACAGTCCCTTTTTTACCATGTACCGGCCGTCCTGTCGTTTTAGTTAAAATAACACATTTGTCCCGTTTTAGAAGTTTTAACTCATTTGAAAGATTTATACCAAATAAAACAAAACTTAGTTTATATTTTTTGCGTTTTAAAACTCGTTAAAATAGTAATTTACGTAACAAGACCTGAAAGTGATATTTTACTGGGTGAGCTAGCATATTCCAGAGCGAGCCGTAAAGACTCTTTCAGGCCATGTTGGGTACAATTTTGTTTCGCTATTCTGAAAAAGAAATTTGGAAAAGAAATCCCGAGGAACATAAGGAAGAAACAACATAAGCAGAACAGCCTTACACCGAAAGGTAGAAAGGCAACTGGATTAAGTAAGTAAGTAAAGTATTCTGAAAAAGGGATAAACAAAAATCTATGCAATATTTTATTTTTAATTGCGAGCAAATAAAAAATACATAAATAAATAAACAACTGATTGCCATGGAAACTTTCATACTTTTCGATCCCTTTATAGACAATTTTCCAAGCCAGCTCAGTAAAGAAGGTCTAAAAAGTGATAAATTATTAAACTTAAATATCATAGACAAATTTTGATTTTGATATCCCCTCCTGTCCCGTTTTCATTCTAAATAATTCTGGTCGCCCTAAAAATAGAGCATTTATTTACGAAACGAAAGTATAAAATGCTTATAGATTAGATTGAAACAATAGCTCAAGAAGAATGGAAAATAACGATAAATTAAAATTAAATATAAAATAAATTATGTGAACAGTTGTGCTGCCACCTGCAAAAGTTTGGCGTCTACGCTCCCAATGGACATCCACTTTTTCACTGCACTAGTTTAATGTACTTATATCTTGAAGTCATATTTGAATACGTTCCTATCTTCACTGCAAAACTACTTAGTAGTACTGTAAGTACAAAGTGTACATTTTTTTTTATGGTGGAGGACTGTAGAAAAAATCTGGTGTGTGTTTCGAGCGCAAATGGACATTGTCACTTTTGAGAGAATGCCGCGCTCCTGCGTCGCGCGTCAACAACCAGTCAATCAACAATGTCGCATTTTGCGCTTTTAATACACAAATAGCTATTTTATGATTCAAGCAGAATGTAGTTACAGAAAAAAAATAAAAAAACAGCATTTGCTAATAAAATATTTTAGTTTCCCTGAAAAGTTTTGGATACGCTGGTTTATGCCCTTCATTTCGATCCCTCCCATTAAATAGCTCACCACCCTATTAGAGCTGATATTCTCACTTATCAACATGTTAGGTTTAGGCCTTACTAATTTCATTTCTCTAAAACTCATGTCGATAATTTGATTCTAATTTGTTTCAGCACCAGTACATTACATACCGATTTGCCAAGTTTTAATTATAGACCAACCAAATTAGTTTGCAAAACGCCTCTTAAAAGAACACACAAACTGTCAGCACGACAAAAAATTACACCTTTAGTTTAGTTAATGTTCAATTGTCTGTCAGCCGATGATGAATGGTTGAGGAATAAATGAAAAGACCGTCGAAATTTACTAGCACCTGTGCTTTGACATTAGACTTTCAACAGTTTTTCAAATTTTACGTGATGAAGATAAACGTGACTTTAATAGATTCGTCATTGCTTCTTCATTGATTTTTAACAGCCAGTTCTGTGTATTAATATCTTTTTTTGATCTACGACACACAGGGCCGTAGCCAGGGAGGGGCTGGCCAGGGCTAAGCCCTGGTAAAAAAAATTGAGCCCTGGTAAAAATAATCTGGCTTATATATAGAAAAAATAATATAATTATATTAGCGGCTTTATTAAAATCAAGGATGGAAAAAGTAAAAATACGTTCTAACTATTACCAAAGTCTCCCCGTCACTTAATTACACCCTATCTATTAATGTATTTTTCTATGTATAAGAAAGTGCATTTATTGTTGAATTCCAATGGACTACTTATTAATCGATCTTACACAATCTCTACCTGTAGGGTAGCAGCGGTATATATTTTAAATAAATTACCGCACTCTTGATACACATACTTTACTTAGGTACAGAATACCCGGGTGGAATGAAAACACAATAATGATTATTATTATAATAAGTTTTTCTTTGTGTGATTTATTTCTTTTTTTATTGGAATCCAACTCTTTTCACTGTAATCAAGCATTTCTTTGTTGTAATCAAAATAGTTTTCTAAAGAACGGGGCTAGAATAATGCTAAACGAATAATACAATTAATTATTTTTATTTGTCTAAATCGAAAATAATTTTATGTAGGAGAATTAATTTATGAAAAATGCCGAACCTCACAATCAGTTTCTAATTTCTATTTTTTTTTAATTTGAAGTTCAAATATGTAAATCTAATTCCGCGGAACCTCGAAGGGCCCCCTAGGTATTCGGGACCTTATGCGACGGCATACGTTGATACACCTATTTATGCCACTACTTTACATTTTTTATTTAATATGAACTTGTAGGTATTACTCTTCCATCAGTAGAAGAACTAGCAGTGGTTAAAGATTATATGAATAACAAACCAGATGTTGACCATTTAACCGAAATGTTTAAGCAGCGAGAAGCGTTTAAGAAAACGTATGCACTTTTCGCTGCAGTTGCAACAATCGGATGTAGTACTGCGTTAAATGAATCATCTTTTTCAACATTATGGCACATTTAATATATTTGGCTTTTGAAAGGCAGAATTGAAGCACTTGATCTAGAGGTATTTTTTTAAAAATTTCATAATAAAAAAATAGAAAATTACAGCTTTTTTAATTTATGTTATTTGTATGTATTTATTTATTTTCTGATACAGCAAAATATGTTTCTTTTTCTTATATATATATAATATTTTAAATATACAATAGTATGTATTTTCTTTTAAGTGCAATAAATAAATATCATATCAACATTGTTTAAATATATACATTATATCATTATAATATTCCTTAAATATGCTTTGAATAAAAGCACTAATATATGCTCTTATTATGTACAAAAAAAAAAAACAAATATAAGCCCTGGCTAAAAAAACTTGAGCCCTGTCTACTATTTAGTTCTGGCTACGGCCCTGACGACACATTATACTCGAGCACATTATCTTTGGAAATCGTTGCTCTTAAAGACATTAACAAAAAATTCTGTAACATCATGGCTTGTTAGCCATTTCTGAGTGCTTCTAAATATTGGCATATATCGATAGTAACGATATACCTGTACCGTTGAGATTATTTGTCAGGTGGCACCTCAAGGCTTCTTAAATCTGTCGCTGGGAGAGTACCACACGGGTTACTTCATTAAAAAGTCAAACATAACATGCCTACAGTATTATTCACGGCGCAATACATAACATACGTTACTGAAATAGTTTCTTTTTGCTACACAGGTTATAGAATCTGTTCATAAGATGACGTATGTCGAAACTCTGTTCAGGAAATAATTTGGAACATAGTTCATAACAAAAATACCTTCAAATGTTATTTTTTCAAGATTTGTGTTATTATAATTATAATTATAATTATAATTAAAGATTATTAAATTTTCTGCGGAGTTGCATAAATACGTTTTCCTACAAACGTGCGTGAAAAGTATTTTTCACGCACTCGTTACAGAGTGTAAAGTGTCACTTTTCAAGCACTAGTGCTTGAAAAGTAAATAAGCGTTGCTATTTGAAGCTGCTGGATGCCTGTACACTCAGTATTATGAGAAACATCAATACCACTCGGTTGTAGGAAAAATGTTGTATGCAACACGTGTGTAAAATAGTATTTTTTGTGACGTCCTATACAAATTCCGCATAAAACATCGCCCGACCATAAAAGTACTACTTTACACACTTGTTACGTAAATAACTATTTCTATACATTTTATGAACTACTTCACTCATAAATTTATCCAATTCAAATTCAGGATTCTACTAAGTTTCATTTCAACAAAACAGCGTCATAAAAAAAAATTCGCACCCATTAAGCCAATAAGATGTATTTTTCAAGTTAGTTTTGATAAGCGAAAAATTTTTAACGTTTTAGAAACATATTGTTTACATATATGTCAAAGTGTGTATATTTTCAGTGTTATCAGTACCTATTTATTAAAAATCAGTCGATTCGAACAGGAATCTATATAAAACTTTGAAAAAGCAAACTTAAATATAACACCTCAAAACACAATAAAAATTAGAAGATTTTTGTCAAGAAAAAAAATTATAAATGATTACCTGATTTTTATTTTGGAAATAGTCATCCGAATACCATTCATGGTTAAATTTTATCCTGAAAAAATTTTCCGATTGCTTTACTCGAGCCTGTCGCTAATTTATCTCGTGGCATTTATCAAAAATCACTCGTTTGACAACTCGTAATTTTTTGTCAATGCCACTCAATGAATTGCTAGGCAATCAGCTCTCGTAACAATCTGAAAAATTTTTCGGCAAAGATTTACTACTTATGATATTATACATGATAAATTTATAACATTATCAATAATTTTAATTCCGGAGCCTACGCTTTAAACGAGCAAAACTCCTTGGTTACACAGTTCATATCTCAAATGTATGTAACTGACAGATAAATGTCACTGTCAAAGAACCAATCATTTCAAATTAATAATAGTAAGGTTTAAAAAGAAAATAGTAAATAGAACCATAGTTATATGGATTGGAACTTAATACAATTTTCAGCGTACGTAAATATGTAAGTATGTATATTTAAACCAATAAAAATTAAATGACACGAGGTTTGGTGTTGGCCATATCAGATTTTTTATCTTGTGGCAAATAGTATCAGCACCATTGTATTTTATATTCATAGACATACAAATTACTATCATCATAATAACACTGAATCAACTAGCTGTTACTTTTTTTGCCGGTTTCAGGATATTATTCCACTGTTTACATGTACAAAAGTAGGCTGGTAACTAAGTAATAACTGTATCTGTATGGTAATATTATTACCATACTGACAACGGTCTACAAAATTAAAATAAAATAAAATGAAAATATAATGCTCTTTATTAATACATACAGATAACGTTAGCCTATCGTTCTACATACGGTCTACTTTATTCTAAAGTAATAAACATGAGGAATAAAGCATGTAATTTGCATATTTGTCATATTGACATATGTGAAAATAATTGTTCTGTTAACCATAGGAATCTGAAAGTAGCATTAATGAGAGAATTTCAAAAAATTATATTTATCAATGTCTTGATTTTCTGAAACCGATAAACTATTGAACAAACCACGGATGTTATTAATCATAACTATCCTTAGATGTCTTAAAATCCTCGCTCTACGAGCTCGGATTTCGAACTTACATCTGCGGCAGTTATGATGTGCTTAACATTGCTAGGTAAGTTAATAGCTAAAAACAGTGGTATTTTTTGTTTAAATACTTTAATTCCACTTATATAAATATAAAAGTCGTAAACAGTAAAATCAAATTCCACTCATATGTAATGTATAATGGCATTACAAATAAATTGTAATGGTAATTACAATACTTTTATCACAATTTAAAAAAGTAATGTGTAATGCGTAATTCTCAGTCTTTTTCTTAAAAATAATGTAATGGTATTGCAATTACGCAAGTAATGTGCCCAGCTCTGTGTGTACGTTTTAGGAGACACGTGTCGTGAACATTCTAAAAAATTATTGTGTATCGTTTATACGTAAAAACAAAAACCAAAATGAATAATAATCTTATTTTGTTCTATAGAAAAAAACTTGTATTTCTTGAAATGAAAAATATCTAATTATCTTGTTTTTAAAATCCAATTAATAATATATTATTTTGGAAACAAAAAAGACAATATAATCAAGTTTTTGCAAATATTACTCATCGTATTAATGACTCCTGATTTTATAATTACTAAAATTAATATACTTTAAATACTGATGGTTGCTACAAATTCATCGCAAGAAATTCTGCTCTAGGTTAAGAGGCTCCAAGACATTCAATAAATTTGCACAATATTTGTTATTGGACAATATTATATATGGACAATCAAAATTGCATTGCATAATATATGCAGTATGGGTCTATTTGTGAATATTTTAATAGTTATTTAAATACCTTCGGCTCGTTCTGCAAATTTTCCTTCTCGTGAAAAAAATATATAATTTACTCACGAGTTGTATATAATTTTTTTACGTCTGCAATGGGAGCGTGAAAAAACGTGCCGTAACGTTTCATTATTTCCTCAGCAACGTTAAAAAAACTGCACTTTTTCACACTTTCATGTATTAAAAAAGGCATATTTTATAAACCCATTTTAATGAAAAAAGGATTACTTTTTTTAACAGACGTAAAACAAATAATATAAGGTGTTAACAACTCGAAATCTCAGTCAAACAACCTTTTTCACGGTAGTAAGGTCTTACAGATTGTTACATATCATGTACACAAAATACATTTTCGTACTTAACATTATGTACCAACAATCTGTAAGATCGTACTATTACTACCCAGAAGAATATGCAAGTGTGCACCGAAACGTTGGTGTAATAATAATAAAAAATCTGATGTGGCCAGCACATTACCTTCCGTCAGTTCTATGTATTTTGTACAAATTTCATACGGAAAGTTCCTTGCTAAATTAAATATTCTATTTCTTGTACATTACCTTCCGGCATTTGCATGTATTTTATGCAAATTTCATACACAAAATTATTATTTTGTGACGTTTTCTATATACAGTGTAATGTATCTGCAGAAATAAAAGATTTAATATTATTATTATTTCTTGTACATTACCTTAAAGCAGTTGTATGTATTTTATACAAATTCCATACAGAAAGCAAAAGATCCTATACCTATTTCCAGTAAAATTGTAAGACAAACACACTATGTCAATTTCACTTGACACTGACATCTTTCATTCAAAATTTTCTTAATATAGTAGCTGTTTCCACAGCTATGGCTACTTTATGAAATTTAATTTCTTTATAATTTTTTAACTCTATATCCATTTAATATTAGGTATAAAATGCAGTCAAATCGTATAGAAAATAAAATATTCTTTAATATTTATAATGACATTAAATGTGCAAAAATGATATTTAACATAGTTTTTTCAAGAAAAATTGTTAAAATCTTCAAATGAGGGTACTTCCGGTTGTCCAATTCTAACCAAAAACTAATCAGCTCTTCGCATGGATGTAACGAAGAGAAATACGAAAGAATTATAATTTTTAGAATTGTAGTATGGAAGTTATCGTAGACGAAAATTTTGTTACACACACACACACACACACACACACACACAAGGACACACATACATACACACACACACATACAGACATCATCGTAAAAATAGTAAAATCGTATTCTAGGGACCCTAAAACGTGCTTATTCATCAAAAACTCACCACCGAATTTTTTGACCAAAGACAATACCTTCCTTACCTAAAGGTGACGGAAGGTAAAAACGCTATTTGACTAAGATTTCAAGTAATTGTCTTATCTTTATCCACAAACAGTCGAGAAATTTCCCACATTTAATTACAAATAGGGCTGTTGCAAGAATTTTTATATGCCTTCTAAGTATTAAATTTAAAAAGATATCAGTATTTAAATAGCCTCAAATTTGAAAATATCACCAAATATCCGTTAGATATTTTACAATTAATTTTTGAAATTTGGATAATATTTTGAAAAAGTCCCATGATCTGAGACAGAATGTGACGTCACAACACATACATCTTCATTGGCTCCAATTGGTCCCTTATATTGTCAAGTCTTTGTTTTGTTACAAGTGTTATGATAAATATATTGTCAAACAAGTGTCAAATTTTTGAGTTTGGTTCGTGTTAGATAATACAAAATTCTATATAAAATGAGTAATTTACAGTATCATATCGCGCCTTCTTGCAAAAATGCGCTAGGAACAAACCTACTATTGAATTTATAAATATGCCAAAAGATGCGAAGAAAAGAAAATTGTGGCTGGAAGCGGTAGGTTGAAGAGCTGATAGTTGGGTTTTTACATTTGTTTTTTACCTTAACTCTTATTTCTGCAACAGTAAAACAGTCGTTTTTTGATATAAATTCAGTCATCATCCAGCTTTTGATTTTCGGTAAACTGTCCGACTTAGCTTGAGTGTATTCTGTATTATCCATTATTACATTTATGGGGTCTTGTGGCCGCGTACCTGAGTATCTGGTCGCGAATCTGGGGAACCAGGTTCGATCCCGACCGATGCCAATTATTTCGAATTTTGAAATGGCACAAAATTGATCCCTGTGGTGCACTCTCCACGCCAGCAATGAGTGACCGTGAGGTGACGCCTGGTAAACGCCCGCACGGTACAAATATGTCAGCATCATTACCGATATCTGCGAACAAAGCAGATTCACACCCAGCAATGGGTAATATGCCGTGATGATATATTTATTATTTATTTTATTTATAATGGAAAATGTCAGCGTCAAATGTTTATTATTTATCTAAATAACAAAATAAATGTAGGTGATGGAAAAACTGTGTTTCTATTGACTGTGAATTACGTAATGTATGTGCTTCTACGACACAGGAGTGGAGGTTTGTTTTTCATTACTATTTTTGGCACCAATATTCGTATTTAATTATTTACGAAAATTACAACAAATTATTAAAAAAATAATTGATAATAAGAAAAATATTGCATAAACTTAATTGAATAAATTTAAAATACTTTTTGAAAAACGTGAAACAGGCTCATTACAAAAACAAGTCAGGATTTAAAAAAATTGAGTAACTGTTAACACCTTAAATAATAGTTTGGATAGAAAACAATTACCTATCCGAATTATTCCACAATATTTCATTTGTTTTTTCTTGGACACCTGGTATAATGAAGGAGAAAAAACTTAGCTTATTGACGGTAAACCAAATATAACTCTGACAACAAAATTGCGGAAACAGTTCTCGTTGAGGTTTGATTTCAGATTATATCAATGACTACGTTTATCTCGATAATTCAAGCGGCTTCAAGTATATTATGACTTGAAAAATCCTATTAGTTTATCTCAGCGGATTGAAAATAGGATTGAGTTATTTTCAATCTTCTTTAAATTCGTATTGACTAAAAAAAGATAGTTCAATACTTGACAGACAGACAGGGAGAGGTATATCATCTAATTTCATCCTGGATATATAACCTCAAAATCTAAAAATTGTCATGTTATTTGTTTTCTCTATCAAACACATTAAAAAAAACATTTATTTCTTCATCACTCCAAATATTTCGCTTTTCGACAATTTTGCTAAGTTTTACTTTTATAAAATGAGGTAAAATGCAAACAACCAACAACTGATATGAATTTAGTAACACTGCAACATATTACGGATGTGCGCATGCGTAGTTGCATTATTTGAAGCGTCACTTTTTATTTCGACAGAAGTCAAGCCGCTTCGTAAGTCCAAGCCTGTTACTTTATAGGCTTGACTTGATATTTTCAAGCGGCTTCAAATATTAATCTCAATCGTTTATTTCGAAGATTGAAAAGGGAATTACTAAATTCAAGCGGCTTCAAATGTCGAGATAAACGTAGTCAATTGTATTTTAATCGTTCTAAAATCTGCACTTAAATATATAAATACCAATAAAATCTCTATTGATATCTGATTTTACAAAGCAAATACTTGATTGATGTTTGTTTCAAGTGAAGTTGCAGCATTTAATTAAGGTAGAAGGAGTAATAATATATTTGTGTTGAATTTTATCGTGCGTATAATGTCATTACATAACAAATACATATAAGAATTAAGTGTTTGTAAGAGTAAGTAAATAGCTGCAGGAAATAAATAAAACACTGTTCTGATTCTTTCAAACAAACGCCTTTAGCGGGAATCGTGTACGTAATATTATTTACTGCGGTAAATTAGCAGATAGTAATAAGGGAAAATTGAAAACGAAAATCATAAATTAAATACATATATACCTTTCACTATATTATGCCAGAGGTCAAATGAATGTCAATTGAATGAGTGTTACGTAGCAATGATTTTTTTAATGCCACCATTCTTAAACATGCCTTTTCTACATTCCTTTGCGGGACGAATATAAATCATCACAAATTAGTTACTACTGAAACTAATCCCAATACTTCATGCCTTTTACATTTTAAAATACTGTCTCTAACACGCTAACTCTGTCAATGATTTGAACCTGGAGCAAAATAAGAAATTTATGATTAGACATTATTTTTCAATTTAATTTAATACAAAATTATAATTATGCTTCATTTTCCACAAATCGTTGAATATGGGCTCACATGAATGCGTGTGTTAAGTGTTAAATGGTCTGCTTTGGTTCTGACATCTGACGCACGTCAAACTTGAAATTATTTCCAATTTTTAAAAACGTCAGTTTTGAAGACCCGTGAGATAATACCTGTAAGTGCAATAAACCCTTTTTTCAATTGGGTATTTATGCTTAATCAAATTAAGAGAAAATAGTAAAAAAAGCCAACGTATATGCTTAATAATGAATATTAAAAAATATCCTGTGTACACCACACGACTTCCTTGTACCCAAGACCAATATGAAGTATAGACCCAATTTTTGTTATTGTTATTTTTTGTCCTAATCCATAACAAGCTTCATTATAAAAACCAAAAAGTATATAAGTTTTAATGTACACATCTCGCTTATACAAAGGGCTAATTTAATAATACTTGATTAGCTAGACGCAGAATTTAATTCTCTAAAACTCTTATTTGAAGTATTTATTTCTAAAATGAAAATGAAACCATTTTATTCAAGAAAAACTGTTAACAACTTCAGGTAATATATCACTTCCGGTTAGCTATATACCAAATGTGAAAAGGTGTGGATTATATTTTTAAAATCTATTATAGGCTTCAAATAAAGTACCAATTCTGGAAATTATGTAATGACCAAAAAAGGAGATGCACAACTAGATGTTATAGTAGTCCTAAATACAAAATTTCAACTTTCTACGGCTTACCGTTTTTGAGTTATGCGAGATACGTACGTACGTACAGACGTCACTAAGAAATTAGTCAAAATGGATTCAGGGATGGTCAAAATGGATATTTCCGTTGAAATCTGAAAACCGAAATTTTTCGCGATTACAATACTTCCTTTACTTTGTACAAAGAAGTAAAAATAAATAAAATGATGTAATGAAATACTTTGAAAATAGGGGTTTTTTGTATTAGCGTCACGAATATTTAAATATTTTGATTGGTTATTGCAATATCGCCTATATATGTATAACGAATAGCGAGATAGGAGGAGCTTCGCACTATCAATGAAAGTAAATAAATTCAAATAGTGGAGGAATGGCTGTCAGTCCAGGACTGCAATTCTCAAACAGTTTCTATTTAAATATAAATGTCTTGCATTAAACTTAATTTTTAAATTGGAATGGGGTCGTTCAACATTTTACATTTTTTTAAGTGCACTTAAAGCTATTTACGAAAATACTTATTTTATGTCACATAACTTTCTAGTTTTACAGAAATATTTTTTTTAATTTATATAAAATTTCAAAGGACGTCATAATTTTGTGACCGTATACATACATAAGCAAGAGTAGTTTTCAAAACTTTTGGAATATTTATTGCCTATGCCATCTTTAACTTATCTCTTGAGCCATAAGAATACGAACAAAAATTTTATTTTTACATCTCGAGTTGTTCTCGCAGGACGGCACAGACAGCTATTGTAATATCTAAATCAAACATAAATTGTATTTATTTATAATTTTTATTTAGCATACTACGTCATTTGTACTTACTTTTTTTTAAAAAAAAACAACTTGTAAGGATATTGACGTTACTTTCAAATTGTTGGTTATATAAGGTAATGTTAGAAAAGTGACAGATCTGATTCACGTACAATACAGGCACGAGTACGGGTGTGCGTCACTATCGTGTGTTTGTGTACAAAATTATGACGTCACAAAACCAGACTGAGAATATTTATAAAGAAAATCATGAATGAAAAATATAATAATATTAAATATTTTTGATGTATATTTGCATAGTATTAAGTAATTGTTTCATTTATAGAAGAAAAATCAACATTTTTTGTTTTTGGTATGACCCCATTATAAAGCAGGTACACTTACCGTATTATAATATACATTAATTTTTTGTAAATATAATTTGGGAATAGCATATATTTCAAGAATATTTAGGTCTACGAAGAAAACAGTTTTATATGAAAACTTATATTCGTTACGTCACATCTATTTTTTTAAACTTTGAAGGATCATAAAGTGCTTATTAATATGAAATTTTTCACCGGATTTTTACCAATAGTTTTAGTTTTACTTATACTTACAGGTAAAATTACACAAAAAATGGAGCAATATTTATAAAATTTCAAATTCGAGTTTACAGGTTATTAAACGTACAAAATAAAATCTGTTCAGTGATTTAGGTGTAGAATTTAAATAATCACAAATTTTTAAAACATTTGTGTAAAAATTAATTGGGAATTTTTGCGCAAGGAAAAACTGATTTCCCTTGTTATACGCCTATGACTCTGGCACGCTTTTTATATAATAATGAAGAAATCTACCATTTCTTTTTTGAATATCCTTTTTATAAGCCCTACCGGACACAATGTATTGAATACAGCCATTAAATCGAAATAATTTTTATTTACAGCTGTTAAATTTAACGAAAGATAACATGAATGACATATTTTTATACACTATTTCAACATTAAAACTGCGAAGCTTCATTTTTGATGCCTGATTGTTCTCAGGATTTTGATTTGTTCATTATTTTTTCTATTTTCATTATATGATGTATCAAATAATGTTATCAATCTATTGTATAAGGTTTGTAACCTAGAAACAATTAAATGATAATAATAATAATAATAATAATAATAATAATAATAATAATAATAATAATAATAATAATAATAATAATAACAATAATAATAATAATAATAATATTTAATAACGGAATAGAAAGAGAGACGTCGCTTAAGTTTATCAATATATTGATATATCGTCATTTACTGGAATATGCATTATATATTTACTGCGTTTTACATATTTTCGTTGTATATATTATTCAGCGTTTGATAATTATTAAATAGTAGTTAATGTTTTTATTCATTGGAATCCTTTTAAAAAAATTAAATATATTTTATTATATATTTTGTTTATATAACTATGTTTAAGTATTTCAAACATAAATTCATAGTCCAAATACATGTCATTCTGTTTCGTGGTTTCCATCACATCTATGTAGAAAATCGCTTTTAAATATATTAATATTTACATTCTAAACTCCAAATGAATAAAAATTATATATTAATAATTGTGGTAGGTAATTATAAATTGATTTCATGTATGAAATAATAAAATATGTATTACACAATTGTAATACAGTGAATTTATGGCATTTACAGCATTTGTTGCTGGTGAGAAGGAATTTAGTATTTGTGTTAATCAGGCTTAGAATTTAATTAGCAGAGCAGTACCGTTTTTAGCAAATAATCAATTGAAACAATTCAATTACGCGAGCTAAATACAGGCTCAATATAGTGGTTTTGTTATCATATAATCAAAGGGTTGTACGTCATTTAACGTATAAAAATAATTGTTGCCACCCGTGTTCCATAATTTCTATTGTAGTATACTTTCAACAATAAAAACATATTAAAATGTAGAACCTCTACTAAATTGTAGTCTTTGAAAACTGTTAAGAATTGAGGAAACCTTTGATAGTGTATATGCAAAATTCAAAGTACCTACTCAAAAGAGTTACTTTTCCGTTGTATATATGATTACCTACATTTCTTTAGCCGACCAAGTCAATTATTAAACTCTACTTGAAGAAGTAAATATCGATCCCAATTATAGACTTAATTTTTGCATTAATAATAGATGGAGTCTAAGGTTAAATATTTACTAAAACTATTATAATACCCCTTATTCTTAAAATTAATCTTAATAAAAACTAAATACGTATTTAGAGAACTAAGTTCTCATCATCAATAGTACAACAAGAGAAAGTTAAACAGAGTAGTCAAGATTACTTAACATGTCAACCATGCTAGAGATCCTAACAAACCAGTTTTTAGTCAAGGTTACTCAACATGTCAACCATGCCAGAGGTCCTAACAACTCTGAAAAACAAGGAAGAAAACTGGGATTATATAGGGACTGGGATTATACTCGTATATAGGGATATGTCATTAAATTTTAAATCGTCCAATAAAATTTAAATTTGTATTAAACCGATAAGTTTTGAGTTTGGTATGGGACCGAGATCTGCGTTCATCAAATTATTTTTATATTTATTTATTATTAAACTCTCATATGCATCTAAATATCTATCACTAAGTTTAATATTAGAAAAATTGTTAGCGTTGTGATTATTAATGAACATATGTTGAGCTACGGTGGAATTTTCTAGATTACTTCTTTTTAGATGATAAAAATTTTCTTTAAACCGAGTGTCAATTTGTCTTTTAGTTTGACCGATGTAAACTTTATTAGAATCATTATAACTAATTTTATAAATACCGGATTTGTTAGGACCTCTGGCATGATTGACATGTTGAGTAATCTTGACTACTCTGTTTAACTGTCCTTGTTGTACTACTTATGATGAGAACATAGTTCTCGAAATACGTATATATTACTTTGAAATACCTTCTTTCATGTTAAGTATGAAAAAAACTGTTACTTGACAATAATATTTTTTTATAAAACTGCTGAAATATTATAGAATTATAAATTAATATTTATAATTACGTTTCAAAACATTAGAAAATATGCAAATAATACAAAAAAAAAACTAAGGAAAAGGCATATCTGCGATTACACGGCAAAAGCAGATGTCATTTAAAATTAATACTTTACGAGTATTTAAAGTTTATTATAAAAAAAATAGATTTTGAAATTGTTTCAGAAAATTTTTACAGTAAAGCAGAAATTGAAATATCTATCTAGGATACAGTTCAGTTATCTAGTGCTAATACATGTAGGTTAAGGCCGCATTGTAAAATTTTCTGTATTTCGTTGATAATAAGTTTAAACAGCTGCAGAAAATAGTTATTTATGATATAAATGTTAAAAGTGACATTTTATTTTGTAAGAAGGAAGTTTGGAACACGACGCGAAGCGGAGTGATTCAAACCTTCGAACGAAATAAAATCATTTTTAACACGTATATTATACACTATTTTTTCTACAAACACTATTTTTTAATTTAAATTTGTATTTCTAATAATTTTTTGACATTCACTTTTAGCACTAGTGTCAAAAGTAAGAATGATCTGTCACTTTTAACACTGGTGTCATAAAATGACATTTTTAACGCTAAAAACAAACATTAAAAACCCCACTTTTAATAGATTTGTAGAAAAAAATTATTAAATTCATTGAATTGTCAAAAATTATGAATTTTTCTCCATCGATGTTATTATACTATTGAAATGCAAAAATATTAATGTCATTACTAAAATTACTATAATTTGCAAATGAAATAAAATTGGCACACCAAGTAATGGACAAGAAACGATGATGATATAGTATATTAAAGAACGTGTTATAAGACATGTTTTTTTCGCAAGCGTCAAAATTTAGAAAACGAGCGTTAACGAGTTTTCTAATTGACAAGTGCGGAAGAAAGTCTTATAAAATGTGTTCTTTACAGGGACTCGAACCACAAGATATAAAGATTCGGTTTCGGTTCACGGTTCAACTTATGTTTTTGGTTCGGTTTTTTGTTCCGGTTCAATATTTTTCTTTAAAACTGGTTCACGAACCGGTTTAATATTGGTTCACAGTACGATTTTTCAGGATAAATAAAAAGTACATATATACCAAATATTTAATGTAAATGTTAATTTTTTGTATTTTAAAGTATTATAGTTTCCAAGGTTTCTATTAATACAAATGAATTTCTATCATCATAGCTATCAAATTAACACAATATTACTTTATTATCAGCGAACTGCATTACATGTAGGTGTAGAACACGTGATATATATAGTTATTAACGTCATAAGGCTGATATGTAGAAAATAACAGATGAGGTTGAATGTTGTAAAATCGAGGCGATAGCCGAGATTTTATAATCAACCGTGTCTGTTATTTGTATATCAGCCGTGTGACGTTCAGTATTTTTCATAATAACATAAAATATCTTCTTAAAATTCTATTTTCTATGGCATATTGACAGGCGACAGCTCTTCATGACAATTTCATGATGCTGAGATTTTTTTAGAAACACATGATTTTTAATAATTGTACTGTTATAAAAAAATAACGGCCGTGGCTGTTTTGATGCATATATTGGTTGAGCATACAGTACTGTTAAAGCACATTTAACAGTATGGTATTATGAAAAATAATTTTCCGAACCGGTTTATCGAACCAGTTTCTTGAACCGGTTTAAATTTAAGATCCGGTTTAGGTTATCGCTCTTGAATAATTTAAGAAAATGTTAAGGTTCCGGTTTAGGTTCATTAAAATAAGCAGGTTCACTCCGGTTTCGGTTTAAGTTCCGGTTCGGTTCAAGTCTCTGGTTCTTTATACTATTTTTTATATTTTGCGGCTTCTACAATAACATTTACTTACTCAATTTGTGATTATATTTGTAACCATTTGTACATTTTTATGTAAATTATCTTCCCTAAATAAAAAAAATAATAATAATTTCGACATTATATTATTAAAATGAATTGTCAATTAACTAAAAATAAATTAGTTAAAAATGGGTTAAAGAAACGTTATCTAGTACCAACAGTCTAAAACAAAAAATTGCGTATCGAAATAAAGGTCATTACGATACGCAATTACGTATCGTAATGACTTCATTATGAACACAAAATATAAAAGATGATATTATTTTATTTTGTTTGTATTATATATTTTTATCGTAATAGGTGTTTACTAAACATCACCACTATCATTCAGGGCTGATATGTTTTAGTCCCCCAATACTCTTCGTCATTGACTTCTCTGCCTGTGCGTTTGCCTTTGCCTATGTTGGTAATATTAGTCCCTGATTGTTTGACAAGCACTGGCACCCTCCTTCATCATCTGTTCTCTGAGACGGCCAGCTGGCCGCCGCCTCGCGAGCATCGTGAGCGTGAGCGGTGACGCATCGCATCGCGTCGTGACGCTTTGTTTGATGCCAACAAAGGGGCAGCGAGGGAAACCATTTCAATTTTCATATCAATATGTATTTATGTGGAAATGTTGCGAGAGGAGCGACGAACTGTCGGATTAGCCGCCGACTTCCACTGCCGCTGCCACTGCTACTGCCACTGCTACCCTGACCCACCACCGCCCCGCTCCGCTACAATCTGGATCAATTTGAACGTTTGCCGGCGAGATTTGCCCGGCATTATTATATAGCGGCTGACAAAATGACAACTATTATGCTCGACATCACGAGCGTTTGTTTAGTTTTAGCTTCTTTAATGCTTTATTTCACGCTTTGCTTTCTTTATTCCAAAGAGTATTAGTCTTCTTGAATTCATAAACAGGATTACCTTTAAATAACCTCTACTGTTTACAATGAAAATAAATACTTCACTATATCTCCTTCCCCTCATTTTAATGTGATATCTCTATTTGTAATTGCGGACGCTTGAATTATTGAGACAAAGAAAATCAGGAGGTTATTTTTATTTATAGTATATTCCGTAACTTAACCGCGGTGACCAAGGTTCTGGTTATGCGTTCCGTAATGTAACCAAAACATAATTTCAGGATCGCGGTTCAATTTCGGAATGTGGTTCCTGAAAGTTTTGGTTACTTTTTCGTAACCACGACGACCACAAATTTTTTGTGGTTGTTGTGGTCATATTCTTATTTCTTATAATATAAATAATATTGTATAAACATATAATTACTATATACTGATATGTATAATATTTACGTTAGTATAAGGATAGACAAAAGTTATGTTTTCACTTATTTCTAATGACGCGGTGATTCCCTGCTTTACCGACAGAAATTAACCAAGATGTTCCGAATCACAACCACTTTTCAGTGACCATAACCTGACCACTTGAACCATAACCACGGTCGTGGTTAAGTTACGGAATATACTATTAATTGGTTTTTGAATATGTGCGCGTTAAGTTGAGAAACACATCGAATACAATTTCTTTATACCAATTTTAGATGTTGATGTTGTGTTTTCCTCGTCGAAATAATAGAATATAATAATTACTAACAAATAGGTAAAAATTATTGTAAACATTCGGCTAAGCGGCAACATACCTAATCTCCCTACTATTACATTTCGACCCATCCAAGTACGAATTTTAGGTTCTGCGCATACAAGGTCATTGCGCGCCATATATACACATGTTCTGATTAAATGTGAAAAGAATATCATTCAAATGACTCCTACAATTCTATTCATATACTCTAACCTTTTTTTTACCTCCCGCTACCCTTGGTAAGGGAAGTATAGGGATCTTGCTAAAAACCGCATATCGAGGTTTTGGTAAATGGCCACGTTTTAAGGTCCCTAGAATCCAATTTTAACATTTTCACGATAATGTCTGTGTGTATGTGTATTTTTGTATGTGTGTATATGTATGTGTGTATGTGTATAAGTGTGTGTATGTGTGTATGCGTGTATGTGTGTATGTGTGTTTGTGTGTATGTGTGTATGTGTGTATGTCTGTATGTGTGTATGTGTGTATGTGTGGTTGTACGTCCGTGCATGCGTGCGTGCGTGCGTGCGTGTGTGTAGATCCGTCACTCTAACTCAAATACTATCATTCTGAAAATTTTAAAACCTTGTATTTCTACCTTATTCTAATATAGAAAGAGGCCATTAGATTTTGGTGTATATCAGATAATCGGAAATGGCACTTTACTTGAAGTTCAATAGACTTTCTTGAAGTTCAATAGACTTTCTTCGAAAAATACCTTCAAATGTTATTTTTTCAAGATTTGTGTTATAAAAATTAAAGATTATTAAATTTCTACAGATTTGCATAAGTACTTTTTCTATGTATTTTATGGATAAATTTATAACATTATCTATAATTTTAATCCAGGAGCCTCCACTTTAAACAAGCAAAACTTCTTGGTTACACAGTTAATATCTCAAATGTAACTGACAGATAAATGTCAATGTCAAAGAACTAATCACTTCAAATTAATAATAGTAATGTGTTAAAAAGAAAACAGTAAATAGAACCATAGTTATATGGAATGGATCTTAATACCGTTTCCGCAATAACTAAATATGTAAGTATGTATATTTAAATTAATAAAAATTAAATAGCGGGAGGTTTGGTGTTGGCCATATCAGATTTTTTAAATTTTAAAGACTGTTGTAGCAAAGATGTAGCTCAATTTCAATAATAACACTTTGGATTTCTATACCCCATAGACAAAGTGTGTCAAGTCCAATTTTGAGTGAGGTTTAAACGGTTTACCATTAAATAATTTTCTGCAAAATATGTCACTTAAAACATACAGCTAATTTTCCTCAACATCTTTACTATACCTTATATTATTTAAGCCATTCGGTATTGTAAAGAATATATAGGGCATAGTGTTGAATTCTCGGATTGGCTGAAATTGGAGACAAGTGACACGTTTACCCAATGTAATTTCGGCTACTTGTAACTGGCGCTGATGTCAGCGCCATCTGCTGAATGGCTTAAATGAAACAAAGCATAATCAGACCAATGGTAGTTTACAAATAGTCAAAATATATTATCAAAATTAAAACGGACACTCTTATTGTGACAATCTTTAGTTATTTATATGTTTGCTTTTAAAAAATGTTGATGTTTTCACTAGATTGCAACATATTTGAAAAACACTATTTTCAACGAATCACATACATTAGGTAGAAAAAAATAATAAATTGTCATAAGAGATGTAATCTCTGTCACTTTTTCGCATTAATGCAAATTTTAACAATTCTTTTAAATATTAAAATCATTTTTGAAATGAAAACAATTCTAAGAAATTTTCATGTAAACATGTTTCGCTTAATTAAAAGGAAATAAATTTATTAGGTGTATTTTCATCCTAAAAAATGTTTTAATTGCACGAAGTTCATAAATCAAATCATTCATCACAAGAAATAAGACGTTTATAATGAAGGAAGTGTTTTGTTGTTGACATATGTCACGGCACGGCAACACCTGCACTGTAAAAATATTCAGCAGGAAGAAGAATTATCCTCTCATCTCCCTTGATTTATTTAGCGGAATAATTGCATGACCTACATTTGCTTGTTTATACATTTTTAGAGTGTAATTGCTGTCCAAGCTGTCACAGTCACTCTGTTTATTAAAGTGTCTGATGCTGGCATCAATAACATATGCATTATATGTAAAAGTTGGCAAAAAAATCATTTACTTAAAGTTTTATAATATTAAAATAATTAAATGTTTCATAAGCAAAAAAAAATATGAACTACAAGGCGCAACTTTCTGCGAATACCTAACATTAGGTTTTGGGCGACATTTACCTATACTGTTCATTTTAGAATTACAATCAATTGAGTTTGAAACTCAATAACTTGCTCTAAAAAAATTCAAAAATTATGAAACGCTCTTTAATTTATGGACTGTACATTTCTACATAATTATTCATTAATTTCATGTTTTTAAATAAATTAATACAAAAATAATGGCAATATATACAGGGTGTTAACGCTAAGGTAAGAACATAGGGATTTAACATAGGATTTTAATTTTTTGCAATTTCCTGCTCTCCTGTTCGTATTACTGCAAAAACTATAGAGTGCAAAGTTGTACAAAATTAAAATTGTGTAGAAAACTGTTTTTACATTTTTACCTTCTGTTACGTTTAGATAAGGAAGGTATTGTCTTTGGTCAAAATATTCGTTGATGAGTTTTTGATGAATAAGCACGTTTTAGAGTCCTTGGAATAAGATTTATTATTTTTACGATGATGTCTGTATGTATGTATTTATGTATGTGTGTGTGTGTGTGTGTGTGTGTGTGTGTGTGTGTGTGTGAAAATTTTTTCGGATCCGATAACTTATATACTACAATTCAAAAAATTATAATTCTTTCGTATTCCTTTTCTTTACATCCATGTGAAGAAATGATTATATTTTGGTTATAATTGCTCAACCGCAAGTACCCTCATTTTAAGATTTTAACAGTATTTCTTGAAAAAACACTGTTAAATATCATTTTTCCATATTTAGTGTTATTATTTAATATTAAAGAATATTTTATTCTCTATACGATTTGATTACATCTTATACTATATATTCAATGGATATAGAGTTATAAAGAAATTAAATTTCATAAAGCAGCTAGCTATGCTATAACCACGATATTAAGAAAATGCTGATTGACAGATGTCAGTGTCAAATAGAATTGACATATGTGTGTTATATTATTATATTTTACTGAAAATATAGAAGCTCGTAGATACATGAAATTTTCTGTATGGAATTTGTACAAAATCCATAGAACTGACAGAAGGTAATGTGCTTGAAATATGGAATCTTGTGCAAGAAACTTTCTGTATGGAATTTATATAAAATATGTGGAACTGACGGGAGGTAATGTGCTGGCCACATCAGATTTTTTATTATGTTTCTAGTTTTTCACAATTTTAAATAGAAATTTGAAATTTTCTGTTTATTAGTAGCTATAGCCATGAGACTTGGTTTATTTTTTTCCGGTTTTCATAAATTATTTATAAACGTCAATTTAACTTGTGGATAAGAAATAAATTAAATAATGAATGTTTATTCGAGTGAGATATATTACTACCAAATTGCAAGTATTATTGTTAATGTTGGAATACCTCTTTCGAAATTGTGGCGACATCGAGGCATCTTTAGTTTAGATAATTTATTGTGGAAAGTGAGTAATTATTTTGTATTGTTTTACTTTTACTCTTATATTTTCACCAAAAGAAAGCACGCGGAACGTTCTCTCGATATTTAATAAATGTTTGTCTAACAATGCAACGGTGATATTCTTTGAAATTTATGTGAAAAGTAAGTGACAATTATGTTTTAAATAGATTGTGCGTGTTAATAAATTATAATATGTCGTAAACTAGTATGAATAATTTATGTTGGACTTGGAATGTCCTTTTCCACACATTAAAATCATTATATTATAAACACTATTTGAATAAACTTATAGAAAGATTTATGATAAATATAAAATATAAATATAATATAAAGTCAAATTCGTGAATAATAGCCGCATTATACCTAGCGATAAATCGACCGATTTATTGATAGACTTGTGACATTCAATTTATTGTCACATGTAACAAAAAATTGACAGAGCCCCGGCCAGTGCATGCGAACCGACGCCTATGAATAGAAGCGTTCTAGTAAGGAGGAGGAGCCTAAGTAGGCGATCGATAACACTGACGCGGCGCGCGGAGACAGGCGACGTAAGGGGGCTACTGTGTAAACAAGAGGGGAGATAAGCTTAATTACCAGCGCATTGTTTGATTTTTACACTTCACTCAAATAAATAAAAACGTTACAATACGATAATAAATTTATCAAATAGAACAAATTTTGTTTCCTTTCATTTTTTGGAGAATTTTTGGTTTCTTTTCCAGTGCTCTATAGCCTCTGTCTTGGGATATTCCCATAAAAAAATCTCATGGCGTTAGAGTTATGAGGGCAATCTTCCCCTGACGTCTCATCTCGATTCAAGTTTACATCCCATGGGGATATCTCAAGACAGAGGTTTACAAACACCGTCCTATAACACTGTTTCAGCTGAAGAATCTTATTCAACAGGAAATATCCTGAATGTCGGAACGTACAGAGAGGAGCTTCCGAAATTGTTCATGGCAAAATTATGTTCTTGCATTATCCAAAAATAAATTTTATCTATCAGTAGGTAATACTAATAATTTTTCTTATATTCGCTTTCAAACAGGAAATTTCCAGGTCCCATTCTGTATATTTGAACCATTTGAACAAAAATTCTCATATGCTTCACATTTAAAAACAAATATCTCATTTTTGTCTCTACTTTTATAATACAACTTACATAAATGATATTTTGCAGTTCGAACTTTAAGTCATTTCTTGTTCGGAAAACTGTATAAATGTTATTAGTGACATCATTAAATTGGAATTTACGTCTTAGTTGAATTTAACAATACATCAGTAAAACCGAACTTGTTGCTCGTTCTCGTTACGAATATGACAAGCAAGATTAAAAACAAGTTTTGAACTCTAGACATATCTGTTTATTTACTGGTTCGATACAGTAGCGTTCGCAGTATTCCGGTCTAGGGGGAAGGGGTGTATTTAGTTTTCGCGTATATTTTATAAATATATATATATATATATATATATATATATATATATATATATATATATATATATATATATATATATATATATATATATATATAAACAAGCAAAACTCCTTGGTTATACAGTTCATATCTTAAATGTGTGTAACTGACAGATACATGCCACTGTCAAAGAACTAATCATTTCAAATCAATAACAGTAACGTTTTAAAAAGAAAATAGTAATTAGAACCCTAGTTATGGACTGGATCATAATACAGTTTCCGCAATAACTAAAGTATGTATATTTAAATTAATAATAATTAAATAGCGGGAGATTTGATGTTGGTCACATCAGATTTTTGGGTATGAGGATGGTGCGGATTAAAATATGGTGGAAATTTTTAAAAAATAAAAAATTCTGAAAATTTGTATTTAAGTAGTTAGAAGGGTTTAGATTTAAGATTTTAAAACCACAGGTCGATATCTCTTTTCGTGTCTGAGATATTCGTCCTCAAAACTTTGCTCAAAAATGCCCATTTTTTGGTCATATCCCAAAAATGGTCAATTATATACCACTGGCGATATCACCATTTGATTCTACGAGCAAAATTACATAAGCATACCAATTTTCATAATTTTTGAACAACTAGTACAATTTCCAGACGGAAAAGTCTGAAAATGGCCAAAAATCGCAAAAAATCTAAGGTGTACCCCTTGCGATTTTTTCAGTTTTTGGCGATTTTAAAGAATGTTTAATAATAAATGTATCCGTTTGAATATTTTCATGAAAATTGGTATACTTATGTTTTTTGGTACGAGGAATTTACTGGTGAGGTCATTGAACGTGTACCGTACACCCATTTTTGGGTATGAGGGTGGTGTGGTTTAAAAAAGGGCCGAAAATTTAAAAAAATAAAAAATTCTGAAAATTTGTATTTAAGTAGTTTGCAGAGTGTAGATTTAAGATTTTAAAACCACAGGTCGATATCTCTTTTCGTGTCCGAGATATTCGTCCTCAAAACTTTGCACAAAAATGCCCATTTTTGGGTCATATCCCAAAAATGGTCAATTATATACCACTGGCGATATCACCATTAGATTCTACGAGCAAAATTACATAAGCATACCAATTTTCATAATTTTTGAACAACTATTACAATCTCCAGTAGGAAAAGTCTGAAAATGGCCAAAAATCGCAAAAAATCTAAGGTGTACCCCTTGCGATTTTTTCAGTTTTTGACGATTTTAAAGAATGTTTAATAATAAATGTATCCGTTTGAATATTTTGATGAAAATTGGTATACCTATGTTTTTTGGTACGAGGATTTTACTGGTGAGGTCATTGAACGTGTACCATACACCCATTTTTGGGTATGAGGATGGTGCGGATTAAAATAGGGTTGAAATTTTTAAAAAATAAAAAATTCTGAAAATTTGTATTTAAGTAATTAGAAGGGTGTAGATTTAAAATTTTAAAACCACAGGTCGATATCTCTTTTCGTGTCCGAGATATTCGTCCTCAAAACTTTGCTCAAAAGTGCCCATTTTTGGGTCATATCCCAAAAATTGTCAATTATATACCGCTGGCGATATCACCATTAGATTCTACGAGCAAAATTACATAAGCATACCAATTTTCATAATTTTTGAACAACTGTTACAATCTCCAGAAGGAAAATTCTGAAAATGGCCAAAAATCGCAAAAAATCTAAGGTGTACCCCTTACGATTTTTTCAGATTTTGACGATTTTAAAGAATGTTTAATAATAAATGTATCCGTTTGAATATTTTGATGAAAATTGGTATACCTATGTTTTTTGGTACGAGGATTTTACTGGTGAGGTCATTGAACCTGTACCATACACCCATTTTTGGGTATGAGGATGGTGCGGATTAAAATAGGGCTGAAATTTTTAAAAAATAAAAAATTCTGAAAATTTGTATTTAAGTAATTAGAAGGGTGTAGATTTAAGATTTTAAAACCACAGGTCGATATCTCTTTTCGTGTCCGAGATATTCGTCCTTAAAACTTTGCTCAAAAATGCCCATTTTTGGGTCATATCCCAAAAATGGTCAATTATATACCGCTGGCGATATCACCATTAGATTCTACGAGCAAAATTACATAAGCATACCAATTTTCATAATTTTTGAACAACTATTACAATCTCCAGAAGGAAAAGTCTGAAAATGGCCAAAAATCACAAAAAATCTAAAGTGTACCCCTTGAGATTTTTTCAGTTTTTGACGATTTTAAAGAATGTTTAATAATAAATGTATCCGTTTGAATATTTTGATGAAAATTGGTATACTTATGTTTTTTGGTACGAGGAATTTACTGGTGAGGTCATTGAACGTGTACCGTACACCCATTTTTGGGTATGAGGGTGGTGTGGTTTAAAAAAGGGCCGAAAATTTAAAAAAATAAAAAATTCTGAAAATTTTTATTTAAGTTGTTTGCAGAGTGTAGATTTAAGATTTTAAAACCACAGGTCGATATCTCTTTTCGTGTCCGAGATATTCGTCCTCAAAACTTTGCAGAAAAATGCCCATTTTTGGGTCATATCCCAAAAATGGTCAATTATATACCACTGGCGATATCACCATTTGATTCTACGAGCAAAATTACATAAGCATACCAATTTTCATAAAAAAATTTTGAACAACTATTACAATCTCCAGAAGGAAAAGTTTGAAAATGGCCAAAAATCGCAAAAAATCTAAGGTGTACCCCTTGCGATTTTTTCAGTTTTTGGCGATTTTAAAGAATGTTTAATAATAAATGTATCCGTTTGAATATTTTGATGAAAATTGGTATACTTATGTTTTTTGATACGAGGAATTTACTGGTGAGGTCATTGAACGTGTATCGTACACCCATTTTTGGGTATGAGGGTGGTGTTTAAAAAAGGGCCGAAAATTTAAAAAAATAAAAAATTCTGAAAATTTGTATTTAAGTAGTTTGCAGAGTGTAGATTTAGGATTTTAAAACCACAGGTCGATATCTCTTTTCGTGTCCGAGATATTCGTCCTCAAAACTTTGCTCAAAAATGCCCATTTTTGGGTCATATTCCAAAAATGGTCAATTATATACCCCTGGCGATATCAACATTAGATTCTACGAGCAAAATTACATAAGCATACCAATTTTCATAATTTTTGAACTATTAAAACCTCCAGAAGGAAAAGTCTGAAAATGGCCAAAAATGTTATTATAAATATTAAAGAATATTTTATTCTCTATACGATATGAATGCATTTTATATTTCATATTAAATGGATATAGAGTTAAAAAAATATAAGGAAATTAGAAATTAGATTAAAATGTCAAACAAAATTTGTGTCAAAATATCATAGCTTACTAGATAGGCTTAGATCTAAGAAAATTTAATATTTTTGAAAAACCAAAAGTATAGTTTAAACTTTAATTTGCAAATGCATGAGGGGTAGGGGCGCTAAAATATAACAAAGCACAAAGGCGCCTTATACCCACGAAGCGGACCTGCTCGTATAATTCTCGAAATCCCAATTTTCAACACGTTTTCTGGACTTCCTATATATTCACTATTTTATGGTGCAAATGCTGGTAATAATTTTATTTCTCATAATTAAACAAAAATTGTTTACATGTAAATTTCCTGTAATTGTTATTCTTTCCAAGATGACTTCCTGTTAATGAATTTAATACCAGGAAGAGTTCCTAAAATTTATTTATACAATTTCGAAATATAACGTAAACAATGATGTACATATTTAATAAATAATGAGCACAAGCTGACGTACACATTGCCCAATTTGTAAACTACAAAACGAGTATCAAATTGACAAATCTCTAATTATAAAACAACTATCGTTTCTCGCTAATTAAAACAATATTGACCAATTACTCCCACGAGTGGCGGGCGGAAACTCTATAGAACAGTGTTTCTTAATCGGGGGGCCAGAATATTTTTGGATTTTAAATATTTATGGTAATTTACGTTATAAGTCAGAAAACTTATCTTACAGGACGAGTAGGCGAAATCGTGTGAAGACACTTTCCTGACGTAATGGGTATAAAATATTCCCCAAATCGGTTAAATTATTCAAAAATTTTTATTAATTCATAATTTTGACATTTTTGACAGGCGCTATAGTCTCCATGGTGAAATCGAAGCGGTGAGATGTACAAGGAAAAGGTTCCATTAATGGAAGTTTTGAAGAAATCAATAGGCTACTTGCGTGGTACTGAAAATCTGATATGTATCACTAAATACCTAAAGTAGAGGTGAAAACGTATGTAAAAATATAAAATTTATTTAAAAAAAATATTTGTTTTTTAATAAATTAAGACCGAAGATTTTCTTTGACGTCATTATTTTGAACTGGAGAAAGGGATGCATATTTAAGAATGTATCCTGTAGATGGCGAGCGAGTGCGAGTTTTAATTTGATTTTGACATCAGTTCATTTTTCTGTCATTGTCTCTCTTCTTTATTATTTACAATTTGCGTGGTTTCTCTTACTTTTATTACGTATTTTGATTTGTTAAGCAGGATTTTGAAGGATTTTACTTAGCTTATACTCGTACAAGGTTAAAATGACAAACGAAAGTATTAACCTCCAAACTATTATTCAAACGTCAAACAGATAATCTGTCATGTTCTAATTACCCGCACATGCCGTTGCTATTGGACGTACCGATATTACTAATTTACGGCCATTCATTGGTTCGGCGTAATTCTACGTCATACATGGCGGTATTTTAAATATTAAAATTTCATTTATTTTTTCTGGTCAATTAATGAAAATTTTTCCGAAAGAAAAAATATGGGTAGCAAGTTTTTATCGTCTCTTCAAAAATATTAAATAAGAAAATGGCACGCAAGTAGCCCATTAAATTACAAATTATCCATTACAGTAGGTACTCAAAAGAGTCAGTTAAAATGTGATATGACTATAATGGTGCAAACAAAAACCATAAACCTAATTTTCATTTGTGAATGCAGCTTAATTGCCGTCAAATAAGTATGGACTGGAGATATCTGCACTGTTGCCAATTCAGTGGTCATGTTTAAAATATTATCCCCCGGGATTATCAACAGACATTTAATTTTAAATGCACATTTATCAAAAATAAGCTCATCCAAATTCAGGTTGCAATATTAGAAATCTCGTATAACATATCATTTCGATATTCTTTTGTTTGTTAAATGCTCTTTTAAAATAAAATATCTGTTGAAAGCGGGGGTAAGTTATGTAGAAGCGGCAACACCGCACGACAAGTGACGGGGTGCGGAGAAGTGAAAAAGTTGAGCATCAGGCCATATTTATTTGACGGCAAATATAAACTTTTGAAACTCAAGATAGCCATGAAAATTCAATTTCTTCACGGTTTCGGGAAAACAATTTTAAAATAATAATTTCTCTAACACTACTATGGAATTCATACATTCTGTAACTGAAAACTGTTACAGAATGAGGACATTCTGTCATACTGTTACGGAATAATATTCCGTAATAGACAGTCAAAGACCACTAGTTTTTCAATTCACCCATTTAAAATACATGGGAAACGCAATTGTTTTCAAAATCAAGACGGCTTTGCTTGGCGCTTTGTTTCTTTTATTTTGTCACCGCAACTGCCTTAACTGTCAAATTATAAAAGAAATGATTACAAAATATTATTATACGCCTTGTTTTACTCGATTTGAAGCTTTTACATGGTAAGTTAAATAAAAATTATTGCTTTTATAACATACCAATAATATTTTATTATTTTTTTACAAAAATGTCAAGTTATGAGCAAAATATATTTTTTAAATAGTGTTAGAGAAAGTATAGTCTAAAACTCGTATGGAATAGTATTTCCACCACTCGCGAAACCGTAGACCTCGCCTACGGCTCGGCCTACAAACTTTTCGCTCGCGCGGAAATTATCTATTCCATACTAGTTATAGAATATACTATTCTTAAATTCTTATAATAATTACAAAAATACAAATTTATCAACAAGTGACGGAGACCTTGTAGGACATATGAAATATGTAATCGTTAAAAATAATCTTTTCGTTTAACAGAAAATGAAGTTCTTATACAAAATATATGAAAAATAAGTGAATTAAAGAAAATAAATATAATGCACACCTAAAAAAGGTACTGTTTTAAAGGATTGTACGAGTAAAACAAAAATTCAAGACATATTCCACAATTTTTGGCGAAGACGAAAAGGCGATGTGAAAATATTTTAAAATGTTTAAAGGGCCGCATCTAATAAAAGGTTAAGAACCACTGGTGTAGAAGACGTGGCGACCTTTGCTACTTGGCGTAGTATAGAATATAGAGACTTCGTCCATAGACGCGCTTGTTTACATATTGTAATCGAGGGAGGCGTATGATAAACCGCTACACTGGGATCTGACGCCCTGACCTTTAATTACGTGCGCCTGTTACCGCCCCCGCGTACGCCTCTGGCTGAAGACTACTCGGAAGTGACGCAGGCCCGCATTAGGGAGGGTTTCACTTTTTATTTACTCATTTTATCGACGTAAAGGTCAATAGGTAACGAGAAGGGAATATTCACAATTTTAACTTTTTCATGGATTTCAAAATGTCATTATTGAATTTTTCCTTCGTTGATAACTATTTGACATTTCAGCATATTAACGAGTTGTGTTTGAATAAAAAATTACAATTTGTTGTAAACAACCTAAATTATAGTTATTTACAGGACAAAAAATGACATATTATATCAGAGCTCGAATTTGCTAACCGAGGCAAAGATTCAAATCGACCGGATAATTATGTGGTAAGTCAAAATTGGATTATTATATTAAACTAACAAACAAATGCAGTTAAATAAAAGCTTGCAACAATAGTTATTTATGCTACAAGAGATGTAGGTATACTAAAGATGAACAAGCAGAAGATTCACGTCATCGACCTGAAAAACACCTTATAAAATGAAATATAAATTATAGAAATTATTGGGTGTTATTTATTTTTTAGAAAAGAAGGAATAATAAATACTAGTATTAAGAAACGTATATATTAATGAAATTTACCTTCATATCAATGTCAATCCTTATTCCATTTAGGGAATATAAAATTATTTGAAATAATTGTAGTTAATTTTTGTATCATAACGGTAGCACTACAATGTCCATGTTTACATTGAATTTAAAATCGATCAAATATCGATCCTGTCCCTGTCACTTGATTGTCAGGTGATTGTCAACTCATCTCATCCAGGCACAAGTGCCTTGAATTAATATAAATGATTGCAAATATCAATGTAGTTATGTATTATTGTCTTGTAAAAAATATATTGAACTGTCAATTTGCTGTCAATAGAATATATAAATAAAATAAATCGTTCTAGTTTCTTCTGAGTTTAGTATTTTATGAGTTGTGTCTTGCGCTACAGAATTACTGCAGTGCCCAGATACCAGATAAGCTGACAAGGCTGCAGCCTAGGGCGCACCGATTTTGGGGGCGCACAATTTTCTCGTGTTATTATAGTTTTTGGGCGCTTTCATTTGGTTAGAGCTAAAACGACCTAAACCAGACCCAGAATATTATTGGTTTGTCTTAATAAATATTACACAATAATTCATCTGCAATCATGCCAAAAGCTTTAACAAAGCAATCGTAGAAGCAAATAAAGAATGTCGTGAACTACTTCAAACCGGAACTGGCCAACGATGGGCCTTTGATTCTATTAAAAGCCGTCCGAGAGGTAATTTTTTTTAAACATTTCTTTTCTTATCAAACTTATGCCATACAAATAAGCAGATCTGCTGTGAGCAAGATTTCGGGAAAAGTTAGAAGAGGCGAACCTCTAACATCACCGAAAAAGCCCAAATTTATAGTTTTACAGAAACTGCAATTAAATCCAAATGTATGTAACAAATAAATAAATAAATAAAAATAAATATACCTATACAAGAAAATGATTATTTTCAAAAATAGTTTAGTTTTATTATTAATTATTTTAATTACTGACATGCATGTATTGTATACAGTAAGTTGTTATGCAACACGCATTGCATTTTCTAGAATAAATTAGTACCCCATGTAAACGTAGTAATAAGTGATGTCATTATCTAGTAATATTTATTGATGACATGAGTCTTCGGCTTGTTCATTTTTAGTATACCATTTACTAACCGAGGACGATTTTGCGCCCGAGAGATAGCGAGGGCTAGCAAATAAGTTCGAGAGTGGTCAAATGTACCTATGTAGATCTCATGTTGCATATAAGATTTTTTCCACTCCCGATTATTTATTTTTTATCTGTTCATTTTCACTGCCAGATATGTCAAGGCTGTCAGAATACAGTTGAATATTGATACATTAAAAAAAAGAATCTAAATATTCAATAGGAAATTTAAGAAGAAAAACGCTTTCATTTGTCACATTTGTCACGTCAACGGTAACTTTTGAATAGAAATATTTATGAAATGAGGACAATTTGATAGAAATTAAATTCAAAATTATAAATTATAACAATGAATAAATATTTGACATAAGTTTAAAATATCTAACTGTTGGTATTTCACAAAGAGGGAGGTAAGTAAAATAAAAATATATCCGTACAAACAATGTCCTACTAACCTACTTACGATATTGGGATTGGGAAAAACATATTGTATTCATTGGTTAATCCATGATATAGAACGCGAGTAGACACGTGACTCGAGGGACCTTGACGTGCTTAGAATCAGCTGATTTGTGTGCGCATGTCATTTTGACAAGAACATTGTCAATTTGACAAGACCAATGTTTTGACTTATTTTAATTTTGAATTGCTAAAATGTTAATATTTTATAATTTTTAGGCAGTTAGGCAACACATGAAATTAAAAATAATAACATTTTAGCAGTTAAAAATCAAAATAAGTCAAAACATTGGTCTTGTCAACATGACATTGTTCGTATTAAAATGACATGCGCACACAAATCAGCTAATTCTAAGTACGTCAAGGTCCCTTAAGTCACGCGACTGCTCGCGCCCTATTACGAAAAATTTCCCAACCTGTAATTTCAATAAAATTTTAATTCAAAGAGATTGTAAACTGGTAACAGCGACTTTTAAATTTTATCTCATGCGTCGAGGAGGAAATACAATCATGTAAGTTAATAAATATCAAATTATAAATGCACACAATTTAATCTTTTTATGGAGGTCACTCATGAGATTTGTAACAAGTTTATAGAAAACGTGGTATTTTTCCTAGAATGTTGCTTGTATCTTAGATTTCATCTTATTGAAAAATGTGTATATGAAAGTATAACTCATATGAGTAATATGCTGGTTAGACGATTTCACATAAGTAAAAACAAAACGTTTCTAGAAAGAGAAACGAGAAATTCTATTATATACTTATTAAAATTTATTTTACAGACAATGATTTTAAGGAAACTAATATGGTACAGAGAAAATCTCAATTTGTTCTAGAATTTCTACATACGATTACAAATTAAATATTTCAGTGTTTACCTTAAATTTTAATTTAGATTCCAAATACTCGTAAATCCATAATAATTTGTTAAATAAATAATGCAATTATATCACGAACCTAATATAAAACTAGTCTTGATTTTTTACCTTCCGTCACCTTTATGTAAGGAAAGTATTGTCTTTGGTCAAAAAATTCCATGATAAGTTTTTAATCAATAAGCACGCTTTAGCGTCCCTAGAATACGATTTTACTATTTTTACGATATTGTCTGTACGTGTATATGTGTGTGTGTAACAAAACTTTCGTCTGCGATACTACAATTTCAAAAATTATAATTCTTTCGTATTCTTCTTCGTTACATCCATACGTAGAGCTGATTAGATTTTTGTTACAATTGATCGGCCGGAAGTACCCTTATTTGAAGATTTAACAGTTTTTCTTAAAAAACTATGTTAAATATATTTTTGATAAATTAAGAAAGAAGTTTTTCTTTGACGTCATCATTTTGAACTGGAGAAAGGGATGCATGTATGTAACCTGATGTAGATGGCGAGCGAGTGCGAGTTTTAATTTTATTTTGAAATTTTTCTGTCACTGTCTCTCTTCTTTATTATTTAGAATTTGTGTGGTTTCTGTTACTTTTATTACGTATTTCGATTTGTAAAGCAAGATTTTGAAAGTTTTTAACTTAGCTTATACTCGTACAATGATAAACGAAAATGTTAACCTCCAACTATTATTCAAACGTCAAACAGATGATCTGTCATGTTTAAATTACCCGCACATGCCGTTGCTATTGAACGTACCGATGTTACTGCTTTATGGCCATTCATTGGTTCGGCGTATTTCTACGTCATACATGGAGGTAATTTAAATATTAAAATTTCATTAATTTTTTTCTGGCCAATTAATGAAAATTTTGCCAAAAGAAAAAATATGGGTAGCAAGTTGGTATCGTCTTTTCAAAAATATTAAATAAAAAAATGGCACGCAAGTAGCCCATTATAAAGAAATTAAATTTCATAAAGTAGACAGCTATAGAAACAGCTACTATTAAAGAAAATTCTGATTAAAAGATGTCAGTGCAATTGACATAAGTGTGTTTGTCGTATAATTTTACTGGAAATATAGGATCTTTTGCTAGAAATTTTCTGTATGGAATTTGTATAAAATACATACAATAGCCGGAAGGTAATGTACAAGAACCAGAATATTTTGTAAGGAACTTTCTGTATTGATATTTGTACAAAATACATAGAACTGAGGGAAGGTAATGTGCTGGCATCAACAGATTTTTTAAGTACGTTATTGTAAAAAAATTTTTCTTTGTTTATGAGTTTTGATTTAAATTTGAAATTAAAGCAATAAATATGTTTTATTTCTTCATTTATTTTATTTATTTCGTTATTCACTAGTTACAGACAAAATTGTTAAAAAAAAACTAATGGAGTACTGTACACCCCTTCGCACTAATTAAGCAAAAATTGTACACCGCACTAAAGCATGGTTAATCTAGGTTGAGGCTTCAAGCACTTGAAATTTAGCGCTTATATATTATCTCAATTGCTTCGATTTTATTTATTTTTTAGCTCCAAACCAAACATTATTTTTTGTAGGATGGTTCTTTTTTGGATCTTTGATTGGATCTTTTTTAAGTGCGCTCCCTTTAAAATTTGACGCCAGAAGTCCGGGCTTCATGGGCTCATAGGATAATACGCCGCTGATAGAAATCTCAAACTTTAAATATTTTAGGCTTGACTTGATATTCAAGCTTTAAACCTATCAAGCTTTGTATATTCTTAGAAATTTCACAAACGTGCCGAAGCAATGAAAAAGTACGTTACCTCTATATAATTTCGGTTTTGGCGGACTCGTCAACAGAGCTGGGCAATACTTGGAAGAAAAGTACTTTATTAGGCTTGCAAGTCCTTTCAGTACTTCAAGTACTGTACTTGAAGTACTTTCTATTTATAGTACTTTGTACTTGACAAAGTAAGTCTATTCACATATACTTGGTACTTAATACTAGGAAAAATACTTGAAATACAATGAAAAGTACTAGAAGTATTTTCAAATACTTAAAGTACTTCAAATATACTTGAATTACTTTAAATGTACTTGAAGTGCGATGAATAATTTAAAAGTTAACAATGTTATGAGATTTGTTTGTCTGTCAGTGTTTCTTTTGCAGTGGTGTGGTGTTATTCCTGTAAAATATAATTATGTGAATTTAATTAATAAATATATTTTCAGCGATAATATGAAAGTAAATATATATTCACATTTTTTTGCATAAATAAATTAATTCCAATCTGCATACTGCATATACATATTATATAGTTTATATTACCTAACTAAAGTGCGACCGCATGACGTAAAAATGACGTCATTTTAACAACTCGGCACAGCTTGTATCGCTTGGCGATCACATGACGTCAATTTTACGTCATGCGATCGCTAGGTGATACGGCAGTCCCAGCGAGAAATTCTTGTTTTAAATAACCCACTAAATATCGCATATTGAAATTTTTGTCTATAATCACCTTTTAAGGTCCATATAATAAGAAAAATATCAATTATCTGAAAAAGTACTTCCACCCAAATTTACAAGTACTTTTTCAAGTACTTGGTACTTTCAGTACTTCAAGTACTACTTTCGGGTACTTTGCCCAACTCTGGTCGTCAACAATACTTATTAATAGTTTGATAGTAAAGTATGTGTTGGCTTGGCTTGAAATTTCAAGCTTTTCAACTCAAACCGAGCAAAGCTTTCAAGCTTCAAGCCAAATCCGTGAATCTCTATTCCTCGTTTCCCCTGGACCATTCATACGTTTACTTCCTATTTTCTTAAATAATAGTTGACGAGAATGAGAAATCCATCCTGTGAAAATCCCCCAGTTCGGTTCTGCTTTACGTAAGCAAGTCCGGTCGGGTCCGGGTTCCGGGTCCTCGACCGAAGGACGTGAAGTTTCGTTTCACAGTAGCACAGCGTCGTAGCTGTGCTGGTGTTTGCAGGTCACGCGAGCAAAGAATTCCTTGGGGAAGTGGCAGGGACTCGGGAGTCGGGACTTGTTTCGGGATCGGGACGGGAACCGGGAAGCGCTAGTGAAGGGGTCGCGAACAGTTGGGCATTCGCCAGCCCCCTCCCCGCAGGCCCAACGCAGCCAGATCAATATCTTAAGGTGCGCCACCATGCCAGCATGGGAAGATACAACATATATTATCGAATTAAACTTCCACAACATGTAATTTACCAACAGAGATAAACACTAAACATAATCGAATTAATAAATAAGGACGATTTAAAAAATATTTTCATTTTATATTCATGTTCAGCTACTGTAAATTAGAACAGTATTTAACAGAGTTCTTCAACATGTCAGAAAGGGACCTGAACCGTAAAATATTTTTAGTTCATATTCGGTTCAAGAAACAAATGTCAGTTCTGGTCCAGTTCGATTCGAATAGGGGACTACAGCGCAATTGAATTAAGAGAAATTAGGAAAAAATATTGAAAGTATATGCTTAAAAATGAATATTAATAAAAAAATAAATCGATATAATTTAAATACTTCGGAAATAAGAAGGTTTTTGTTATAGCAGCTCGTCACTCGTATTAATTTCATATATATATATATATATATATATATATATATATATATATATATATATATATATATATATATATATATATATATATACTCGTATATATATATATATATATATATATATATATATATATATATATATATATATATATAGGGTGGTGGCGGTTAGGGGTGAACATAGGGATTTAACATGGGATTTTAGTTTTTTGCAATTTCCTGCTCTCCTGTTCATTTTACGGCAAAAACTATAGAGTACCTACATAATTGTTCAGAATTAAAAATTGCATACAAAAATGTATTTACATTTATTATTATGTTTTTGGTTTCTTCACAATTTTAAAAAGAAATTTCAAAATTATTATTATTATTATTATTATTATTATTATTATTATTATTATTATTATTATTATTATTATTTCCATCATTACCTTCGTTCACAGCTGCATTAGCTGTGTTCTCAATTTTTTTAACAAGTTTAGAAATTGTTGCTATAATAGGAATTGATGTATTTTCGTACTTTATGGAAAACAAATCACGTATACTTCTAAAACTATTTCCACCATAATAATTTTTTATAACGAAAACTCGTTCCTTATTCGAATAAACATTAATTATTAAATTAACTTTTTATTAGAGAAAATTTCGAAAATTTGACAGAAATTGAATGACATTATTATGTTTAAACATTTGAGTTATAAGTCATGGTTATTGCTACAAATTAACAGAAATTTTGAAATTTCTTTTTAAAATTGTGAAGAAACCAAAAACATAATAATAAATGTAAATACATTTTTGTATGCAATTTTTAATTCTGGACAATTTTGTACTCTACAATTTTTTACCGTAAAATGAACAGGAGAGCAGGATATTGCAAAAAACTAAAATCCCATGTTAAATCCCTATGTTCACCCCTAAGCGCCACCATATATATATATATATATATATATATATATATATATATATATATATATATATATATATATATATATATATATATATATATATATTATTTTGATTGGCGACTCAAAGACTGCCTATAAATATATAACGAATATCCAGATAAGGGGAGGAGCCTACTACCAATGGAAATAGAGAAATTCAAATAGCGGAAGCGTGGCTGTCAGTGCAGTAGTGCAATTCTCAAACAGTTTTTATTTGAATATAAATATTTTGCGGTAAACATAATAAAAATTAATAATTCATAAATCATGTAGACTTGTACAGTAATTATTTTTCATAAATATAATTTTGAAATAGCATATATTTCAAGAACATTTAGGTCCACGAAGAAAACAGTTTGATATAATAACTTATATTCACATCTATATTTTCAAATTTCGGGGGACTATAACTCGCTTATTAATAGGAATTATTCACCGGATTTTCACCGACAGTCTTAGTTTTACTTATACGTTCAGATGAAATTATATTTAAAAAATGGTGGAATCCCCTATTATGATTACAAGCACAAAAATATGGTGATATTAATTAATTTCTAAATCTGAATTTAGAACGGTTTAAATTCGGTTCAGGTATATTGACCTTGACAAATAAAGATTCGGTTCGAGTTTAGGTTCATGTAAGTCCCTGATTTCATATTAAAATTACTTACCAGTACTTTATCAGCAAATAGCCAATAACGTTGGTAATTTAAAACTATATCTTATGCAATTTTATGGTTTGTTATGGTAAAAATTTTTGATAAAAATTGTCATTACTACTTATAGTAATTCAGGCAGTGGTAATTTATTTCATTAAATATTATACTGTTCAGTACACGGATTCGATAATTTACCATTTGATTTTACTACATCAATTCGACTATATTTATATCAGTTTGCAAATATATATTACAACAATGCTAGGAAGATACTCCATGTAAATATTCAATTCTGGTTAAATAACTGAAATACTGATTCGAAAGACAGAAATATGTTTAATGTATGTCACAATGATTTATTTTTATAATCCATGTTTAATTAATATGAAATGAACTTGATTGCGTATGAATAACCATGAACACTGAAGTGATAACTTAAAATTCCAAGAAGTGATCCATTCCACACAATTCCATCAGATATGACTATTTGATTACACATCAATAATAAATTTATTAGTTTAACGCACTTTATCGAATTATATTGGCCGTTATATTGCAGTATTATTCTTAAGTTATAATTATATATGCATAACAATGTTTTATATTTAGAATTATGTAAATTACTTTATCTAATTCCGTTTTAAAAGGTTGAATTTTTCCTAACTGTATGACGTTATGAAGCCACTTTTTACATAATTGACACGAATTGAGTTTTGTAAAAATCTTTACGTTATACTGAATCGTAAACGTCTTATTACAGAGCTCTGTCGCTAGTGGTAAAAAAATCTGGTGTGGCCATTTACAGCCCGAGTCACAAAAAAGATTAAGTTAATCCCTATTTTTGGATTAGCGAATTTTACTCTAATTTTGACAGTTTATTTCTTAAAATACATAGAACTGACGGAAGGTAATGTGCTGGCAACATCAGATTTTTACCTCCAATCATACCGTAGGTAAAGGAGGTAATGTAATCGTGCCAAAAATTCGATGGTGAGTTTTCAGTAAATAAGCACGAATTAGGGTCCCCACAACATGTTTTTACTATTTTTACGATGATGTCTGTATGTGTGATGATTTTTTCGTCCACGATAACTCTTATAACAAATTTCCAAATCTATTTTCCGTATTTAAGCTTCCTGCATTCATATAACGAGTTGATTAGATTTTGGGTAAAATTGCATGAATGGAAGTGATACTTTACTCGAAGCCCATAGCAGTTTTTATTAAATAATTATATTAAAATATAATCTAAAACTTCTCAATTCTAATATTTAAGACTTTCATATCAAGAGAAATAACATATTAGATTTTGGCTAAAATTAGTAAACCGGAAGTGATAGTTTACTTGAAGCTCTGATCAGATTTTCGTGAAAAATATATTATGATATATTGAAAACCTTTTTAATTCAGTATTTAAGACTTGAAGTTCTGAACAGATTTTCGTAAGAAATATTTTGTTATATACCAAAATTTTTCAAATTTGGCATTTAAAACTTTTATATTAATAAGGACATATTGGATTTTTTTCTAAAATTGATAAACCGGAAGTCATACTTTACTTGAAGCTCTGAACATATTTTCGTGAAAAATATATTATGATACCTATATTCTAAAACTTGTCAAATTTGGTATTTAAGACTTCTATATGAAGGGGAGCAACGTATTAGTTTTTGGCTAAAATTGAAAAACCGGAAGTGATACTTTATTTGAAGCTCCGAACATATTTTCATGAAAAATATATTTATACAATCCAGAACTTTTCAAATTTTGTTTTAAGACTTTTATATTAATGAGAACGACATATTAGATTTTTTTAAGATTCATAAACTGGAAGTATTACTTTACAGAATGCTATAAACAGATTTTCTTGAAAAAATATATTAAAACATGATCCAAAACTTATCAAATTTGGTATTTAAAACTCGTGTATAATTTGAAACAACATATTAGATTTTGACTATACTTATATGATAAACCGGAAGTGGTACTTAATTTGGAGCTCTTAACAGATTTTCGAGGAAAAACAATAAAATATAAACCAAAATTTCGTTTTACAGATTTTTCTATTTATTGGAACAACAAATTAGATTTTGTTTACAAACGATCAATCGGAAGTGATAATTTACTTAAAGCTCATTGCTATTTTAAACATGGAATTGACGAGAGGTTATGTGCTGGCCACATCAGATTTTTTTCTACAGTTCCTGATTTGTGAAGGTCCCTTCTGTTAATCTGATGAACACTTAGTTAAAAGTGGAGAAAATTATATTATAATCCAGACTGTCGAATTTTAAATAAGTATATTGTTTTGGCAACACCAAAACGCAGAACACATTTACGAATAAATATATATTTTATAATTATATTGTGTCGCAATTATTATGCAAGATTAAGTGTTGCTAACAATTTTGTGACATTTTCTTACTATTATTAATATCGCTAATTTTATACAGTTTTATAGGCTTCATTAAATTTTATGTTATATCTACGTACAGAGTGTGCAGCTAATTTTACTTTGGATGTATTTAGGAGTGCCTTCCTATTATAATTGCTCATTTTGAGGTCGGTAGAAGGTGTAAAGATTACTCATCCAATTTGCTTTCCTTGATGAAATAATTCAATGACAATTTTGCGATAATCCAAACAAAATTAATGCAAAATAACAAAGAGAAGTTGCGTCAGAGTTTATTTTAATCAAGTATGCTATGCCCCACTTTTATAAGATCGTATCAATGTGTAAGACAGGCGTGACATGAATCATCTTCAATGCGAATAAATCATTGCAAAACTGCATTCCAATCTAAACACATGATGGAAGATAGAAGATAGTGTATTGTGTTGATGCATACGCGAATTATTAAATGATAATGATACACATATAGTCACATCACATTATTAGTATTACTATATACACGATATGTTTCACATGATCTTTTTATTCATTATAAACTAAAAGTGAACAGATCAATGAATAAAATTACGAAGATATTTTCAACATTTAACGTGTACATAAGTAGACAAAGTACATGCTTATATGTCCCAGTAAAGAAGCTAAGAAACCCTAGAGAACTTTTTTACCTTCCGTCACTTTTAGGTAAGGAAGGTATTGTCTTTGGTCAAAAAATTCGGTGGCGAGTTTTTGATGAATAAGCACGTTTTAGAGTGCCTGGAATAAGATTTTACTATTTTTACGATGATATATATATATATATATATATATATATATATATATATATATATATATATATATATATATATATATGTATGTATTTATTAACATGTGTGTGTGTGTGTGTGTGTGTGTGTGTGTGTGTGTGTGTGTGTGTGTGTGTGTGTGTGTGTGTGTGTGTGTGTGTGTGTGCGCGTGTATGACAATTTTTTCGGATCCGATAACTCAAATACTACAATTCAAAAAATTATAATTCTTTCGTATTTCTTTTCTTTACATCCATGTGAAGAGATGATTAGATTTTGGTTATAATTGGTCAACCGGAAGTACCCTCATTTTAACATTTTACCAGTTCTTCTTGAAAAAAACACTGTTAAATATCATTTTTCCACATTTAATGTTATTTATATCCATGTGAAGAGATGATTAGATTTTGGTTATAATTGGTCAACCGGAAGTACCCTCATTTTGACATTTTAGCAGTTCTTGAAAAAACACTGTTAAATATTATTTTTCCATATTTAATGTTATTATAAATATTAAAGAATATTTTATTCTTTATACGATTTGATTATATTTTATTCTTCATATTCAATGGATATAGAGTTAAAAAATTATAAAGAAATTAAATTTCATAAAGCAGCTAGCTATACTATAACCATGGAAACCGCTACTATATTAAGAAAATGTTGATTGACAGATGTCAGTGACAAGTGCAATTGACATGTTTTTGTTACAATTTTACTGACAATATAGAATCTCTTAGGTGCATGAAACTTTCTGTATGGAATTTGTACAAAATACATAGAACTGACAGAAGGTAATGTACTTGAAATATGGAATCTTGTACAAGAAACTTTCTGTATGGAATTTGTACAAAATATATGGAACTGAAGGAAGGTAATGTGATGGCCACATGAGATTAATAATAATAATAATAATAATAATAATTTATTAATCCAATAGATCATATACATGATATAAGACATGTCATAAATGCAGGTACATACATAATATTAACAATTAACAAGGATCATCAAAGTAATCGTGTACATCGTAATAACATTTTCTAATAAGTTTTTCTTTCAATTTTGATTTATATGCTAAGAGGGTCTTAGAATTTTTAATTTCTTCAGATAGTTGATTGTATAATAGGATACCCCAGTAATATGGATCCTCCTCGAAGAAAGCAGTGCGGTGTTGTGGAATTTGAAGCAGATGATTATGTCTAGTTTTGTATTTATGTACATCAGACCTTTTAATATAGCTGCATAGATTTTCTTTTACAAAAATTAAAGTGTGATATATGCACAAAGATGGTAATGTGAGTAACTTGTGTTTTATGAAAGTGTCTTTACATGACTGGTTGTATTCTAATTTGAACATGAATCGTATGGCACGTTTCTGAATTCTAAATAATCTTATAAAAGATGATGATGTACCCCAAAATATTATTCCATACATACATATCGACATAAATTTTGCAAAGTAATATGATTTAACAATATCTATATTACATACATTACTTAATCTTTTAATAACATAACATATTTTAGACAAATTACTACATAGAATGTTTAAATGCATTTCCCAATTTACATTTTCTGTTATAGTTAGGCCAAGAACTTTAAAGTTACTAACTTGGTGTAAAGAGGTCGAATTATATTTCACTAGCAAACTACGGTCATCAGAATTTTTATTATAGATTGAAAAATGCATAAAAACAGATTTATTATTGTTTACCGTTAGTAAGTTTTTATTCATATAGTTTTCCAGTTCTTCGAGCTGTAAATTGGTGTTGAGTATTAAATCATGTAAGTTCTTATTACACATAAATAAAGATATGTCATCAGCATACAATACAAAATTAGTAATGGCTGTTTGTTGTTTAATATCATTGATATACAATATAAACAAAATAGGTCCAAGAATCGAGCCTTGAGGTACTCCAGTTCTTATAATAGTTTCATTAGAATTTGTATTAAATAGATTTACTAGTTGTCGCCTATTACATAAATATGATTTCAGCCAATTGTAGCAGTTTCCTCTAATACCTACTGCATATAATTTTGACAATAAAATATTGTGGTTTACTAAATCAAATGCTTTTGAAAGGTCTAAAAAAATTCCTAGAGTTTCAATATTTTTATCTAGATTTTTATAAATTTCATGTAAAAAAGAAGCTAGTGCAGAGATAGTCGACCTTTTTTTCCTAAAACCGTGCTGTTCATTTGCAATTATATCATATTTTGACATGAAGGATAGCAGTCGTTTGAGTATAGCCTTTTCCATTATTTTATGAAAAACAGACAACAGAGATATAGGTCTATAATTGCTAATATCTTTACAATCACCTTTCTTATATAGTGGTTTTATTTTAGATACTTTTAGTATTTCTGGGAAGCAGCCTTTTTGGAATGATTCATTAATTATGAACGTAATTGGTTTTAATATAAAGAGATATACTTTCTTTAAGAAATTAGTTGAGATTTCATCAATACCTGTAGAGTGTGAATTGTTTAAAGACAAAATTATGTGTTTAACTTCATTTTCATCTACGTTATTTAGGAATATTGTATTACAATTTTGTTCTAGAGGAAAATAATTTGAGATACAATTCTGAGAGACATTATTAGATACGTTACCGAAAAAGTCATTAAAAATATTTACAATATCTTTCCTATTTGTTGTGAGTTCGCCGTTGATGAGAAAGGAATCACTTTTCACTTCTTTTTTTGATGTAATTGTGTTATTGATAATGTGCCAGGCTGTCTTTGTTTTGTTTGAGGAATTTAAATATATTTCATCGTTATGTTTACGTTTTGCAAGTCTTACCGCTTTAGAATACATTGTTTTATATTTCTTATAGTCTTCGTCACTGACTAATCCACTAGCTTTTAACTTGAACATATCTTTTAACTTTAGAGCAGATAGTTTAATTTCCGGTGTAATCCACGATGTGTTCGCTTTATTTTTTGATTTAACCGGCATCTTTGGGAACACCATATTAAAATAATAATTAAAAATTTCATAAAATTTGTTGAATTGTTCGTTAACTGAAATTAAATTATACACTTCACTCCAGGTTTCACGCGAAAGGCACCAATTAAAAATGTCAATATTGTTATCATTAAAGTTTCTTAAGTCACGTACCACTGAAAAGACATCACCTTGACATTCATAGTGCACTAATAGGATTTGAGAAGAGTGATCTGATAGTCCATTGTTTACCACTGAAGCTGACCAATATATTTCATCCATATTTGTAAATATATTGTCTATGCAAGACTTAAGTCGTGTGGGTTCGAAAATTGTTTGTGCTAAACCATATGATAAAAAAATATCTATTATTTCCCTCCTGTGTTTAGAGTCAGTTAGAAAATTCACATTGAAGTCTCCACACACGATGAGTTGAGCTTTGTCATGATGATGAGTCATATGGAAAAGTAGATCAGAAAGCTGTGAGAAGAATATTTGAATATCTGACTTTGGCCGTCGATATAGACAAATAATAATATATAGTTTATTATCCAGTATTATTTTAAGTGCAGTGCATTCGATTATTGATTCAATATTGAATTGAGAAATATCTACATTGGAAGAATTTAAATATGATTTGCAGTATATGGCCACTCCTCCATGAATTTGATGTAATCTGCAGAAGTAATTAGTTAAATTATAATTATTAATGGCAAGACATTGTAGTTCGCTTTCTCTCAACCAATGCTCACTTAAGCATAAAATATCAATTCTGTATTCTTGTAAGAAGACATCTAGAATATCAATTTTGTTTGGTAATGATTGAATATTTTGGTGCATAATTCTTAATTTTTTGACAGAATGTTTATCAGTCATTTTATTTATTTTTGAATTTGTCTGTAATTGCTATAGGTCTTCTTCGTAGTTCGTCCGTCGCTTTGCTTCTAAAATCATTTTTTGATACACAGGACAATTTTTATCAGCTGCTGAATGATGAATACTGAATTTTGTGCTTTGAGTATTATTGGATTGAATACAGTTACAACATTTAAAATCCTCTACAGTACAACTTTTAGACTCATGAGAGCTAGCACATTTGGCACAAGCAAGGGCTGTTTTTTTGCAATGTTGAGCAATATGGCCGTATCCTGAACATTTGAAGCATCTTATAATATGAAACGAATCTGCACATTTACATCGCTGCCATCCAATGAAGACAAATTTATTTCTGATTAGAGTATTACGTGTTTTAGGGTCTACTTCTATTATAATATTAAACAGTTTATCAACTGCAATTTTTCTGACAATTTTTAAATGACTTAAATTATTTATATCAAGATTATTCTGGGATCTGATGTTTTCCAAAATTTTATTATCATCCCCATCTGCAATGACTCCAAAAATCACTAATTTTGGAAGAATCTTTTTTGGTTCATGGTAGCTAAATTTATCTTTTAAAGAATTATTAATTTCGGCTTTTAATTTGTTTACAGTTTCAGAATTACTACAATTTATGAGTAAACTGCCATCTTTTGTTGATTTTACTTTATTAACGCTCAATGACAAACTGGCGGGATTTATTAGTTTGCGAAATTCTGACTGCAACTTTGTCGGCTCTTGTTCTGTGTTTGTCGGTTTAATTATTAAAATTTTATCAGTTGAGTTTGACTGTAAAACATTTTTATATGAAGGTTTACTAGATGTCTCTACGGATATTGATTTATCATTATTTCCATTAAATTTATTTGTTTCAAAATTTTTTAGTTTTTCTTCTAAATGCAAAATTTTTTCGTTTTGCAACTTATTAATTGTTTCCATTTGTTTTACTAAATTTTTAAGAATAGTGTTTTCATTAATAAGAGTACTTACAGATATGTTATCTCCACATGTGTATTCTGTCATTACATCATCAGATTTGTTTATACTGCCCTTAGATGTTAATATATCTTCTTTATTGTTGTTTTCCAGAGCCTTTTTTCCTTCAATATTGTTTTCCTCGTTTAGCGGAGTTGAATCATAATTTTTATTCGAGGTTAAGTCACAATTTTTACAACACCACTCAGTATTCTCCAGATTTCTCATTTCCTCGACTGTTAATTCAGCACACTTAATGTGAAAAAAACCGAGACACTTTTTCTTACCCTGGATTTTGTCATCATAACGACTAATTTTGATGCGCAAATTCCACGTGAATAGCAAATTCTAAATTTGTCAATCAAATCTACTATTTACACGTTGATAATTTTACAATCAGCGTAAAACGAATTAGGCTGTTTGTCCTGTTCTCAAAATTTTTTCAGATAATGGCCCCTCACTTCAGTAAATCTGACTTAGAGATCATTACAATTTGTATAAAAAAATAAAATTGGTATGGCAAAAAATTTGCGGAAGAATTTATAGGAAAGAAATGGCTAGTTTTACCATAAATTGTGCTATTAAGCGACTGTTAAAAAATGGATCAATTTATAGAAAACCTGGGACAGTTCATGTACGAATCCTGAATGTTCATCATTTGTAACAATTATAGATCTTCCACTACCAGGTCTTTTTGGCGGTAATCCGTTACACCAATTTACAATTATTTTTACTTCCTTGTACGAAGTAAAGGAAGTATCGTAATCGCGAAAAATTTCGGTTTTCAGATTTCAACGGAAATATCCATTTTGACCATCCCTGAATCCATTTTGACTAATTTCGTTGTGACGTCTGTACGTACGTACGTACGTACGTACGTGCGTATGTATCTCGCATAACTCAAAAACGGTAAGCCGTAGAAAGTTGAAATTTTGTATTTAGGACTTCTATAACATCTAGTTGTGCACCTCCCTTTTTGGTCATTACATAATTTCTAGAAATGGTACTTTATTTGAAGCCTATAATAGATTTTAATGAAAAACTATTTTAAAATATAATCTAAAACTTTTCAAATTTGGTATATAAGACTTTTATGTTAATTGGAATAACATGGTAGATTTTGGTTAAAACAGACTAACCGGAAGTGACATATTACCTGAAGTTGTTAACAGTTTTTCTTCAATAAAATGGTTTCATTTTGATTGTAGAAATAAATGCTTCAAATAAAAGTTTTAGAGAATTAAATTCTGCGTCTAGCACATCAAGTATTATTAAATTAGCCCTTTGTATAAGCGAGATATGTATATTTAAAACTTATATACTTTTTGGTTTTTGTAATGAAGCTTGCTATGGATTAGGACAAAAAATAAAAAATAGATGCTAATGTCAAATTACGTTTAATACGTGCAATTTTATACTTGGGTCCTTGCTTGGGTCTATACTTCATATTGGTCTTGTGTACAAGGAAGTCGTGTGGTGCCCACATCAGATTTTTTTTGTTACACTACCCTGCGCTGCCATATAGTTTTCCTCGACCGGACTTATGCAAACAAGATTTGGATTCCAAACACAACGACCTCTCTTTCGCAAAACATTTAACCAATGAACCACATTTTGATTAGACTGTTATCTCATTAAATAAAACGTCAATTATAAGCTTTTATAATGATGCAAATTGAAATGAAACTTGCATAATATTTGCTGTGGAACATTTTAATGTTGTAGTCTATGTTAAATCTGCTAATTGTGAAGAATGCAGAAGTAACTGATCTCGTTGTTAACTCTCGTTAAGTACAGTTAACAATTCCTGCGCAGCAATGACACAATACTGTCAGCAGCAAACAAGAGAATGGATGTTGAACGTGTCGCCTTCATACTGGATGCAAAACAAGCGAGCGTAGCGTATCGTAACCTCCTTGGATGTCTTCGGCATCGGATGAGCGAGTGTGCGAGTGCGAATGCGCGGGGACGGTGTCCCACGGTCTTCGCGTAACCGCGGAGAGCCGTTTCCGGCAGCCGCCAACTACGATTCTTGACCTCGATCAAACAAATGCTAGATGTTGAATCGTATCCGAACGCGTAAACAACGCATACAAGCGAGGGGTTTTCAATACCGGAAAATGAACTATTCACTCTAATCAAAAGCGTTACTGATATCACCTAATATCTCGATAACTAAATTCAAAGGACATCCTTCCTTCAGATAAGGTGATCTACGTGGGAGTTCTTCCAATAATATAATTACTACTTTAATATTACTAAGCAGACACATTAATATAATATACGTAAAAAAACATAAAACTTAAGATTGTTATAATCTTAAAACTACATTTATTTATTTATGCGTATCAGTATTTTTGAATTTACTCGGAGATTGACATAAAGACACTGTCACTGAGTTTCAAGAGTTCTTCGAAAATGTAGATGCAGTAGTGGAAAGATTAGCCAGTTCAGTCAAGTACCTACTGTTGCCCAAGGGACGCCAAAATGTATAAACATTCCGGGAGGCTCTTTCCATGTCCCATCAGGAAGTTGACACGTCACTCCATATGACATGACATAGATGTGTAAAAATTTCATAATTTTCTTTAAAAAATTGATCTTTTCTTATTCTTCTCTTAATGCTCCTTTTGCAATTTCTATACAATAAATTTACGATATTCAAACATAAATATTCTTTCATTTTTCACACTTATAATTTTGACATTGTATAATTTGACAAAAACTTAAAACTACATAGGAAGGTACTACAGATGTAAAATATCAGGAATTTGAAGATGTTGAGAAAAATTGGAGAAAAGAGAAGAATTTCCAGAGAAATATGAAAGAGGAAAACTAACTAACTTGGACATATTTTAAAGATGCAATATCTACAGAAAATTATAATATATGAAAAATACATAGAACAAGAGGAAGAAGAAAAAAGAAATTTGCAATGGTAACAGATATTATGGAAAGAAGGAATTAATATAGAAAACTGAGAAATATCATTTACTGGCAATTTTTCTGTTCAAATTCATTTGAAAATTGTTTGTCATACCTATCGACCTATAATAACAGTACGCTAAAACAAATCGAAAATTAAAAATCTGGTGTGGCCAACACAATATCTCCCGCCATTTACAGCCCGAGTCACAAAAAAGTTTAAGTTAATCCTTATTTTTGGATTAGCGAATTTTCTCTAATTTTAACAGTTTATTACTTAAAATATAGTCTAATCTAATCCAAGTAACTACCTTTTTTTAAACCCCTCAACAGGATTAAATCCCAATTATAGAGTGGGTTCACATTCACACATCCATGCCTTAGTGGGATTCGAACCCAGAGCCCCGAGGGCACTCATGACATGAAGCGTTGCTCTAACCATTGAACCACCGGAACTATAATAAAATGAAGATTAAATTTTAAATATCGGGATAGAATAGAATTCACTAATCCAAAAATGAGGATTAGCTTAAACATTTTTGTGAATCGTTAATTTTTATTCATCTAAATACATAACTACATATTTACTTCTGCTGGAAACTGTATTGAATTCCTTTTCTATTGTTCTATTTACTTTTTCCTTTTTAAAACGTTACTAATATGTGACTAATATTATTTTGAAATGATTAGTTCTTTAATAGTGACATTTATCTGTCAGTTACATACATTTGAATAACTGCATTTTGTTTGTTTAAAGCGTAGGATCTGGGATTTAAATTATACATAGATAATTTTATAAATTTATCCATAAAATATATAGAAAAAGCATTAATGCAAATCTATAGAAAATTTAATTTTTATAACATTAATCTCGAAAAAATAACATTTAATAGCTATTTGTGTATTAAGAGCGCAAAATGGGACATTGTCGATTGAGAGGTTGTTGCTCATACGTCGCGCTGCATTCTCTCGAAATCAACAATGTCCATTTGCTATCGAAACACACACAAGATTTTTTCTACCGTCGCCACAATGGGGTTCTCCACCATAACAAAAATTTATTTATTTCAAGTACATTAAACTAGTGCAGTGAAAAAGTGCGTACATACGTATCTCGCATTACTCAAAAACAGTAAGCCGTAGAAAGTTGAAATTTTGAATTTAGGACTTCTATAACATCTAGTTGTGCACCTCCCTTTTTGGTCATTGCATAATTTCCAGAAATGGTACTTTATTTGAAGCCTATAATAGATTTTAATGAAAAACTATATTAAAATATAATCCAAAACTTTTCAAATTTGGTATATAAGACTTTTATGTCAATTGGAATAACATAGCAGATTTTGGTTAAAACATGCTAACCGGAAGTGGTATATTACCTGAAGTTGTTAACAGTTTGTTTTGAATAAAATGGTTTCATTTTGATTTTAGAAATAAATGCGTCGAATAAGAGTTTTAGAGAATTAAATTCTGCGTGTAGCACATCAAGTATTATTGAGTCTATACTTCATATTAGTCTTGCGTACAAGGAAGTCGTGTGGTGTCCACATCAGATTTTTCTTATTAATGTCAAAATTATAACTAGTATAGAAGATGATAGAATACCAGTCGTGTTTTGTTTTGTTTGTAGATTATTTTATTATACAAATAATAATTGATTGATATATTAAATGAAACGATATTGTTTGTATAAATTTGAATCATCCTTCTATAAGTATGATAACATAACAGATTAGAAATCAAATTTCCAGTAATATCCTTGAATTCTCCCCTTCATTGTGTTAATTATTCCATTTTGAGTGATAGATGTCGCCGGCCTGTGTATATGATTTGCATTCGCCACGGTGGAGAAGGTGTCTACCGCTGGTAGCTCCTGGCACTGTGCACTCGGCGTGCTCCTGGTACTGGTACCGAACCGACGCCGACGACAGCGCCCCGACGCAATGCAGCAGCGGCGCCGCCTGGCTCTGCCAGCCGCAACCTAACCTAACCCCATCACATCATAAGGGTGCCAAGCCAAAACACTTGGCATCACCAACTATTCATTGTTAATTGAAATAAATGTCGAAGAAAGGAATGGATGATGTAGTTAAAGGACAATACCAAATGGAGAGAGAATGAAAAATAGCATATTAAAATATGACGTATAAATGCGATAAAGTATTTTAAGATATTTTTACCTCCCGTCATACCGTAGGTAAGGGAGGTAATGTAATCGTCCCAAAAATTCGATAGTGAGTTTTCAGTAAATAAGCACGAATTAGGGTCCCCACCACACGTTTTTACTATTTTTACGATGATGTCTGTGTGTGTGTGTGTGTGTGTGGTGTGTGTGTGTGTGTGTGTGTGTGTGTGTGTGTGTGTGTGTGTGTGACAATTTTTGTCGTCCACAATAACTCTTATAACAAACTTCCAAATATATATATATATATATATATATATATATATATATATATATATATATATATATATATATATTCCGTATTTAAGCTTCCTGCATTCATGTAACGAGTTGATTAGATTATGGGTAAAATTGGATAAATGGAAGTGATACTTTACTTGAAGCCCATAACAGTTTTTAGTATTTAAGACTTTTATATCATGGGAAACAACATGCTGGATTTTGGATAAAATTAATCAAGCAGAAGTTATACTTTACTTGAAGCTTTGAACAGATTCTCGTGTAAAATATATTATGATATACTCCAAAACTTGTCAAATTTAGTATTTACAACTTTTATATGAAGGGGAACAACATATTAGATATTGGATACAATTGATAAACCGGAAGTGATACTTTATTTGAAGCTCTGAACAGATTTTCGTGAAAAATTTATTGATACAGTCGAAAACTTTTCAAATTTGGTATTTACGACTTTTATATTAATAAGAATGACATGTTAGATTTTTGCTAAAATTGATAAATCGGAAGTGATACTTTACTTGAAACTCTGAACAGACTTTTGTGAAAAATATATTATGATATATTCCAAAATTTGTCAAATTTAGTATTTAAGACTTTTATATAACGGGAAGCAACATATATGATTTTGGCTAAAATTGATTAACCGGAAGTAATACTTTATTTGAAGCTCTGAACAGATTTTCGTGAAAAATAAATTGATACAGTCCAAAACTTTTCAAATTTGGTATTTAAGACTTTTATATTATTGAGAACGACATATTAGATGTTTTCTAAAATTGATAAACCGGAAGTACTATTTTACAGGAAGGTATAAACAAATTTAATAAATAAAATTGCCCAAGGAAATAATTTAGTAGAGCAGATGGACTAGATAAATTGGGAAATTAACTAAAATTCATTTATTTATAATCAAAATTTGAGTAATACATTAATTTTTATATAAAAATATTTGACAACTAAAAAGTGAGGTTAGGAGAGTTCTCGATCCCGGGTTTATTGCAATTTTGTCTAAATAAATTCCCTGCTTTGTTAATTTTAACATTATTTACTTCAGCATCATTTGTTTCTCTGTCTCTTTCTATATTCTCTAAAATTAAATACACATTTCAATTATATCAAATTTACTTAAAAATGTACCTTCAACACTGACATCTGATCTTTTTTCCATCTTCAACATCATTGATGTGTAAAAATATCTGGAATATCTTGAATTGTATTAAATGAATATTAATTGTCAATTTGACAATTAATAAAAATTTCATATATCTTGCGAATGCAATTTTTTTATAAGCACACTGCATTTGTTACAAAGACAGGACTTACAGGCCTATTCTACTAAAAAAATCTGATGTGGCCAGCACATTACCTTCCGTCAGTTCTATGTATTTTGTACAAATTTCATACGGAAAGTTCCTTGCTAAATTAAATATTCTATTTCTTGTACATTACCTTCCGGCAGTTGCATGTATTTTATGCAAATTTGATACAGAAAATTATTATTTTGTGACGTTTTCTATATACAGTGTAATGTATCTGCAGAAATAAAAGATTATTATTATTATTATTATTTCTTGTACATTACCTTAAAGCAGTTGTATGTATTTTATACAAATTCCATACAGAAAGCAAAAGATCCTATACCTATTTCCAGTAAAATTATAAGACAAACACACTATGTCAATTTCACTTGACACTGACATCTTTCAATCAAAATTTTCTTAATATAGTAGCTGTTTCCACAGCTATGGCTACTTTATGAAATTTAATTTCTTTATAATTTTTTAACTCTATATCCATTTAATATTAGGTATAAAATGCAATCAAATCGTATAGAAAATAAAATATTCTTTAATATTTATAATAACATTAAATGTGGAAAAAATGATATTTAACATAGTTTTTTCAAGAAAAACTGTTAAAATCTTCAAATGAGGGTACTTCCGGTTGTCCAATTCTAACCAAAATCTAATCAGCTCTTTGCATGGATGTAACGAAGAGAAATACGAAAGAATTATAATTTTTAGAATTGTAGCATGGAAGTTATCGTAGACGAAAATTTTGTTACACACACACACACACACACACGGACACACATACATACATACATACATACATACACACACACACATACAGACATCATCGTAAAAATAGTAAAATCGTATTCTAAGGACCCTAAAACGTGCTTATTCATCAAAAACTCACCACCGAATTTTTTGACCAAAGACAATACCTTCCTTACCTAAAGGTGACGGAAGGTAAAAATATGTATCGTTTCGAGTCGTTACCAGGCGACATGTAGTTATATTAACGATTTTTGCCAAAACCCTATTCTACAACTTTGTTTATCGTTACGTATCGTTATTTTATGTCGTTTGTGAACGACAAGTTCACATGCCTCGTTGAAGTCGTAAAGTTAGATATATTTTGAAAACAAAAGTAAAAATGGCTGAAGAAGATATTTTATTAATTGTAGCTGAGCAAGATATTATTATTATTATATTATTACATTTTTTATTATGACATTTTATATAATCGTCCTTTTACTGTACCGGAGCAAAATTTGAGAATTTTTTTTGATGAGTAAAGAAGCATGTAGAGATTTATTTACGCAAATATCACCATATATGAGAAACTCGTTGAAGTGATGGTTTGCCAAAAATTTCTAGATTATTTATAAATTATTATTTATGATGATGGTAGCTATGCATTTTTTTGCTCATGGAAAAGCTATCGGAAATCAGTGGTATCAGAGCAAGGAGGATATCAGTAGAAAAGGATTCATATGTGGTATTAAGTCAGGCATTAATAATCATATCATTAATAGAAATCTGCAATATTATTGTTGATCATTTTCTAGACATATACCTATATCAAATTTCATACGGCGCAAGTAGATATGGAGCGTGGACACTGTAAAACGAAGGTGAGAATAATAAATAATTTTGTACGATGAAAATTTCAAATTTGAATCAATGTCAAATTTGAATTGAAAAACAAATATAAATTTATTCTGTCAAAATCAACATGAAGTTGATATTATCGTTAAACTCATCATACCGATAACTCCATAACGGTATGATTAGTATAATACCTTTTTAGCATTTGTCGTTACTGAAGTCGTTCAACCAAATGCTTAGCGACAGTCGTATGGTAACGATATCGTTATACAATTTTTTTGTAGAATAGGCCTGTTAGACCTAGTTTAAACTAGGGGTTGATGTGGTCAAAATATTAGACTAGGTTTAAAGCAGGACTGTTACTATAAATAGGAAAAACCTTGGGCCTAAGATAGACCTGGTTTAAACCAAGTCAGAATTGCTATGAATAGGCTGTTAAAGTTAGAGTCTTAAACTAAAGGTATGAAGATCTTAGTCAATTTCATTTTTAACAATAATATAATATACGAATATTCTTAAGTAAAACTTATTACCATTTACGTTTCTAACCCTTCTCATATACAATAAACAATTACATTGCGGAAACAAAAAGTGAATCCATTTAACAAACGTAGATTTGAAATCAGAATAATTAGTAAAGTTTTCAAATCAACGCGGAGGCGGGGTCGGGCGGTTGAAGCCTCGGTTGGAGCAGAAGCTAGGGCAGAAACATCGCAAGCGGCGACGCCGCGACAGCAGCTCAGTTAATCATCCCCAGCCGGAAATTGGATGAAACAAGTGGTGGAGCAGGTAAGTGCAAGATGGAAATGCTAAGGAAGAGTTGGAACAAGAAGATGAACATCCAAGATACCTACAATTTGTATGAGGAGCACTGCGAAAATGAATTTGCTTCAATCATAAATGTACGCCGAGTGGACGATGAATTCGAACCATCTTATGATTTTAAAACAATAACTTCTTTCACTTCTATGAAGAGATTGCACTACTAAATACCTCAAAAGTGTGAACTAGTTTTAAAATTTTTCTTATCGGACTAGCTGCAGAAATTACACTTTTCCTAAAAGTCACTGTATTAATTTTATCATACGTAAACTAAACTTTTTAATGTTTACTAAGTTTACACATGCAGTTTTGAAATCGTTTGGAAAACGTTTTCAGTTAAAAAAAAATCTGATGTGGTCAGCACATTACCTTCCGTCAGTTATATGAGGCATTTACGAAAATTCTACCGGTGAACTGTTACCGGTAAACAGCTGTTTATCAGGTTATAGTTACCGGAATCGATATTTTAAGAACGCGAGTGGTAAACAAGGTAGATCCATAACCTATAAAAAAATTGAAAATTTAAAACAGGTTAGAAATTTGATATAGTTAACAAACTTTTAACGCGCGCGCTTCGCTTTGCATTACTAGCTTTTTTTGAGAGTAGATTCTTCATGAATCCGGTAGATGGATCTGGTAGATATTGTACAATTTTCGATTACGGTAACTTTTTACCACTCGTGTTTTCGAACAGTCAGTAGATGCGGTATCTACCGGTAGAATTTTCGTAAATGCCTATGTATTTTCTATAAAATCCATACTGAAAGTTCTTTGCAAAAGATTCTAAATTTCTTGTATGTACATTACCTATCAACAGTTGTATGTATTTTATACAAATTCCATACAGAAAGTTTCGAATAAAAATATCCTATATTTCGAGGAAAATTATAACACAAACCACTGACATCTTTCAATCATTATTTTCTTAATATAGTAGCTGTTTCTAGCATACCTGGCTAATTTATGAAATTTTTTTATAATTTTATAACTCTATATCCATTTAATATGAAGTATAAAATCCATTCAAATCGTATAGAGAATACAATGTTCTTTAATATTTATAATAACATTAAATGTGAAAAAATGTTAAATAACATGGTTTTCTGAAGAACTGTTAAAATGTTCAAATGAGAGTACTTCCGGTTGACCAATTATAACCAAAATCTAATCAGTTCTTCATATGGATGCAACGAAGAGGAATACGAAAGAATTATAATTTTTGGAATTGTAGTATTAGAGTTATCGTAGACGAAAATTTTGTTACACGCACACATACACACACACAGACACACACGCATACTGACATCATCGTAAAAATAGTAAAATCGTATTCTAGGGACCTTAAAACGTGCTTATTCATTAAACACTCACCACCGAATTTTTTGACCAAAGACAATATACCTTCCTTACCTAAAGGTGACGGAAAGGTAAAAACCACGTCAAAATAAATTGATACAATCCAAAAGTTTTCAAATTTGGTATTTAAGATTTTTATATTAATGAGACCGACATACTAGATGTTTTCTAAAATTGATAAACCGGAAGTACTATTTTACAGGAAGCTATAAACAGATTTTCTTGACAAAATATATTAAAACATGATTCAAAACTTCTCAAATTTGGTATTTAAAAGTCGTGTATAATTTGAAACAACATTATATTTTGACTATACCTTTATGATAAACCGGAAGTGGTACTTAATTTGGAGCTCTTAACAGATTTTCTAGGAAAAACAATAAAATATAATCCAAAATTTTTTCTATTTATTGGAACAACAAATTAGATTTTGTTTACGAACGATCAACCGGAAGTGGTATTTTACTTAAAGTTCATTGCTATTTCAAACATGGAATTGACGGGAGGTCATGTGTTGGCCACATCAGATTTTTTTTAATATCTTTTTGATATTGTGATATTATTCCGTTATGAGATTATGTTCTTTTCTTTTTACATTGATTTATGCTTCTGAGGTTAATTTTTTTTACAAAATGTTTCTGATTGATACAAAAAATTTCTTTGGGATATTATAGCAATATTTCGTCGTTCGAAATAACAAAACTACAAACGACAACTGTTCACGTTGAGTAAACATAGAAATCGTGAAATAAATCAAAATATTTGTGTGACATGTCGTAAGACATGAGAAAATGAAAGTATGAGCAGGATATGTTACCACACTGAAAATTATCTACAATCATCTTGATTCTTAAACCACGATTAACGTGACCAGTCTCTGATAATTAGGAATCTTAGTGATATTTTTACAAACGCAGCACGACTGACTTAAAACTAAATCGCTCGCAGTTAAATTTCTCTGCAACAGGAACAGAGAACAAAACAGAGAACTGGATTCTGTTTGGGGAAGGAGAATAATTACAACTTTGGGATTAAAACGATCTTAACTTGGTTCCGTTCACTGTCCAAGAATCCGAGACATTTAATTCTTTTGCATAATAAAATCTTGTTATTCTGAATATATTTAACTATTCTTTACCTAGTAGTTATTAATATTATTGTTTATTAATATATTATTCTTTTGTTACAGGTAAGTGTTGAGTAAATGCAGTTCTTCCCATTTTTACCTTCCGTCACCTTTAGGTAAGGAAGGTACATATTGTCTTTGGCAGTGGCGTAACTAACGGGCCCGTAGGGCCCGCATTGCGGTCGGGCCTCCGGCTCTAGAGAGGCCCCACTTTACATGATTTATTTTGTTACTACTGCAAAATTTTGAATTTAATAATTTTTTGGTAGCAACATACAAATTTATTTAGTCCTTTAATTTTTTAATTGTCAATTTCCAAAAATAATATTGGCTAAGGGGCCCCTTATCCGCTATGCAAAATCAAGCTCTTTATTTTCTACCACATTTCGGCTGGTAGAATTTCGATTTCTTAGCAAATATTTTCCTGCAACTGATCCATAGTTTTCCTTTAAAATAACCCAGTAAAAAGAAGTCTGGGGCTGTCAAATCAGGACACCTGGCGGCCAATGTGTATTACCAAAACGTGGGATTAAATAACGATACAAGAAAGATTTTCGCAAAATTGCTATTTAAACTGTATGATACTGATCCATCTTGCTAATACTATATTTTGTCCAAGTTCTTTCATTTGGGATACCAAAAATGTATGAATCAATTCCCTGTAACTTTCACCAGTGGACTGTGCCACCAATTTTGTTACCAAAAAAAAAAAAAAGAAAACGCAATCACATTTTCATAGTAAATGCCACACCACAACATACAATGACTTCGGTGGGATGTAAAGGTGCCTAGTCTTGGATTTTCAGGCTTCCCATATTGGCTATTTTGCTTCTTAACATGTCAACTCAGATGAAAGTGAGCCTAGTCACAATTTCCACAAGTTCTTGTGGTTTGTAGTTCCTCCTCATGATAAACGCTACAATTAAAACGGGCCCCAAAAACTTTTGGCGGGCGGGCCCCCGAACTCTTAGTTACGCCACTGGTCTTTGGTCAAAAAATTCTGTAGTAAGTTTTTAGTGAATTAGCACAAGTTAAGGTCCGTAGAACCTGGTATACGATTTCACAATTTTTACGATGATGTCAGTATGTATGTATCTATGTAAAGTCCGTTTTCACGACTTGATCCCCACGTTATCAATAGTAAACATATGGTTCAAATCGCCAGGATGGGAGGGAATTGAAACGTCATATTGTTACCATGGTTTTGTTATAGGGATTTAATTTTCTAGTTTGATATAAGATAGAGAATGACAAGACTTTGTCATGTTTGACATTTTCAATATTTTATTTGCAATAATTTTGTTGTTCGCTAATACACCTACTGTCAGAATATTATTATTCATCAAAATTCAAAGTGACTTCATAGTTCACAATTGAATAATTATAATGTAATATCAAAACTGGTAAAAAGTGACAGTACGACTTATATTGGGTCAATTTCGTTATTCATCAAAATTCGAAGTATAAATAGTTATTTAGAAATAATAAACCAATTGAATAAATACGATATAAGTATAATATGGATAACATATACATCTTTTTATTGCCCGAAAGCAATATGTTGCAATAATTCTCGTAAATCTTAGAAACACCGTCTTTGCAATAGCAAAATGCACAATATGTATAATCCCAAGAATTAACAAAATGACCAACACACAACGAAGCACAAATCCAAAATCACTTTAATCACATGAATGACAGACTGACATGAATATTCAAATAATTGAAATATTTGAAAATGACACTCGTTACCGCGGTTACAATACAGTTTCTATTTCATTTTTTGCCGTTGGTTAGACGGAGATAGCTTATACCCCTCTGAAAAAACCGACGACAATGAGATAGCGAATAAAAGTCTCATATATACCATATGTGTACGACAAAGATGCTAGATAAAAGTTTTGTAATTTTTGAACCAGAAATTGATGACGTGGGGATCAACTGGGAGATAGAGATATTATATATATATATATATATATATATATATATATATATATATATATATATATATATATACAAGGTGTCTTACAACTTGCGCCCCAGACAAAACTGACACTTGCCGACGACAATAGGGTGCCAACAAATAGAAGAAAATAATTTGCGGCTGCTTGCATAACGGAGTTACAAGACTTTTTAATCCACCAATCCCGGAAGGATATCTTGAGGTGTGATGATATTATTACAAAATAAAACTGGTTGCTAGGTTCTAAAAATACTACTAGTGAGTTACAAAATTTGTTTGACTTACTGTAATTTTGACACTTTAGAGTTGACTTTGCACTGTCAACAAATTTATGTTAGCAAGATTTCTATCCGGAAAACCTTCCGAATAGACTCGTGCTGCCTCTCTGGCGTTACGTCCACATTCTCCGAAAATTATAATCATATCTAAGTAATCAGCGGCTGAATACATGGTAAGAATTTGCCTTTTTTTATTCACCTTGTCAAATTTAATTTGACACTGACATTTTTCGAAAACTACAGTCGCCCACACATTTTAAAGAAGATTTGATTTGTATAAAACCCTAGTAACGTAAAATTACGGCAAACACACGTTAAAGGTGTAGGTCTCTGATTGGTCAATTTTAAGACGTCTTATCTCGAATATTTTTTAAGCTAGATTTTTTTTCTTCGAAAATACACATCCGAATACAGTTGCGTGTTTCCTCATTCGTTCTGGGGCGCGAGTTGTGAGACAGCCTGTATATATATATATATATATATATATATATATATATATATATATATATATATATATATATATATATATATATATATAATTCTTTCGTATTCCTTTTCGTCAATTTGGTTATAATTGCTCAACCAGAAGTACCCTCATTTGCACGCAGTTAAATATCATTTTATGTTATTATAAATATTAAAGAATATTTTATTCTCTGTACGGTTCGATTACACTTTTTCTTTCATATTCAATAGGTATAATATGTATAATATATTAATAAAAATTGTAAAGAAATTAAATTTCATAAATCAGCCAGCTCTGCTATAACCATGCAACCTGCTAATATATTCAGATAATTTTAATTGACAGATGTCAGTGTCAAGTACAATTTATATATATATATATATATATATATATATATATATATATATATATATTATATATATATATATATATATATATATATATATATATATATATATACAATTTATATATATATATATATATATATATATATATATATATATATATATATATATATAGTATATTCCGTAACTTAACCACGAACGTGGTTATTGTTCAAGTGGTCAGGTTATGGTCACTGAAAAGTGGTTGTGATTCGGAACATCTTGGGTAATTTATGTCAGTAAAGCAGGGAACCACCGCGCCATTAGAAATAAGTGACAACATAACTTTTATCTATCTTTATACTAAGGTAAATATTATACATTAAGTATATAGTATATTGTAATTATATGTTTATACAATATTATTTATTATATTATAAGAAATAAGAATATGACCACCACAACCACAAAAAATTTGTGGTCGTCGTGGTCACGAAAAAGTAACCAAAACTTTCAGGAACCACATTCCGAAATTGAACCGCGATCCTGAAATTATGTTTTGGTTACATTACGGAACGCATAACCAGAACCTTGGTCACCGCGGTTAAGTTACGGAATATAGTATTAGTATGTTCGTATTATAATTTTACTCGAACTATAGAAGTTTTTCCAAGAAATTTTCTGTATGGAATTTGTACAAAATACCAATATACCATTATAATATATTTATTTATCTGTACATCACCCGTATTCAAAATAATTTCCATAAAATTTTATTTTGGTAAATATGAACTAAAATAAGTCCAATAAAAACAATGCGGCAGTTTTGGTAAAAAATTTCACGCTAATCTACTTTTAATAAAAAAAAATTATACAAATAACAACATAAATATGTACAACAAATCCGACATGAACCGCATACCAAATTCATAATATAGTTTTATCATTCATGATGCGATATTGGTGTACTCTACTAGTGCTACTGGTAGTGGTGTAGTAGGTATTGTCACCTTGTCTGTGTCGGTCGTGGATCAATCATGAAATCGCGATTGCGATGCAGGCTCACGTGTTGGCCAAGGCTGGGCCCGGGCCTCGAGCCGTCGCGGATGACAACTCACGCCAATCCAATATGAGGACGGCCGCCAAGGTCCACCACGCTGTCAGGAGAATATGGGATGGGATACGAGTACTCGATACTAAATCATACCACTTTATTATTCATTTAAAATTATAAGCGCTCAAAACTCATTACAGTTTTCCGATATATTTATAGTATATTGTATAAGTAGTGCTGAAAGTTGGATATTTCACACGAGTGTGAAGTTTGAGCCACGAGCTGAAGGCGAGTGGTTTAATCACACGAGTATGAAATACCCTTTCAGCACGTGTTGTACACGATACTTTTCCGACTACCACAATTTGTTGAATTGATATAACTGTATATACATATTAAAACAGATTATGTTAACATCATTGCTATCAGAATTCACCAAAAATTGTTAAAATAAATCAGGGTACAACCTTCTTAATCCGTGTAAATTCAGCAAATTATCTGCAACTGTCAAACTTTGAAATACAAATTTTTAGGTTAGTTCGCTCAGATATCGCAGCGTGTGATAAAATCATATGACACAGTTGCGGACGCATCTGATTGGCTAACGAGCTTTCATATCACACAGCATTGTTAGTGATGTGCAATGACCAATTTTCAGTAATAGTTTAGCGTGTGAATTTATGTACTTTTCGTAGTGGTCGTCGGAAAAATATTTTTATGTCTCACTAAAGTATTATGTACTGTTTATTGCTGGGATACGGTGTATATAAACATATCTATAACAACCGGGGCATTATATGAGGGCATAATAGTTCATTATGCTCTCATAATAATATGAACTGTGTGTAATGAAAATTATTTTCTTTTTAATTATAATTCATTACAATAATAATAAGGATTGATTACAACAATTAATACATTAATTGATTACAACAATTAATATTATAAGAAAACAGCTTTGAAAGCACAACACAGAAATCATTTTAATTTTAATTATAATACTTAAAATTGATTCCGAAAAGGGCCTTAAAAAGCAATTTACTTTCACCACACATGTATATAGTAAGTAGGTACGTCGAATGGACCTTTTCGATTTAACAGCTATCTCTTTCTATCGCTGCAAATAGTAAGAAAATGGCGCGAACAACTGCCAGGTGGGCTGTCAAACGAAACGTCAAAAATATTGCAGTCATTAAAATACATGTATTTTGAGTGGAAATTTGCATCGTTAGACATTTTAACTTCAATAAAAGCTTTTGTCACTTATTTCGATAAGATTTTTTAAAGTTATCTGAGATATTCTCACATTTTACGACTAAATTTTTTAGAAACATCAAATTCACCCATTCCATCATCTCCAACGATATAGAACGTTGATGTTTTAAAAATAAATAAATGTTGATAATAAACAAAACAATTAAACAGCATCCTAGCAACGCCAAAGCTTAAGCATTATTGTAATCAAAATTGTTATAAATGAAAACTTATTTCACCACATATTCTATTGAGACAAAATCTCGTATGCACCACGAGCGTTACCAGGCGTCACCTCACAGGCACTCATTGCTGGCGTGGAGAATGCACCACAGGGGTCACTTTTGTGCTATTTAAAATTGGAAATATTTGGCGTCGGTCGGGATCGAACCCGGTTCTCCAGATTCGTGAGCTGATACTCAGGCACGCGGCCACGAGACCCCATTTATTTATTTATTATTGTACACTGGCTTGCAAAAAAATCGCGTACACCTTAAAAATCAAGTAACCGAGTTTTTATTATTTTTTAGCTATGTATATAATGTAAAAACTGACAATGCTGTCACTGTCATCACTGGTTGATCTATTGTGGAGCAAGTTCTGCATTGTGTTTAATTTACCTAATACTAAATTATAACTATATTCCAAAAAAATGAACGAACAACCAAGTATGTATTTGAATTTCTCTTAATTTTGACATCTTAATTGACTTTAGTGACATTGACAAGTTAAAATTCAAGATCGACTCAATACAGCAAAAAATAGGCGTACGCATACAAAACAAACAAGCATGAGCATAAGTAATGCATAAATTCAAATTTTATATTTACAAGTGAAGTCATTGAAACTGACTGTAAAAATAATAATTTTTTAATCTGCATATATCGTTAAATTACTAGGTATATCGTTGAAATATTTATATGCAATATATTTTGTAATATATCGATATATTTTATTTATCGATATATCGTTGCCATTCCTACTTAGCTGTCAAATATCAAAATAAATTAAATTTCAAATGTTTATTGAATTTCCAGTGTTACCAACCTTAGTATTTTAATTTTTCCTAATAGATATTTAAAGTGATTGATTCGCAAGTTTAATATTTAAATATTTGATATTATTACCATGTCTTTTTACCTCTCGCTAAGAGAGGTATTCTATTCATGCTAAAAATCGCATATCCAGATTTTAATGAATAAGCACGTTTTAAGGTCCCTAGAATCCGATTATAACATTTTTACATCTAGCAATAATGGGAAGAGTCCAGTCAGTTTTGGTAACAATTGGACAACCGGAAGTAGTAGTTACAAGAAAAAAATCATCTAAATATTATTTATCGAAAATTTATGTAAATACTTATATTAAAGAACGTTAAATTCTTTATTCGAAAAATATAAATTCATTATTATATCTTCTATAGATTTAGAGATAAAGAAATGCATATAAAATAATTTGATGTAAAAATTCTTAGATCAAACTACTTCAAGGCAAGAAATTCAAATGTTTGTAATTCACACATAAATGTCACTGTCAAAAATATTTGTATGCCACTGTCAAAAATATTTGTACATCATTATGAAGATTATGAAAATAAATAAAAAGTCAACAACGCAAAAGAATATACGTAAAAAAGAATATAAAAGGAATTTGCGAAAAAAATGACGAATATAAGAAAAAGAAAAGGAAAGTAGAAAAAAAATTCAGGATATTGAATATAAAGAAAATGTATGTATTGTACATAATTTATTTTAAAATATCCCATAGATTTTGCAAATATATGTGAGAATTATTTTGTAGTGAGACATGAATATATGTATTTGTATTTAAAAATATTTTTCGTTTTATGCGTACAACCAGGTAAAATATCTGGCGAGAGGTTATGTGTTGGCCACATCAGATTTTTTCATCTGGCAAGTAACGAAAAACTCGCATATAACAATATTTTCCAGTTAATAGTTACAGCGGGTGTGGAATTGGAATTAAAATGATTATGATATCAGTTTTTTGTCATTGTAGTATGTTGTTTTCCCGTTTGTTTACTTTTTTATCGGAAAATTGGATGGCATTCTCTAAAATCAATGCCCAGAGCAACGGCCTCGTTTACTGATGAAATATTACGCTTGGCACAATCAGAAACTCACATGAGATAAGAATATATTCATACCTGTAATTATTATCCCATTGTTGTTAGTAATCCATGTTATGATTAAGCCATTAGTTAATTTATCACATATTCAACACGTGTTATTAAATTTATATTTGAAGAGTTGTGTGTATGTATTTCAGTATGTTGCAACGTCCTGCTGTAATTATTTTCTAGAATAATTTTTAGAAATGATATTATGTATAAATTGTCTGTATCTCAATAAAATTTAGTTATTTACTTCATATGATTTACTACGGCTCTAAAAAATTCTAAGCAAACTAAAACAAAAAAATTATATATTATTCAGTACTTTATTTTATTACTATGTATGTAGTAATATTTACAATGAAATTTTTTTGTTGTTTGTATTCCAAAATAAAATAATTTTAATGTAATAAAATTTGAAAATAAAATTATGTAATGCCATTATGCATGTTCTCAAAGAATATAAAGAAAATGTACCTATATATTGTACATAATATATGTGAGAATTATTTTGTAGTGAGACATGAATACGAGTATATGTATTTGTATTTAAAAATATTTTTTGTTTTATGCATACAACCAGGTAAAATATCTGGCGAGAGGTTATGTGCTTGCCACATCAGATTTTTTTTATTTGTATAATTTAACTTTCATTTTATTGAAACTTCCTTTAGTTTCTTTTGTGTAATAAAGTAATATAAACTACTTAAAGGATATTTAAATTTAGAATGAATCCTAGATATTATCCTAATCTTTAGAGAGCATAATAATAATAAACCCGGTCTGTGACTACTGTAGGGTTAACTAATTTTAACAATTTTTGCAAAGACTATTAAATTTTCTACAGATTTGCATTAATACTTTTTGTATATATTTTATGGATAAATTTATAAAATTATCTATAATTTAAATCCCGGGGCCTACGCTTTACACAAACAAAACTCCTTAGTTGCGCAGTTATTCAAATGTATGTAACTGATGGATAAATGTCTCTGTCAAAGAACTAATCATTTCAAATTAATAATAATAACGTTGTAAAAAGAAAAAAGTAAATAGAACAATAGGAAAGAAAATTAATACAGCATATGTAAGTATGTAGGTATGTATTTAGCTTTACAAAAATTAACGATTCGCAAAAAAGTTCAAGCTAATTCTCATTTTTGGATTAGTGAATTCTATTTTATCCCGATATTTAAAATTTAATATTCATTTTATTATCAAAAAAGGTAGTTGCTTGGATTGGACTAAATTTTAAACAAAACTGCCAAAATTAGAGTTAAATTCGCTAATCCAAAAATAAGGATTAGCTTAATCTTTTTTGTCCCTCGGGCGGTACATGGCGGGAGGTTTTGTGTTGGCCACACCAGATTTTTTTAAAATATTCCATACTTTAATCCCGCACTGTATGTACGAGTATAATAATATATACAAAATCTTGGATTATATAATAATAAACACTGGCATAAGTGTAATAAACGTTTATTCGAACTTCGTTTCAGATAGAGGTTTTCGGTCCTCTTCAAGAACGCACTTCTATAGGCGTAACATTTTCTTCTTCTGTTTCAAAAATTGACCTCTAAACTTGGCGCCCGCGCAAATTTGATTTAAATTATACTTGTAGAATCAACAAGTGTAAATAATTAGAGTTAAAAAGAAAGAAGAAAGTATTAGTAAAGTATTTACCGCTAATTTAAAATTGCAGATTGAGTATAAGAATTTATTGTAGTAAAATGTATATACTGGACAGAAATAACAATGATTTCATGTAAACTAACTTAGTATTACCTTGATACCTGGTTATTATGTGTTAATTTTGATTATGTAAATAATGGAATATTTTTGTTTCAATTTTTTTCTTAAAATCACGAACAGGAGTTGTGATATATGATGTTCCACAATTAACGTATTACTGACGTCAATTTAAAACTGCAGACATATACATAAAATTTATTTTTTTAAAAATAATACAAGACAGGCAACATAGATAAAAAACTGTTATATGTTTAGATGGCCAATGCTTACAATAAAGATTTGATACCTTTATTTTATACCGTCTCCATTCTAGTATTGCAATATTCCATTATCCATTTTCGATCTACCAATGAGCCTGTTTCACATTTTTCAAAAAGTATTTTAAAAGAAAGTTTGTGCAATATTTTTCTTATTAATAATTATTTTTTAATAATTTGTTGTTATTTTTGTAAATAATTAAATAAAATGATTGGCTCCAAACATATTCAAGAAAACAACCCGCCCTTCGGTTGTCGTAAAAGCACATACATTACGTCATTCACAGCCAATAGAAAAACAGTTTTTTTCATCACCTTTGTTCATTTTTGTTATTTAGATAAAGAAACGTAGGCCATAGTTTGTCACATGTTAATAACAAACTTCTAATTTGACATTTGACGCTGACATTTTCCATTATAAATGAGTAACAAAGTAATAATGGTTAATAGACTCCACTCAAGTAAGTCGGACAGTTTACCGAAAGTCGATAAGTGGATGGTGGCTAAATTTATATAAGAAAACGAATGTTTGTTCCAACCACAACTTTCTTTTCTTCGCATCTTTTGGCATATTTATAATTCAATAGTATGTTTGCTCCTAGCAGCATTTTTGCAAGAAGGCACAATACGATACTGTAAATTACTCATTTTATTTTGAATTTTTTATTATCTAACACGAAATTTGACACTTGTTTAACAACTTTGACAATATATTTATCATAACACTTGTAACAAAACACAAAGAATTAACACTTTAAAGGGACCAATTAGAGCCAATAAAGATGTATGTGCTGTTCGTCACATTCTGTTTCAGATCATGAAAAACGCTGTAAGGTTATGTTGCTCATATCTAAAAGTTTTTCGCTATTTTCTTCTAAAATATGGTTATTTTTTTTTCTTTTCTCTAAAATATTAAAGAAAAAATCTGATGTGGCCAGCACATTACCTTCCGTCAGTTCCATATTTTTTGTACAAATTCCATACAGAAAGTTTCTTGCACAAAATTCCATATTTCAAGTACATTACCTTCTGTCAGTTCTTTGTATTTTGTACCAACCAGAAAGTTTCATTCTATATTTCCAGTAAAATTATAACACAAACACGTGAATTGCACTTGACACTGACATCTGCCAATCAGTATTTTCTTAATATAGTAGCGGTTTCCATGGTTATAGTATAGCTAGGTGTTTTATGAAATTTAATTACTTTATAATTTTTAACTCTATATCCACTGAATATGAAGTATAAAATGTAATAAAATCGTATAGAGAATAAAATATTCTTTAATATTTATAATAACATTAAATACGGAAAAATAATATTTAACAATGTTTTTTCAAGAAAAACTGTTAAAATCTTAAAATGAGGGTATTTTCGGTTGACCAATTATAATCATCTCTTCACATGGATGTAAAGAAAAGGAATACGAAAGAATTATAATTTTTTTAATAGTAGTATTTGAGGTATCAGATCCGAAAAATTCGTCACACACACACACACACACACACACACACACACACACACACACACACACACACACACATACATACATACATAAAGTCCGTTTCCACGACTTGATCCCTACGTCATCAATAGTAAACATATGATTCAAATCGCCAGGGGAGGGTGGGAATTGATGACGTCATATTGTTACCATGGTTTTATTATAGGAATTTAATTTTCTAATTTGATATAAGGTGGAGTATCAAGGACTTTGGCATGTTTGACATTTTCAATATTTTATTTTCAATAATTTGATACATATTTCGCAATTGAATAACTATGATGTAATGTCAATACTGGTAAAAACTGACAGTATGACCTATATTGTGTCAATTTCGTTATTCATCAAAATTCGAAGTGCAAATTGTTATTTAGAAATAATAAACCAATTGAATAAATATGATATAAGTATAATGGATGAAATATACCTCTTTTTATTGTTCAAAAGCAATATGTTGCAATACTTGTCGGAAATCTTAGAAACACCGTCTTTGCAATAGCAAAATGCACAATAATTCCAAGAATTAAAAAAAATACCAACACACAACGAAGCACAAATTATTATCGACGCCATGAATGACAGATGACATGAATATTCAAATAATTCAAATATTTGAAAATGGCACTCGTTACCGCGGTTACAATACAGTTTCTATGTCATTTTTTCTTGTTGGTTAGACGGAGATAGCGTATACCCCTCTGAAAACCCGACGATAATGAGATAGCAAATAAAAGTCCCATATATGCCATGTGTGTACGATAAAGATGCTAGATAAAAGTTTTGTAATTCTTGCATCAGAAATTGATGACGAGGGGATCAACTGCGAGATATAGAGCGTAAACTATTATTCACGAAAGATGACTATTCAAGGTCATTTGTGAGCCGTTTGATATAATATTACTTGCAAACTTCATTGCATTTTGTATGCATAAGCGTACAACCTGAAATATTTATGAACACATTTTAACTGAAAAAATAAGAGTATGTTATTTAAAAATTATGTTTCGTTCTAAATAATGGCTTTCTGAAAGATTTATGTTCTTCACTTATGTTTTTGCAAAATTCAAAAACGAAGTATTAACTATAAACCAAGTAGTAATAATTTGATTTAAACGGCAACGCCACTGGGTAAATATTAACAAAGAGGGCATTGTAGTAGATAATTAGGTATCTGTAATTCTACGACATACGTCCTTATTATTTATGTGTTAGAAAGTAATGCCACTATTTACGTATATCTGTCCCACCACATAAATTAAATAGACATAGGTCAAATAATATTTCTCTTTCTAATACAAAATGTTGCCAAGGTACTGCTGTAAAGTGATGTGTATTCTTTCTTCCAACAAATGACCTTGAATAGTCATCTTTCGTGAATAATAGTATACATACATACATACAGACATCATCGTAAAAATAGTAAAATCGTATTCCAAAGACTCTAAAAACTCATCACCGAATTTTTTGACCAAAGACAATACCTTCCTTATATACCTAAAGGTGACGGAAGGTAAAATAAGTAAAAAAAAAGTCCCAAAAGCTTTGTAAGTACATAGGTTGATAAATAGTTACCATATTTTAATATTTCATCTTGTCACGCATTTTCCTATTTTGTCGTGTGAATACAATTTTAATTAATGTGGAATTATTTGTCGTATAACTAGAACTAGCACGTAATGAAGTGCATTTATACAGGAGTATTTCATGATTTGAATCATGCGGAATAATAATTGGTGTGTATGTTTATTAATTTTACCATTTCGCGTGCATGCAACATTTTGAAGCGTTTAATATTTTATTATTACATGAAACACGTGTGCATTAATTGCCGAAGCCTCTGTTGTTTAGTTTGCTCTTGCGTCATTTTAGATACGTACGTAAACACAAACATGACTAAAGTGCAAACAAAACCACTTACATGAAATTACATTCTGTTTCTGTGCTCTTACACCTTCAAGGGACGATGCTTGATGCTAATCTTTACAACACATAAATTCTACTCTTAACTAATGACATTTTATGTGACTAATACTATTAAAACAGATAATAAACAACCATTTTTATTTTGTCAAACCATTCTGCAATCTTGCAATTCTAAAGGTTTTCATACGAGTATCTCTTATTTCTAAATTACTAAAATGCTATTGAACGAGAAACATTATAGTGTAACTTTAATGTTTTTCTTTGTATTAAATGTTTAAGTGTAGGATTCATTCAATTACTATACTAACTCGGAATTCTGAAGGACAAAGTTTGAAGTGACATATTTTGTTTTTATACAGAAGATATTATCGAAATTGAATAGTTTGTTTAATGTAATGATTGAAAAAGTGGGTCGAACCAAATGTTTTGTATATTATAGGTAAACTAGCAAGTATAGCTCACACTTTTCCTTAACCTATAATGGAGTTGTCTCAAAAGAAAAAAATCTGGTGTGGCCAACACAATACCTCCCGCCATTTACAGCCCGAGTCACAAAAAATATTAAGTTAATCCTTATTTTTGGATTTTACTATAATTTTGACAGTTTATTCCTTTAATATAGTCTAATCTAATCCAAGTAACTATTTTTTTTAAACCCCTCAACAGGATTAAATCCCAATTACAGAGTGAGTTCACATTCACACACATCCATGCCTTAGTAGGATTCGAACCCAGAGCCCCGAGGGCACTCACGACATGAGTCGTTGCTCTAACCATTGAGCCACCAGAGCTATAATAAAATAACGATTAAATTTTAAATACCGGGATAGAATAGAATTCACTAATCCAAAAATGAGGATTAGCATAAACAATTTGTGAATTTTTATTAATCTAAATACATACCTACATATTTACTTATGCTGGGAAACTGTATTGAATTCATTTTCTATTGTTCTATTTCCTTTATTCTTTTTAAAACATTACTAATATTATTTTGAAATGATTAGTTCTTTGATAATGACATTTATCTGTTAGTTACATACATTTGAATAACTGCGTTTTGTTTGTTTAAAGAGTAGAGTCTGGGATTTAAATTATAGATAATTTTATAAATTTATCCATAAAGTATATAGAAAAATTATTAAGGCAAATCTATAGAAAATTTAACAATCTTTAATTTTTATAAAAAACATTAATCTCGAAAAAATAACATTTAAAGGTATTTTTAGAAGAAAAACTATTTTGAGATTCTAGTAAAGTGCCATTTCCGATTTTCACCAAAATCTAATGGGCTCTTTCCATTAAAGGAAAAGTTCGAAATACAAAGTTTCAAAATTTTCTGAATGATAGTATTTGAGTTAGAATACATACGCACACATACACACATAAACACATGCACACATGCAGACATAAACACATACACACATACACACAGACATAATCGTGAAAATTTTAAAATTGGATTCTAGGGACCTTAAAACGTGGTCATTTACCAAAATTTCGATATGCGATTTTTAGCACGATCCCTATACCTCCCTTACTAAGGGTAGCGAGAGGTAAAAATGATAAACAAAAGCAATATTCTGAGAGCATAACAATCCTCGAATATTTCTTAACTTTATATATTTCAAGTTTCAATTGTTTATTTCTTATAGAAACACCTCAAATGACTTTTAAGAAATGTCATTTTTCCAAATTTAGTTTCGAACAAGACAAGCAGCATTTGTGAGATTTTGTTTACATGAACTTATTCACTTGTTTTCAAGTTTTTTTTTTATTATAATGCAACTTACAATTCTCTTGCAGACCTGAGAATTTATCAAATTTTATCTGTAACTTAAGATTAATGGGTCGATTCTATTCACTTCTGTAAGTCTTACAGATCTGTAAATTTGTAAAAACCTGACAAAAACGCATCTATTTTTGTTGATTAATATAAAATTGTGCATAAGAGTGGTAGTTTTCGTTGCGATTTTGTTCAATATATACAAATTTATAGATCTGTAAGATTTACAGATGTCAACAGAATCGACCCATAAGTCTACTTACAACCAGTTAATAAGTAAAATTACCAATACTGGCAATACTTAAAATGCTAGGCTAACCCACTACAGTTCCTAGTAGATTTCAAACTGTTTAATACACCAACATTCTGTTACCAGCTATTGAAGCTATCATCGTTTCCCTATCCATATTATTAATCACAGTAAAATATAATTAGAAATTCGGCCTTGAAAAATGTGTTACAGCTTGTTACAACAGTGTAGTATTTCCGATAATTGTTTGTAAAGACAGTGACGCAAATTTTGGTTGTTGACTGTACAAAATTAGAAAATGATCTTCCAAATTTAGCTTTCCTGTAGAAAATCAACATAAAGTTCTTCGCGTTAGCTAACTGTGTCACTTGTAACACTTAGCGCGTAAAATCGCAAATATTACCTCCTTGCTGCCTTCACTCTGTTTAATTACCACCCGCGCGGAGAAGTTATTGGCAAGAGGGAAGATTATGAATCGACTAATTTTAATTCAAAGTCGAAAGCGTTTCTTGTAAATTCTCATCAGCAAAAAATATTGTCTGGGTAATGCAAATTCATGTAAACTTATGTTTACATTATCATTTAAATTTATGATTATCGCGACATGTTATAGATCGAGCAGATGATTGTCTCTGATTTATGACATTTGTCAAATGACAAACAATTGTGTTTCCTGTTTTCTCTATTTTTCAACGATGAACATCTTTTCAAATGGGGGTCCTTTACAATTTTCATGAAATTTCATTCAAATAGAAAGCTATATGTAGTTCTAAAAAGCATTTTTTATTGTTATTCGTTAAGCCGTAATATTTTTTGAATAGGTAAAATAATTAACACTTGGTTAAATTTCACAAACTAGGATTTGTTATCTTTACCGCAATCAAAATAAATATTTCAAACGATTCAACTTCGTAGGAACAATTAATAGAGATATTAAAAAGAAATTCAGAGACACCAATCTTAAGCCGGCCTATTACAATAATAAGTAAGCTGATGAACAAACAAATTTATACAAATAATGTTCTAAACAAATCAGATATACAGCCTGTCTCTCAACTCGCCCCCCAGAGCGAATGAGAAAACACGAGACTGAATTCGGATGTGTAATTTCGAAGAAAAAAAATCTAGCTTAAAAGATATTCGAGAAAAGACGTCTTAAAATTGACCAATCAGAGACCTACACCTTTAACGTGTGTTTGCCGTAATTTTACGTTACTAGGGTTTTATACAAATCAAATCTTCTTTAAAATGTGTGGGCGACTGTAGTTTTCGAAAAATGTCAGTGTCAAATTAAATTTGACAAGGTGAATAAAAAAGGCAAATTCTTACCATGTATTCAGCCGCTGATTACTTATTCATATTTTCGTTTAACACATTTTACACAGCTGCTACAACACTTTGCACTGTACGATATAAATGATGATCTCGGATGACACCTTCGCTAACCTAAATTTGTTGACAGTGAAAAGTCAACTCTAACGTGTCAAAATTACAGTAAGTCAAACAAATTTTGTAAGTCACTAGTAGTATTTTTAAAACCTTGTAACTCACTAGTAGTATTTTTAAAACCTAGCAACCAGTTTTATTTTGTAATAATATCATTACACTTCAAGATATCCTTCCGGGGTTGGTGGATTAAAAAGTGTTGTAACTCCGTTATGCAAGCCGCCGCAAATTATTTTCTTCTATTGTTGGCAACCTATTGTCGTCGGCAAGTGTAAGTTTCGTCTGGGGCGCGAGTTGTGAGACACTTTGTATATGAAATCCAATGTGACCAATATGAATATAAATATATTGGTCAAACGGGTAGAAGTTTCCTCATTAGATTTAATGAACATATGATATCTTGGAAAAATAAAAAATCAAATTCTAATCCAGCCACACATCTTATTGAAAGTAATATCATGATTGTACAATTAAAAACTTGAAAATTTTACACTAAAGGTACATTCACAAATGAAAATTAGGTTTAGATTTAAGGTTTATACTTAGATTTAAAGACTTTGGCCGCATAGCATGTAATGACTCCATTCACACTTCAGAATTTAGTGTCTCTAAATCCAATCATAAAGGTAAACATTGCAAGGTCCAAACTTTAGGTTTATGATTTAGTTTGACGTCACAAACTTCACCAATGAGAACGAGTCTAAAATGATATAGAAATATACCACCATCATTCGGCTTTTTTAAAACAAATGCAAGAAGAACATGGATACTGTCAAAACGTAATTGCTGAAATATAACGAATGACAGTTTCACGGCGCAAGGGTATCTGTTAAGTACTGCCCTACCGATATTTTAATCTTGTTTTTGAAGCATTTAAAGTGCATTCACAAATGAAAATTAGGTTTAGATTAATGGTTTATACTTTAGATAAACATTGCAAGGTCCAAACTTTAGGTTTATGATTTAGTTTGACGTCACAAACTTCACCAATGAGAACGAGTCTAAAATGATATAGAAATATACCACCATCATTCGGCTTTTTTAAAACAAATGCAAGAAGAACATGGATACTGTCAAAACGTAATTGCTGAAATATAACGAATGACAGTTTCACGGCGCAAGGGTATCTGTTAAGTACTGCCCTACCGATATTTTAATCTTGTTTTTGAAGCATTTAAAGTGCATTCACAAATGAAAATTAGGTTTAGATTAATGGTTTATACTTTAGATAAACATTGCAAGGTCCAAACTTTAGGTTTATGATTTAGTTTGACGTCACAAACTTCACCAATGAGAACGAGTCTAAAATGATATAGAAATATACCACCATCATTCGGCTTTTTTAAAACAAATGCAAGAAGAACATGGATACTGTCAAAACGTAATTGCTGAAATATAACGAATGACAGTTTCACGGCGCAAGGGTATCTGTTAAGTACTGCCCTACCGATATTTTAATCTTGTTTTTGAAGCATTTAAAGTGCATTCACAAATGAAAATTAGGTTTAGATTAATGGTTTATACTTTAGATAAACATTGCAAGGTCCAAACTTTAGGTTTATGATTTAGTTTGACGTCACAAACTTCACCAATGAGAACGAGTCTAAAATGATATAGAAATATACCACCATCATTCGGCTTTTTTAAAACAAATGCAAGAAGAACATGGATACTGTCAAAACGTAATTGCTGAAATATAACGAATGACAGTTTCACGGCGCAAGGGTATCTGTTAAGTACTGCCCTACCGATATTTTAATCTTGTTTTTGAAGCATTTAAAGTGCATTCACAAATGAAAATTAGGTTTAGATTAATGGTTTATACTTTAGATAAACATTGCAAGGTCCAAACTTTAGGTTTATGATTTAGTTTGACGTCACAAACTTCACCAATGAGAACGAGTCTAAAATGATATAGAAATATACCACCATCATTCGGCTTTTTTAAAACAAATGCAAGAAGAACATGGATACTGTCAAAACGTAATTGCTGAAATATAACGAATGACAGTTTCACGGCGCAAGGGTATCTGTTAAGTACTGCCCTACCGATATTTTAATCTTGTTTTTGAAGCATTTAAAGTGCATTCACAAATGAAAATTAGGTTTAGATTAATGGTTTATACTTTAGATAAACATTGCAAGGTCCAAACTTTAGGTTTATGATTTAGTTTGACGTCACAAACTTCACCAATGAGAACGAGTCTAAAATGATATAGAAATATACCACCATCATTCGGCTTTTTTAAAACAAATGCAAGAAGAACATGGATACTGTCAAAACGTAATTGCTGAAATATAACGAATGACAGTTTCACGGCGCAAGGGTATCTGTTAAGTACTGCCCTACCGATATTTTAATCTTGTTTTTGAAGCATTTAAAGTGCATTCACAAATGAAAATTAGGTTTAGATTAATGGTTTATACTTTAGATAAACATTGCAAGGTCCAAACTTTAGGTTTATGATTTAGTTTGACGTCACAAACTTCACCAATGAGAACGAGTCTAAAATGATATAGAAATATACCACCATCATTCGGCTTTTTTAAAACAAATGCAAGAAGAACATGGATACTGTCAAAACGTAATTGCTGAAATATAACGAATGACAGTTTCACGGCGCAAGGGTATCTGTTAAGTACTGCCCTACCGATATTTTAATCTTGTTTTTGAAGCATTTAAAGTGCATTCACAAATGAAAATTAGGTTTAGATTAATGGTTTATACTTTAGATAAACATTGCAAGGTCCAAACTTTAGGTTTATGATTTAGTTTGACGTCACAAACTTCACCAATGAGAACGAGTCTAAAATGATATAGAAATATACCACCATCATTCGGCTTTTTTAAAACAAATGCAAGAAGAACATGGATACTGTCAAAACGTAATTGCTGAAATATAACGAATGACAGTTTCACGGCGCAAGGGTATCTGTTAAGTACTGCCCTACCGATATTTTAATCTTGTTTTTGAAGCATTTAAAGTGCATTCACAAATGAAAATTAGGTTTAGATTAATGGTTTATACTTTAGATAAACATTGCAAGGTCCAAACTTTAGGTTTATGATTTAGTTTGACGTCACAAACTTCACCAATGAGAACGAGTCTAAAATGATATAGAAATATACCACCATCATTCGGCTTTTTTAAAACAAATGCAAGAAGAACATGGATACTGTCAAAACGTAATTGCTGAAATATAACGAATGACAGTTTCACGGCGCAAGGGTATCTGTTAAGTACTGCCCTACCGATATTTTAATCTTGTTTTTGAAGCATTTAAAGTGCATTCACAAATGAAAATTAGGTTTAGATTAATGGTTTATACTTTAGATAAACATTGCAAGGTCCAAACTTTAGGTTTATGATTTAGTTTGACGTCACAAACTTCACCAATGAGAACGAGTCTAAAATGATATAGAAATATACCACCATCATTCGGCTTTTTTAAAACAAATGCAAGAAGAACATGGATACTGTCAAAACGTAATTGCTGAAATATAACGAATGACAGTTTCACGGCGCAAGGGTATCTGTTAAGTACTGCCCTACCGATATTTTAATCTTGTTTTTGAAGCATTTAAAGTGCATTCACAAATGAAAATTAGGTTTAGATTAATGGTTTATACTTTAGATAAACATTGCAAGGTCCAAACTTTAGGTTTATGATTTAGTTTGACGTCACAAACTTCACCAATGAGAACGAGTCTAAAATGATATAGAAATATACCACCATCATTCGGCTTTTTTAAAACAAATGCAAGAAGAACATGGATACTGTCAAAACGTAATTGCTGAAATATAACGAATGACAGTTTCACGGCGCAAGGGTATCTGTTAAGTACTGCCCTACCGATATTTTAATCTTGTTTTTGAAGCATTTAAAGTGCATTCACAAATGAAAATTAGGTTTAGATTAATGGTTTATACTTTAGATAAACATTGCAAGGTCCAAACTTTAGGTTTATGATTTAGTTTGACGTCACAAACTTCACCAATGAGAACGAGTCTAAAATGATATAGAAATATACCACCATCATTCGGCTTTTTTAAAACAAATGCAAGAAGAACATGGATACTGTCAAAACGTAATTGCTGAAATATAACGAATGACAGTTTCACGGCGCAAGGGTATCTGTTAAGTACTGCCCTACCGATATTTTAATCTTGTTTTTGAAGCATTTAAAGTGCATTCACAAATGAAAATTAGGTTTAGATTAATGGTTTATACTTTAGATAAACATTGCAAGGTCCAAACTTTAGGTTTATGATTTAGTTTGACGTCACAAACTTCACCAATGAGAACGAGTCTAAAATGATATAGAAATATACCACCATCATTCGGCTTTTTTAAAACAAATGCAAGAAGAACATGGATACTGTCAAAACGTAATTGCTGAAATATAACGAATGACAGTTTCACGGCGCAAGGGTATCTGTTAAGTACTGCCCTACCGATATTTTAATCTTGTTTTTGAAGCATTTAAAGTGCATTCACAAATGAAAATTAGGTTTAGATTAATGGTTTATACTTTAGATAAACATTGCAAGGTCCAAACTTTAGGTTTATGATTTAGTTTGACGTCACAAACTTCACCAATGAGAACGAGTCTAAAATGATATAGAAATATACCACCATCATTCGGCTTTTTTAAAACAAATGCAAGAAGAACATGGATACTGTCAAAACGTAATTGCTGAAATATAACGAATGACAGTTTCACGGCGCAAGGGTATCTGTTAAGTACTGCCCTACCGATATTTTAATCTTGTTTTTGAAGCATTTAAAGTGCATTCACAAATGAAAATTAGGTTTAGATTAATGGTTTATACTTTAGATAAACATTGCAAGGTCCAAACTTTAGGTTTATGATTTAGTTTGACGTCACAAACTTCACCAATGAGAACGAGTCTAAAATGATATAGAAATATACCACCATCATTCGGCTTTTTTAAAACAAATGCAAGAAGAACATGGATACTGTCAAAACGTAATTGCTGAAATATAACGAATGACAGTTTCACGGCGCAAGGGTATCTGTTAAGTACTGCCCTACCGATATTTTAATCTTGTTTTTGAAGCATTTAAAGTGCATTCACAAATGAAAATTAGGTTTAGATTAATGGTTTATACTTTAGATAAACATTGCAAGGTCCAAACTTTAGGTTTATGATTTAGTTTGACGTCACAAACTTCACCAATGAGAACGAGTCTAAAATGATATAGAAATATACCACCATCATTCGGCTTTTTTAAAACAAATGCAAGAAGAACATGGATACTGTCAAAACGTAATTGCTGAAATATAACGAATGACAGTTTCACGGCGCAAGGGTATCTGTTAAGTACTGCCCTACCGATATTTTAATCTTGTTTTTGAAGCATTTAAAGTGCATTCACAAATGAAAATTAGGTTTAGATTAATGGTTTATACTTTAGATAAACATTGCAAGGTCCAAACTTTAGGTTTATGATTTAGTTTGACGTCACAAACTTCACCAATGAGAACGAGTCTAAAATGATATAGAAATATACCACCATCATTCGGCTTTTTTAAAACAAATGCAAGAAGAACATGGATACTGTCAAAACGTAATTGCTGAAATATAACGAATGACAGTTTCACGGCGCAAGGGTATCTGTTAAGTACTGCCCTACCGATATTTTAATCTTGTTTTTGAAGCATTTAAAGTGCATTCACAAATGAAAATTAGGTTTAGATTAATGGTTTATACTTTAGATAAACATTGCAAGGTCCAAACTTTAGGTTTATGATTTAGTTTGACGTCACAAACTTCACCAATGAGAACGAGTCTAAAATGATATAGAAATATACCACCATCATTCGGCTTTTTTAAAACAAATGCAAGAAGAACATGGATACTGTCAAAACGTAATTGCTGAAATATAACGAATGACAGTTTCACGGCGCAAGGGTATCTGTTAAGTACTGCCCTACCGATATTTTAATCTTGTTTTTGAAGCATTTAAAGTGCATTCACAAATGAAAATTAGGTTTAGATTAATGGTTTATACTTTAGATAAACATTGCAAGGTCCAAACTTTAGGTTTATGATTTAGTTTGACGTCACAAACTTCACCAATGAGAACGAGTCTAAAATGATATAGAAATATACCACCATCATTCGGCTTTTTTAAAACAAATGCAAGAAGAACATGGATACTGTCAAAACGTAATTGCTGAAATATAACGAATGACAGTTTCACGGCGCAAGGGTATCTGTTAAGTACTGCCCTACCGATATTTTAATCTTGTTTTTGAAGCATTTAAAGTGCATTCACAAATGAAAATTAGGTTTAGATTAATGGTTTATACTTTAGATAAACATTGCAAGGTCCAAACTTTAGGTTTATGATTTAGTTTGACGTCACAAACTTCACCAATGAGAACGAGTCTAAAATGATATAGAAATATACCACCATCATTCGGCTTTTTTAAAACAAATGCAAGAAGAACATGGATACTGTCAAAACGTAATTGCTGAAATATAACGAATGACAGTTTCACGGCGCAAGGGTATCTGTTAAGTACTGCCCTACCGATATTTTAATCTTGTTTTTGAAGCATTTAAAGTGCATTCACAAATGAAAATTAGGTTTAGATTAATGGTTTATACTTTAGATAAACATTGCAAGGTCCAAACTTTAGGTTTATGATTTAGTTTGACGTCACAAACTTCACCAATGAGAACGAGTCTAAAATGATATAGAAATATACCACCATCATTCGGCTTTTTTAAAACAAATGCAAGAAGAACATGGATACTGTCAAAACGTAATTGCTGAAATATAACGAATGACAGTTTCACGGCGCAAGGGTATCTGTTAAGTACTGCCCTACCGATATTTTAATCTTGTTTTTGAAGCATTTAAAGTGCATTCACAAATGAAAATTAGGTTTAGATTAATGGTTTATACTTTAGATAAACATTGCAAGGTCCAAACTTTAGGTTTATGATTTAGTTTGACGTCACAAACTTCACCAATGAGAACGAGTCTAAAATGATATAGAAATATACCACCATCATTCGGCTTTTTTAAAACAAATGCAAGAAGAACATGGATACTGTCAAAACGTAATTGCTGAAATATAACGAATGACAGTTTCACGGCGCAAGGGTATCTGTTAAGTACTGCCCTACCGATATTTTAATCTTGTTTTTGAAGCATTTAAAGTGCATTCACAAATGAAAATTAGGTTTAGATTAATGGTTTATACTTTAGATAAACATTGCAAGGTCCAAACTTTAGGTTTATGATTTAGTTTGACGTCACAAACTTCACCAATGAGAACGAGTCTAAAATGATATAGAAATATACCACCATCATTCGGCTTTTTTAAAACAAATGCAAGAAGAACATGGATACTGTCAAAACGTAATTGCTGAAATATAACGAATGACAGTTTCACGGCGCAAGGGTATCTGTTAAGTACTGCCCTACCGATATTTTAATCTTGTTTTTGAAGCATTTAAAGTGCATTCACAAATGAAAATTAGGTTTAGATTAATGGTTTATACTTTAGATAAACATTGCAAGGTCCAAACTTTAGGTTTATGATTTAGTTTGACGTCACAAACTTCACCAATGAGAACGAGTCTAAAATGATATAGAAATATACCACCATCATTCGGCTTTTTTAAAACAAATGCAAGAAGAACATGGATACTGTCAAAACGTAATTGCTGAAATATAACGAATGACAGTTTCACGGCGCAAGGGTATCTGTTAAGTACTGCCCTACCGATATTTTAATCTTGTTTTTGAAGCATTTAAAGTGCATTCACAAATGAAAATTAGGTTTAGATTAATGGTTTATACTTTAGATAAACATTGCAAGGTCCAAACTTTAGGTTTATGATTTAGTTTGACGTCACAAACTTCACCAATGAGAACGAGTCTAAAATGATATAGAAATATACCACCATCATTCGGCTTTTTTAAAACAAATGCAAGAAGAACATGGATACTGTCAAAACGTAATTGCTGAAATATAACGAATGACAGTTTCACGGCGCAAGGGTATCTGTTAAGTACTGCCCTACCGATATTTTAATCTTGTTTTTGAAGCATTTAAAGTGCATTCACAAATGAAAATTAGGTTTAGATTAATGGTTTATACTTTAGATAAACATTGCAAGGTCCAAACTTTAGGTTTATGATTTAGTTTGACGTCACAAACTTCACCAATGAGAACGAGTCTAAAATGATATAGAAATATACCACCATCATTCGGCTTTTTTAAAACAAATGCAAGAAGAACATGGATACTGTCAAAACGTAATTGCTGAAATATAACGAATGACAGTTTCACGGCGCAAGGGTATCTGTTAAGTACTGCCCTACCGATATTTTAATCTTGTTTTTGAAGCATTTAAAGTGCATTCACAAATGAAAATTAGGTTTAGATTAATGGTTTATACTTTAGATAAACATTGCAAGGTCCAAACTTTAGGTTTATGATTTAGTTTGACGTCACAAACTTCACCAATGAGAACGAGTCTAAAATGATATAGAAATATACCACCATCATTCGGCTTTTTTAAAACAAATGCAAGAAGAACATGGATACTGTCAAAACGTAATTGCTGAAATATAACGAATGACAGTTTCACGGCGCAAGGGTATCTGTTAAGTACTGCCCTACCGATATTTTAATCTTGTTTTTGAAGCATTTAAAGTGCATTCACAAATGAAAATTAGGTTTAGATTAATGGTTTATACTTTAGATAAACATTGCAAGGTCCAAACTTTAGGTTTATGATTTAGTTTGACGTCACAAACTTCACCAATGAGAACGAGTCTAAAATGATATAGAAATATACCACCATCATTCGGCTTTTTTAAAACAAATGCAAGAAGAACATGGATACTGTCAAAACGTAATTGCTGAAATATAACGAATGACAGTTTCACGGCGCAAGGGTATCTGTTAAGTACTGCCCTACCGATATTTTAATCTTGTTTTTGAAGCATTTAAAGTGCATTCACAAATGAAAATTAGGTTTAGATTAATGGTTTATACTTTAGATAAACATTGCAAGGTCCAAACTTTAGGTTTATGATTTAGTTTGACGTCACAAACTTCACCAATGAGAACGAGTCTAAAATGATATAGAAATATACCACCATCATTCGGCTTTTTTAAAACAAATGCAAGAAGAACATGGATACTGTCAAAACGTAATTGCTGAAATATAACGAATGACAGTTTCACGGCGCAAGGGTATCTGTTAAGTACTGCCCTACCGATATTTTAATCTTGTTTTTGAAGCATTTAAAGTGCATTCACAAATGAAAATTAGGTTTAGATTAATGGTTTATACTTTAGATAAACATTGCAAGGTCCAAACTTTAGGTTTATGATTTAGTTTGACGTCACAAACTTCACCAATGAGAACGAGTCTAAAATGATATAGAAATATACCACCATCATTCGGCTTTTTTAAAACAAATGCAAGAAGAACATGGATACTGTCAAAACGTAATTGCTGAAATATAACGAATGACAGTTTCACGGCGCAAGGGTATCTGTTAAGTACTGCCCTACCGATATTTTAATCTTGTTTTTGAAGCATTTAAAGTGCATTCACAAATGAAAATTAGGTTTAGATTAATGGTTTATACTTTAGATAAACATTGCAAGGTCCAAACTTTAGGTTTATGATTTAGTTTGACGTCACAAACTTCACCAATGAGAACGAGTCTAAAATGATATAGAAATATACCACCATCATTCGGCTTTTTTAAAACAAATGCAAGAAGAACATGGATACTGTCAAAACGTAATTGCTGAAATATAACGAATGACAGTTTCACGGCGCAAGGGTATCTGTTAAGTACTGCCCTACCGATATTTTAATCTTGTTTTTGAAGCATTTAAAGTGCATTCACAAATGAAAATTAGGTTTAGATTAATGGTTTATACTTTAGATAAACATTGCAAGGTCCAAACTTTAGGTTTATGATTTAGTTTGACGTCACAAACTTCACCAATGAGAACGAGTCTAAAATGATATAGAAATATACCACCATCATTCGGCTTTTTTAAAACAAATGCAAGAAGAACATGGATACTGTCAAAACGTAATTGCTGAAATATAACGAATGACAGTTTCACGGCGCAAGGGTATCTGTTAAGTACTGCCCTACCGATATTTTAATCTTGTTTTTGAAGCATTTAAAGTGCATTCACAAATGAAAATTAGGTTTAGATTAATGGTTTATACTTTAGATAAACATTGCAAGGTCCAAACTTTAGGTTTATGATTTAGTTTGACGTCACAAACTTCACCAATGAGAACGAGTCTAAAATGATATAGAAATATACCACCATCATTCGGCTTTTTTAAAACAAATGCAAGAAGAACATGGATACTGTCAAAACGTAATTGCTGAAATATAACGAATGACAGTTTCACGGCGCAAGGGTATCTGTTAAGTACTGCCCTACCGATATTTTAATCTTGTTTTTGAAGCATTTAAAGTGCATTCACAAATGAAAATTAGGTTTAGATTAATGGTTTATACTTTAGATAAACATTGCAAGGTCCAAACTTTAGGTTTATGATTTAGTTTGACGTCACAAACTTCACCAATGAGAACGAGTCTAAAACGATATAGGAATATACACCCACCATTATTTAGTATTCACTTGGTGGATTCGGCTATTTTAAAACAAATGCAAGAAGAACATGGAGACTGTCAAAATTGCTGAAATATAACGAATGACAGTTTAACGGCGCAAGGGTATCTGTTAAGTACTGCCCTACCGATATTTTAATCTTGTTTTTGAAGCATTTACTTAGATGTCTGTACAATCAAAACTAAATTATAGTTAATTTAAACTTCCAATTATGAATGACTTACTTAAACGTAAACATAAACCATAAACCAAGTTTCATTTGTGAATGCACCTTTAGGTTTAGATTTATGGTTTATACTTTAAATTTAAAGACTTTGGCCGCATATTATGTAATGACTCCATTCACACTTCAGAATTTATGGTCTCTAAATCCAAATCATAAAGCTAAACATTGCAAGGTCCAAACTTTAGGTTTATAATTTAGTTTGAGGTCACAAACTTCACCAATGAGAACGAGTCTGAAATGATGTAGATATATACACCCATCTTTATTTAGTATCTACTCGGTGGATTCGGCTTTTTAAACAAATGCGAGAACATGGAGACTGTTCAAAAAGTTTAAAAATATACGAATCATTCTTTTAAAAATAATCAATCCGGCGAAACCGGAAGTATGATTCAGGGCATGTTCATATCAAAAAGTGGCATTTAACTTCGCCCCAACTTGTAATATAAACTGTATAGGTATAAAATTATTAATAAAGAAAATTTGTCCCTATTTTGGCAATCACACCCCTATTATTAGAAAAGAGCGCAAATTAAGCATTTTTATTTTTTGTGTTATATAAAAAAATAACGATATACTTACGAACCATTTTTTAACGAAATCATTTAATCCTTATCAGAATAAATTATGTATTCAACCTAAATATCTAATATAAATAAAACATATCCTTTGCAGCATGTAATTTGCATTTTTAGATTAGGAGATATCATCGTTTTAATGAGATTAATAAAGCGGTAAATTCAAAATTGCTCCCGTGCGAATTTATTGTCTATAAAATATTTTTTAACTGTTTTGCTGAAAAATAATTGGAAGCCAATATTTGGACATTCCAAAATTAACATTGAAATCGCTAAGGTGCGTCTTCCGGTCCAATTTTAATCACAATTGCCTGTCTAGTAACCCTAATTCTGTTCACTTGTATAACTGTCATACCGTCATACATATATCAAAATTTTGAGAGAGTTGCCCTACTCAATCACTGATCAAAACGTAATGTTATATTTATTTTATTATTTTGTCTTTTGTGCTGACCAGCTATACGTTACGGAAAAAATCCAGCGTGAGATGAAATTCTGAGAATCTTCCCCATTATCTGCCTTTTAGAATTTCCATTTGTGACAGACCTTATGTCTGCAAGGGTCGATGTGATTGCGACGTTGCCAAGTCTGCGCTACGTTGGTTCGTTGACGTTTAAGCGAGACACGTAAGCGCATTTCCTATTTGATTACAGCCAATGATTACAAGAAAATGTACTGCACTATGCTGATAACTCAATTCTTGCTGTTTTTATTCAATACACTACAAAGAATATAAAGAAGGGGATTTTTTTCGTAACAGGATGTTTACAGTGGGTACGAATAATTGGCTTTTTGCAATACGAGCACTTTCAAAAAAGATTTAAAAGTATTAAATCCTTTAGGTAAGGAAGGTATTGTTTTTGGTCATATGTATTATTGGGAGTTTTTGATGAATAAGCACGTTTTAGAGTCCCTGGAATAATATTTTACTTTTTTACCTTCCGTCACCTTTAGGTAAGGAAGGTATTGTCTTTGGTCAAAAAATTCGATGATGAGTTTTTACTCAATAAGCACGTTTTAGAGTCCCTAGAATACGAATTTACTATTTTTACGATGATGTCTGTATGTGTGTGTGTGTGTGTGTGGATGTGTGTGTGTGTGGATGTGTGGATGTGTGTGTGTAACAAAATTTTCGTCTGCGATAACTCTAATACTACAGTTACAAAAATTATAATTTTTTCGTATACTTCTTCGTTACATCCATAGGAAGAGCTGATTAGATTTTGGTTACAATTGGTCAACCGGAAGTACCATCATTTGAAGATTTTAACAGTTTTTCTTGAAAAAACTATGTTAAATATAATTTTTTCACATTTGATGTTATTATAAATATTAAAGAATATTTTATTCTCTATACGATTTGACTGCATTTTATACTTAATATTAAATGGATATTGAGTTAAAAAATTATAAAGAAATTAAATTTCATAAAGTAGCCATACCTGTGGAAACAACTACTATATTAAGAAAATTCTGATTGAAAGATGTCAGTGTCAAGTGAAATTGACATAGTGTGTCTGTTTTATAATTTTACTGGAAATATAGGATCTTTTGCTTTCTCTGTGGAATTTGTATAAAATACATACAACTGCTTTAAGGTAATGTACAAGAAATAATAATAATAAATCTTTTTTTCTGCAGATACATTACACTGTATATAGAAAACGTCACAAAATAATAATTTTCTGTATGAAATTTGCATAAAATACATGCAACTGCCGGAAGCTAATGTACAAGAAATAGAATATTTAATTTAGCAAGGAACTTTCCGTATGAAATTTGTACAAAATATATAGAACTGACGGAAGGTAATGTGCTGGCCACATCAGATTTTTTACGATGATGTTTATACAGTGCCAGCACGAGACTTTTGAGCGCCCGAGGTGAAAATTGTAAATTGCGACCCTCATTTATTACAATTTTATTTATATTATATAGGTGCAAAAATTAGAAAAGAGGCGATTAGTGTTTATAACTCGCAATCACAGAATCTTAATCAGAATTAAATTATTTTGAAAATATTTTGGATATTTAAATACAAAGATTTTTTTCTTTTGGGTCCTACAGAGTCGCTTTATTCTTGTCTTTACCATATACAGGATTAATCATGGGAGAGTTACTTTCAAAGTCCGTTTGTGCGACCTAAAATACAATTTACAACAGCGTCTAGCTTCCTCTCTTAAAAAAATTGAATATTTAATTCACGATTGCTTTGCCTGTCTAGTGATGGTTCTGACATATAAAATTAAATATGGGCTGTTGTCAGTTGGTCAGTATTTTGGGTTGCAACCACGGACTTTCAATATAACTCTTCCGTGACTAACCCTGTATTCAAGGAAAGAAAAAATATTCCTCAGTGTAGGTATAAGTCTCGGTATAAATACTTTTCGTTATTTTGCAATTTTGAAAATCTAATTTAACTCTTTAACGGTACATCCTGGGTAAAAAATATAAGAATCTTGTATTGTACAAAATTTTGATACGGATCACCGTTTTCAAAAAAAATGCCAAAAACCAAAATATGTTACATTTTTCCAAATTGGCGAGGGGCTGTTGCATCAGTATATTTTTCTGTACAGGATACCGTATAAAAGCTTTTGTTGCAATTTTTTTTATGTTGGGGGTATTTTTCAGTAGATTTCCTGAACAACAACTACTTCTTCAGTATGACAGTGTTTTTAATTGATATAATCGCCAACGAATTTAACCTTTCTTCTTCCTTAGTATAACGTAAAAAATATAAATAGGATTTAATTAATATAAGTTTGCTGCAACTGGAATTGTCAGCAATATGATTAAAACTACACACTGGACGAGTCAATAATATATATATGTGTGTGTGTATGTGTGTGACGATGTTTTCGGATCCGATAACTCAAATACTACAATTCAAATTATAATTCTTTCGTAATTCTTTTCTTTACATCCATGTGAAGAGATGATTAGATTTTGGTTATAATTGGTCAATCGGAAGTACCCTCATTTTAAGATTTTTTGAAAAAACACTGTTAAATATCATTTTTCCATATTTAATGTTATTATAAATATTAAAGAATATTTTATGCTCTATACGATTTTATACTTCATATTCAATGGATATAGAGTTAAAAAATTATAAAGAAATTAAATTTCATAAAGCAACTAGCTATGCTATACCCATGGAGACCGCCACTATATTAAGAAAATGCTGATTGACAGATGTCAGTGTCAAGTGTAATTGACATGTTTGTGTTATAATTTTACTGGCAATATGGAATCTCTTAGGTACATGAAACTTTCTGTACATCGTACACTTGCCCAAATTATCTTACATGTAAAATAAGTTTCATAAGGTTGGCAACACTGCATTTGCACGAAATCATCGCATGCGTAATGGATAATGGATAACTTTAGTGCGTCGATTTCTGAACTTTCAATCACTAAAGTGATAATTTCAAATAAAATATTTTATATTTATTCAAATACAACTTGAGTGACGAAAGGAATAATTTTGATATATATTTTTATAAAGTCTTGACAAAATATGATAAATTTTCTTATTACCTAACCTACTAACCGTCTTTTCGAAGGCAATGTCAAGTAAACATTTGCTAATATATTATTACATAATGGCCTTATTTTTAATATTAATGTGTGACTATTTTTATTGATGTTTTGGGACGTAAAACAACTAAGGTTACCCATCCAATTAATAACCTTGTTTATTTTGCTGATTTTTTATATTTAAATAAATGTTTGTAATGTATCTTGATTAACAAGGCTAAGTAGATGAATAAAATATCTATATACATGGTATAAATACTGCTTTTCAAATAATTGATTGGAACTTGGGACCTTGATTTTTTATAATAATAAATAAAAAAATTTCATTGACTTGCCGGAAATGTGTAGTATTCTCTCGTAAAAACGTATTTTTGCTGTTATGTACATACATAGATGATATACGAAAATACAGTTGAAAACATAAAAATACATTTTTATATTTTTACCTTCCGTCACCTTTTGGTAAGGATAAGGTATTGTCTTTGGTCAAAAAATTCGATGATGAGTTTTTAATGAATAAGCACGTTTAATATGTCGATTCCTAATCTTTTAAAGGTTGGGAAATATGTCATTCCTAACTGTAATGACAATCTCTTGGATAGAAAATAACAGATTTCACTTCCACCTCATAGGTTGGAAATTGTTTATGTAGGGGTTGCCTAGCAACATTGTCATAGATTGCTATAATAAAGTAGGCTAAACAAATTATAATAGAGCTGTCAAATATATTATAGTATTTTATGTACCAAGGGCGTTACGATGATGATAATACCAGGAGGGCGACGAGGATAGAGGTCGTCGTGGTGCATACAAGATTTTATGTCTCACTAGAATATGTGAAATAAGTTTTCATTTACAATAAATTTGATTATAATAATGCTTAAGCTTTGACGTTGATAAGTATGTTGTTTAATTGTTTTGTTTATTATCAACATTTATTTAGTTTTAAAACATCAACCTCCCTTCGGGCTGTGATTCGTGATCTAAATGATAAAAGTGATAATGATTAAGAAGAATAATGTTTTTACGTTTCCTATTCGTTATCCCCACTTTCTCATTTTGTGATCACTAGACAACATTCCCCCTTCCCTTCAGAATCAACCTTTTTGAGTGATTCACATGGATTCAGTTCAGAACAAATTGAAAATATACTATTTCGAGCGTAGAAATTTACGAATGTGGGGTTTGTGGCATCAAGGGAAATAAGATTTTTCTACAAAAGCGTGTAATGAACCACATAAAGATTTGTTTGAAATAAACATACTTCATATTCCTTACCAAGTAAAATAATTTTTTTACTTCAATATAACCCATTTTTAATTCTGAATATAACACTAAACAGTTGATTATTTATAAAATAAAGCAGGATAGTTTGCATAAGTCTGCATTGGTCTGCATATGACATTGACATTTGACTCAAGATTGTGTTGTTTTCTTCCTATAATTTTTAAATCCTGTTTCAAAAGGATCACGATTAAATTAATCTGGATTCACAAAATCACAATTACAACCCGAAGGAACACGGCTTATATCGTTGAAGATGATGGAATGGGTAAATTTGATGTTTTGGAAGATATTTTATCGAAACGGTGTAAAGAAATTATTTTAAATGCTTCTGCATACTTTGAGGAAGAGAAACGCATAAATGTTCCCCTAATTATTCCATCCTCGTCTGTAGAAGATGTGAGTATTATATTTTGAGGTTCGTTTTCACATGACAGATCTCAGTTCTTTATTTCTTATGCACTTATTTTTAAATATTATTACATTTTAGAGAGTTTGTACTGCTTTGAATGTGTCACATGTGACTAGAGATTCACGGGCTTGGCTTGAAGCTTGAAAGCTTGGCTTGGCTTGGTTTGAAAAAGCTTGAAAAATCAAGCCAAGCCTGCCGTTCAAAAAAGCTTGACTTTTCAAGCCAAGCCAAGCTTCTGTTCCACCAAGCCCAAGCCAAACCAAGCCTAACATTTAAAAAAGCTTGAATTTTCAAGCCAAACCAAGCCTTCGACTGTCAAGTAGCTTGGTTGAAAACAAGCTTTTTCAAGCTTTTCTTAAGAAATGTTTTCGAGGCCGACAAAACCGTAATTTTATGGTGGTAACGTACTTTCTAATTGCTTCGGCACATTTTTGCGAACTTCTAAGAATTGGAGTTCCCAGTAGGACCAGCCTTCATTACCTGTCAGGCTAGTAAGCTTCAAAAATTTGTAAATAGGAAACTATACCCTTCATCATTCTTATTATGCAAAGACCACTTATTTTCTCCATCTGAACCAAGAAATCGCACATTGTAGGTCGCGCACACAATCAAGTATACAAAATAAATAAAATGTTGAAAAAGTTTTAAATACATAATGATAAATGATAATATAATTTTATTGTTTTATCCTTTACCTACATTAATATAAAATGTATGATGAAAAATGATAATACAAAATTTATTGCAAATGTCAATCATTACATATAGAACTATTTAATTTTTTTAAATACTTATTATTGTCAAGTTAAACGTATTTTGTATAAAAATTAATTAATTAAATACTTAAATTTTTAAGTAACTGGAATTAATTATAAGTTATGAGATCTCGTGGCCACGTGCCTTGAGTGTCAGGTCGCGAATCTGGGTAACCAGGTTCGATCCCGACCGACGCCAAATATTTCTAATTTTAAATGGCACAAAATTAACCCCTGCGGTGCACTCTCCACGCCAGCAATGAGTGACCGTGAGGTGACACCTGGTAAGTGCCCGCACGGTACAAATATTTCATTATTACCGATAAAGCAGATTGGCACACCCAGCAATGGGTAATAATCCGTGATGATATATTTATTTAATTTATTTAATTATAAGCTTAAAGCTTCAAGCTTAGATTTGATTATCAAACAAAAAAAAATTATTAAATTTATCTGATTACATTTCACATAAACCTACACTATATCTGTTTTAACGATAGAGTGGTGGGGAGATAGGTGTAGTTTGGTCTTGTTGTTTGATTGGGTAATTGCAATAATAATTATTGCATTTTAAAGTTGTATTATATACAATGTTTTGTTATTCTGGTATTTCCGAATCATAGAGACGAGACAATTTCTGTTTGTGGATATGTATATTTATATTCAAATATTTTTAATGCTATTTTTAGCTCTACCCTAATGTATCCCTAATAAACCGCTCTTGTCTGTGACAGGTATAATAGACAATATCAATGTACCGACAAAGAGAGCATTCTCTTTTAAATATTACCTTGATAATCACGGCTTATTACCTAGTTGTGGGGGTTTTTAATTTTCTTTTATCGTTGAGGGTATTTACTTTTGTGCTATTTGAATTTGGACATAATTACAGTAATTATATTTATGTATTTAACTTACATGATTCTGTACTCAAAAATCAGTAGAAATTTCATAAGAAGAGGCTAGTAGGTATTTATGTCACGAACAAACAAAATTTCGGGGAAATTTCCGTCTGTAGGGTTATATGATTTCCAGATGTATTTGAAGTAGGTATAAAAGAATAAAAGATCAGTCTCAGGTCATTTTCATCCCATTGTACATTCCAAAATATTTATGTATTTATTTGAACACTGTTCTTGCGTGTTTGGAGATTGAGTTGTTTATTTAAACAGGGTGAATATGAACTATATAGTATGAGAAACTCTAACAGTTTGTTGGAAGGTCATTTCGAGTAAAAATAACATTATGAACTTAAGTCCTATTCATTTTAATTATTAAAATACAATAAAGTCTAACTTATGCATATGCCTACTTGAATGAATGCAGTCAACGAAAATAATAAAAGAAACATAAAAATTGAAGGGTAAATATTTAATAAAAGATAATAAATTTATGTTTATTGTATACTCTCAAAAATAAAATAAATGATTGAACTATACATTACAATATTTTTATATTTTAATAATTACAAAGAAAAAAACAATTGGTGTAAGTTGCATAAATTTTATTTCATCGTTTTGTTTATCTTTGCGCATAAGAAGATATTTTTCAATTGTACGACAATAAATTTATGTAAAACAAAACGTGATTTATACATCGTTACGATACAATGAAACATCGACATAACATATCAATATATTGATACATCAATATTCCAATACATCGATATATATCGGATTTATCGATATTTCGCTATATTTAATTTAATTCACATCGAATATTTATATTAAAATCTTGATACCGAACAGCTACTAAGGGTTTTCAAGACCCATATACCTACTGTGCGTATGAGCATTTATAAAGCTTGAAAGCTTGAAATAGCTTGAAATAGCTTGAAAAAGCTTGAAAAAGCTTGATAAAGCTTGAAAATCAAGCCAAGCCTAAAATATTTAAAGCTTGAAGTTTTCAAGCCAAGCCAAGCTTTGTCTCCACCAAGCCCAAGCCAAGCCAAGCCTAACATTAAAAAAAGCTTGAAGTTTCAAGCCAAGCCAAGCTTTTTTATTTCAAGCCAAGTAGCTTGGCTTGGTGAATCCCTACATGTGACGGTAAATAATATCAAAAATGAATTTAAACGTGGATAAATATCGTCCCCAAAAAATGAGTACTCCGTCATCCGTCCAAAATCAATGCGAAACCTTGCAGTCTGCAATTCGATGTACTTATTATTTACATCTGTAATGAAAGTAAATTGCTTTTTAAGACCCTTTTCATAATCAATTTTAAGTATTATAATTAAATTAAAAATGATTTCTGTGTTGTGTTTTCAAAGCTGTTTTCTTATTATGTATATTAATTGTTGTAATCAATTAATGTTATTAATTGTCGTACAATCATTATTATTGTGAATTACAATCTAAAAGAAAATAATTTTCATTATATACAGTTCATATTATTTCTAATTTAAAGTCCATGACCGATTATCGGATTATAATGAGGGCATAATGAACTATTATGCCCTCTTATAATGCCCCGGTTGTTATAGATATGTTTATTTTATATACACCGTATCCTAGCAATAAACAGTTCATAATACTTTAGGGGCTGTCCTTAAATTACGTAACGCAAAATTAGGAAATTTTTGATACCCCCTCCCTCCTTTGTAACGCACCCGTAACGCAAACATGAACCCCCCCCATATATTACGTAACGCAGTACTTGACCCCACCGCCAATTTTTTTACTGGATATAAAAGTATATGGCCCCCTCAAAATTCAGTTAAAATTTGAAACAGAAACTATTTAAATTAAAGTATATAAAGATGAAAAATAACAGAACAGAACAGAAACTATTTAAATTAATGTACATAAAGATGAAAAATAATGTCCTACTCTTGCCCTACGGCTTGTCACCCCAATTTCTTTACTGGATATAAAAGTATATGGCCTCCTTAATATTCAGTTAAAATTTGAAACAGAAACTAATTAAATTAATGTATATAAAGATGAAAAAATAACAGCACAGAAATTAAAAACATATGCATTTCCATATGCTTTTAACAAACTATTGAAAAGTTTTTCCTTATCAACACTACTTGAATTCATGTTTTAATATGAATTGCATTGCACGAAAAGACTACTGGCCCGAATTTGAACTGTGCCCGACATATTATGTTGACTGTTATTAAAAACCAACGACTGCCTGCATATACGAATTAGCACCGCGAAATTTGAATGTTTCAAAACTATTAAAGCAAGTTTAGCAATATTTTTTATATTTTATCGTTACGTAATGCATATATTAACCCTCCCCCACCCCCTCGTAACGCTGCGTAACGCTACTCTTGACCCCCCCCTTGAAGCGTTACGTAATTTAAGGACAGCCCCTTAGTGAGACATTAATAAATTTAAAGCTTGTAACTCATTTATTTATTTTGAAAATTATTGATTTTCACTTCGACGTTTCGCCTCTCGGTAATATACGTAAGCCGCCGGCTGTAATGAAGCATCCCACCTCTACTATTTAATAATTTTAAAAAATCATTAATATTTTCGAAATAATTTGACATTGATTTAAAATTACAATATAAATTTTTAAACTTATTACAAAATTAGTTAAACTTTCAAAAATAAAGTTACCCATCATAATTTTCTATTTCTTAGAAAAATCAACACAATCGAATATTCTTTGTGTGAAAAAATCCGTTCTGGAAGAAAGTAGTATTCAAAATTCCTCTCCTGGTTCCCTGACGACCTTCAGTATTATTCGCCGGAAGAAGCAAAGGCCTGTTTACCGTAAGGGTGCGCACGCGCCCTCTTTTCCCTCGGATCAGGCAGCTTAGAAACCTGTGACAGCGCGGGAACCGTGGCTCTTGTGGCTGAAATTATTTCACAACACATTATAAACTCAAAACCGAAGGCCAATTACATGCTGGTAATGAGGATCATTAAATTTACAAGGATCTAATATCGTATTTATTTCATGTATCAGCTGATAGTGTTGTAAATATTGGTGACAGCTACTTACAGTTTACTTTGTTTAGTATCGAGGTATCGGGACTCTTTGTTTCAGAATTAATTGCTGTATCACAGAAAACATCTTCATTATTTGTCGTTATAATAATAAAATTACTGTAAAGTTTTTTTTACCTTCCGTCACCTTTAGTTGAGGAAGGTATTGTCTTTGGTCAAAAAATTCGATGATGAGTTTTTAATTAATAAGCACGTTTTAGGGTTCCTAGGATACGATTTTACTATTTTTACGATGATGTCTGTATTGGTTGGTTTATGATGGATTTAATTTATAAATTTAAATAAAAAAATCTGATGTGGCCAACACATAACCTCTCGCCAGATATTTTACCTGGTTGTACGCATAAAACGAAAAATATTTTTAAATACAAATACATATATTCATGTCTCACTACTAAATAATTCTCACATATTTGCAAAATCTATGGTATATTTTAAAATATATTATGTACAATACATACATTTTTTTTATATTCAATATCCTGAAATTTTCTTTTTCTACTTTCTTTTTCTTTATATTCATTTTTTCGCAAATTCCTTTTATATTCTTATTTACGTATATTCTTTTGCGTTGTTGACTTTTTTTTATTTTCATAATCTTCATAATAATGTACAAATATTTTTGACAGAGGCATACAAATATTTTTGACAGTGACATTTATGTGTCAATTTCAAACATTTGAATTTCTTGCCTTGTAGTAGTTTGATCAGAGATTTTTTACATCAAATTATTTTATATGTCTTTCTTTATCTCTAAATCTATAGAAGATATAATAATGAATTTATATTTATCGAATAAAGAATTTAACGTTCTTTAATATAAGTATTTACATAAATTTTCGATAAATAATATTTAGATGATTTTTTTCTTGTAACTACAACTTCCGGTTGTCCAATTGTTACCAAAACTGACTCGACTCTTCCCATTATTGTTAGATTGAGGAATCCGTAGTTAAAAATGTCTTAAGTCTTATAGTATTTGAGATATAGTGAGTCCAACATCCACACACACATACACACACATCCACACACACATACGGACATCATCGTAAAAATGTTATAATCGGATTCTAGGGACCTTAAAACGTGCTTATTCATTAAAATCGGGATATGCGATTTTTAGCATGAATACAATACCTCTCTTAGAGAGAGGTAAAAATAAATAAATATATCACCACGGCATATTACCCATTGCTGGGTGTGCCAATCTGTTTTGTACACAGAATTCGGTAATGATGATGACATATTTGTACCGTGTGGGCGTTTACCAAGCGTCACCTCACGGGCACTCATTGCTGGCGTAGAGAGTGCACCACAAGGGTCAATTTTGTGCTATTTAAAATTTGAAATATTTCGCGCGTCAGGATCGAACCCGGTTTCCCAGATTCGCGACCAGACACTCAGGCACTCGGCCACGAGACCCGATTTACAAATTTAGATTTTAAATTAACGATTTACCTAGTTGGTTTATAGTGAATTTAAAGATATGAAATGTGTCCAATCAACTTATATTGGGTCACGTGGTTTGACATAAATGGAATGACAGTTATATGATTATCACTTTTATCAATTAATCTGAATTGTTCTACGGATGATAATAATAATATATCCATATTTTCGGAATCCATTTGTCAAATCAAAATTAAAATGTTTCAACTGTCACTTGAAACTGTCATTTCCTCCACCAAAATCATTGTTTGAAATACTGTAACATGATTGGACGCATTTACAAATTTACATTTAGAAAATAAAATATGGTGATATTTTAAATGTAAATTCTAAATCATAAATTTCTTAAATTCATCATGAACCAGTAGATGCAGATATGTACAGTTTATATTTATAAATGCAAATTCGTAAATCTAAATTTGTAAATTAAATCCATCATAAACCATACATATAGCTATATGTATGTATGGATGGATGTATGTTTGTATGTATGTATGTGTTTGACGATTTTTTCGGATCGCATATCTCCAATACCACTTTTCCAAAAATTATAATTTTTGCGTATTCCTTTTCTTTAGATCCATATGAAGAGCTGATTAGATTTTGGTTATAACTGGTCGACCGGAAGTACCCTGATTTGAAGATTTTAACAGTTTTTCTTGAAAAATGATGTTAAATATCACTTTTTACATTTAATGTTATTATAAATATTTAAGAATATTTTATTCTCTATACGAATTGATTACATTTTATACTTCATATTCATTGGATATAGAGTTAAAAAATTATAAAGTAATTAAATTTCACAAAGCAGCCAGCTGTGCTATAAACATGGAAACATCTACTACATTAAGAAAATTCTGATTGACAAATGTCATAGTCAAAGTGCAATTTACATAATATGTTTGAGTTATAATTTTACTGGAAATATATAGAATCTTACAAGAAACTTTCTGTATGGAATTTGTACAAAATACATAGAACTGACGGAAGGTAATATGCTGGCCACATCTGATTTTTTTTTACTTTGGAAGCCTACTTTGTATTTTATAATTACATTACAAAGGCACCGTTGATAGACAAAATAAAATTCAAGCAATTATAACTGTTTAATATTTTTTTCAATGAAAAAATGATATGAATAAGAATTTAAATGTAACATTTTTCTACAAATTCTTTATTGAAAAAATACAAAGCACCATTCTAAACGTCTAAAGCGATTGTATATACGTAAATCATTGGTTTAATAAAAGAATTGTACTTTTTTTAATATATCAAAAATTTGTTACAAAACACCCACAGTATTATGACACAATACGAAATTCCATAAATTTGCAAATTTACCTATTGTAAAGACTATGTACAATAAACCCAGCAAAACGTAGGAAGCGGTATGCTGTTTACTCTGAATAAAATTTACTTACGTTCTTTTACATATTTACCCATAAAAATATACTATAGAAAACTTTGTTGCATTTTTGAAAGGCTGGGTTCGTTAAAATTAAAGAATGTACCTACCTAGTTTTCACATTTACCATAACGTAATTACATAAATAGTAAATTGAATGTTATAATAAAAATCAAAAATTGATATTTTTAGGAAACGAAAAAATTCTCATTTCAAAACCATTTATTGTATGACTAAGACAAGTATAAAACAAAGCGTAGTTTAAAATTTTATTTTAAACGAGTATTCATTATTTATATATTAAAAAAATCTGAACTTCTTTGGTTTTTGTAAGACTTTTACATTTACTCGATGAAAATTATGAAAGGTACCTATTTCTAAACTTTTTATTATTTTATGTACAAATTTCTCGACTGTAGTATTGATTAAGTGTAGACACACTTGTAAGAATATATGACTGAGATTTCGAGTAAATGTTAAAATTTTCTATTGCTTTTTTACCTTCCGTTATACCTTTAGGTAAGGAAAGTATTGTTTTTGGTCAAAAAAATCGATGGTGAGTTTTTAATGAATAAGCACGTTTTAGAGTCCCTATAATACGATTTAACTATTTTTGCGACGATGTCTGTATGTCTGTGTGTATGTGTGTGTGGGTGTGTTTGTGACGATTTTTTCTCCGTTGTATTCCTCTTCGTTACATCCATATGAAGAGCTGATTAGATTTTGTTCATAATTGGTCAACCGGAAGTACCTTCATTTGAAGATTTTAACAATTTTTATAGAAAAAAACGCTGTTAAATATCATTTTTACCTTCCGTCACCTTTAAGTAAGGAAGGTATTGTCTTTGGTCAAAAAATTCGGTGATGAGTTTTTGATGAATAAGCACGTTTTAGGGTCCCTACAATACGATTTTACTATTTTTACGATGATGTCTGTATGTGTGTGTCTGCGTGTGTGTGTATGTATGTGTGTCCGTGTGTGTGTGTATGTACCAAATTTTCGTCTGCGATAACTTCCATACTACAATTCTAAAAATTATAATTCTTTCGTATTTCTTTTCGTTATATCCATGTGAAGAGCTGATTAGATTTTGGTTAGAATTGGACAACCGGAAGTACCTTCATTTGAAGATTTTAACAGTTTTTCTTGAATGTTATTATAAATATTAAAGAATATTTTATTCTCTATACGATTTGACTACATTTTATACTTAATATTAAATGGATATAGAGTTAAAAAATTATAAAGAAATTAAATTTCATAAAGTAGCCATAGCTATGGAAACTGCTACTATATTAAGAAAATTTTGATTGAAAGATGTCAGTGTCAAGTGAAATTGACATAGTGTGCCTGTCGTATAATTTTACTGGAAATATAGGATCTTTTGCTATAAATTTTCTGTATGGAATTTGCATAAAATACATGCAACTGCCGGAAGGTAAAGTACAAGAAATATAATCTTTAGCAAGGAACTTTCTGTATGAAATTTGTACAAAATACATAGAACTGACGGAAGGTAATGTGCTGGCTACATCAGATTTTTTACATTTAATGTTATTATAAATGTTAAAGAATGTTTTATTCTCTATACGATTTGATTACATTATGTGTGTTTGTGTTATAATTTCACTGTAAATATAGAATCAATTCTAAGAAACCGTTAAAATATTAATGGTAACCTTCGAATTTAACGTGTATGCTAATTTTACATAATAGACCTGATTAAAAGTTAGGTTAGCAGCACACACAATGTGTCACAAAAATTCATTATATTCTCTTAATAAACATAAGCTCGTGATATGGTTAATAATCGAAGATATTGCTCGTGAAACTGAAGCAGCATATTTCACTCGTCCTTTGGACTCGTGTAGACTGCAACTCGATTTCACTCGAGAATATCATCGATGATAATCGTATCACTTGTTATATTACGTATGATAATATTTAAAATAGCATAAAATCAATAGTTGTTCTTTTATAAATATTAAAATTTCTAAAACGTATAGAACTTACGGATATTAAATATTGTTGAGTAGGTTTAATTATCTTAGCAATGTTAGAGCGGCAAATTTACAAGTTTAATAAATATTTTATGGCGCTTATTAATTTCAAAGTAAGTTATAAACTCCATCATATCTCGATAAACTTATCGTTTTGCATTACATTCCAGAGCGACAATAAATTTCATTGTGAAATTATACACAATCTTATCACAAATTATAAATAGAACAAAACTGCGAACCCACAAATACAGTATCACCGAAAACAGGAAGTAACAATCTCCGAGCGTTATATAACAACGTTCAAACATTACCTAACGTAAAGGAAGTTTTACATCTTGTAGTTTAATGTGCACCCTGATGTTTTTTAGTCGTATATAAAAGCGGAAAATATCGTCAAATCTGTAAGAAAACAATAAACAAATAAAATGAATTAGGTTGCAGCTGATCGGAAACTATTGACGATTTTTACCTTCCGTCGCCTTTAGGTAAGGAAGGTATTGCCTTTGGTCAAAAAATTCGGTGGTGAGTTTTTGATGAATAAACACGTTTTAGAGTCCCTAGAACACGGTTTTACTATTTCGACGATGATGTCTGAATGTGTGTGTGTATGTGTGTCTATGTGTGTGTGTGTAACAAAATTTTCGTCTGCGATAACTTCCATACTACAATTCAAAAAATTATAATTCTTTCGTATCCCTCTTCGTTACATCCATGTGAAGAGCTGATTAGATTTTGGTTAGAAATGGTCAACCGGAAGTACCTTCATTTGAAGATTTTAACAGTTTTTCTTGAAAAAACAATGTTAAATATCATTTTCTCACATTTGATGTTATAAATATTAAAGAATATTTTATTCTCTATGCGATTTGAATGCATTTTATATTTCATATTAAATGGATATAAAGTTAAAAAATTATAAAGAAATTAAATATCAGCTAACTATGCTATAATTCTGGAAACAGCTGGTGTATTAAGAAAATTCTGATTGAAAGGTGTCAGTGTCAAGTGCAGTTGACAGTATGCATGTGTTATAATTTTACTGGAAATATAGGATCTTTTGCTTTCTGTATGGAATTTGTATAAAATACATACAACTGCCTTAAGGTAATGTACAAGAAATAAAATCTTTTGCAAGGAACTTTCTGTATGACATTTATACAAAATACATAGAACTGACGGAAGGTAATGTGCTGGCCACATCAGATTTTTTACCTTCAAATAATAAATTTGGTGTATGAAGAATGTATGGTTAGGAAGAATGTTGTTAAGAGTAGGAATGAGCCAGTTGAGATGGTTTGGTCATGTGGAGAGAATCAGTGCCGGCCCGAGACTTTTGAACGCCCCACGCGAAAATTGTAAATTGCGCCCCTCATTTATTACAATTTTGTTTAGATTATATAGGTACAAAAATTAGAAAAGATGCGATTTGTGTCCATAACTCGCGAATAATCACAGAATCTTAATCTGAATGAATTTTTTTTTGAAAATATTTTGGATATTTAAAATACAGGGAATATTTTTCTTTTGGGTTCTACAGAGTCGCTTGATTTTTGTCTAATACCATATAAAGGATTAGTCACGGTAAAGATACTTTCAAAGTCCGTTTGTGTGCAATCCGAAATACAATTTACAAAAGCGTCAAGCTTCTTCTCTTAAAAAAATATAGCTATTTGTGTATTAAGAGCGCAAAATGGGACATTGTCGATTGAGAGGTTGTTGCCGCGCGACGCAGGAGCGAGACATTCTCTCGAAATCGACAATGTGCATTTGCGCTCGAAACACACACAAGATTTTTTCTACAGTCGCCACAATGGGGTCCTCCACCATAACAAAAATTTATTTTTTATTTATTTTTACTTATCGGTATTTTCCATTCTTCTTGAGCTATTGCTTCAATCTACTCTAAGCATTTTAAACTTTCGTTTTTGTAAATGAATGCCCTATTTTACTTTAACAGCAGTGCGGAATATATAAGTGGGTTATGTGTAACTACAGTGTCTCTAATTCCTGACTAAACGTTCCCATTAAGAATGTAGCCGAGTAACATTTCTCAACATTGTATAGTTAGAAATTTGAGGAGCGAGCGTTTTTTCTACTTTGTCGCTCTAGAGCGGCAAAGTGACATTTTGCGTTGACAAAAGAGAGGGCAAATGGCTACTTTGTATATAGACTGTAGAAAAAAATATTTAATTCACGATTGCTTTGTCTGTCTAGTGATGGTTCTGTCATTTTGACATTAGACAATATGGTCTGTTGTCATTAGTATTTTGGGTTGCAAACAAACGGACTTTCAAAATAACTCTTCCATGACTAACCCTGTATATAGTTAAAGAAAAAAGATTACTTAATGTAGGTATAAGTCTCGGTATAAATACTTTTCGTTATTTTGCAATTCGGAAAATCTAATTTAACTCTTTAACGGTTCATCATATGTAAAAAATATAAGAATCTTGTTATGTACGAAATTTTGATACGGATCTTCGTTTTCAAGAAAAATGTCAAAAACCAAAATAAGTCGCCATTTTCCAAATTGGCGAGGGGCTGTTGCATTTTTCTGTACAGGATTCCGTATAAAAGCTTTTGTTGCAATTTTTTTTGATGTTGGGGATATTTTTCAGTATATTTCCTGAACAAAAATTACCTCTTCACTATTTGATATGACAATGTTTTTAATTGATATTGACTATGTTTACACGTATAGCAAAAAAGTACTTTGGCTTGACTTTTACTTTCAAAAGGCAACTTTTGCCGTTGTGTAAACACTCTCGCCTATTACTTTTCTTCCTAAAGTCAAGTTCAAAATAAAATAGACTTGACTCATATAAGTGACTTTTAAAAAGTCGTGTGAACCAACGAACGAAACATACTTTACTAACAGTGACATCTAGTTTTCATCCACAAATTCCGAGATATTTAATTACACAATGTTGTGGTTTATATCTGAATTTAAAATATTCTCGAATTTTAAAATATTTTGTGCGATTATTTTTTAATCTACTTCGCATCCAATATAGTTGCTGCATAGTTATATTATTTAAAAATATCGCGCTTAAATTTAGTAACTGCAGTTTACTATCCATTTTTTCTATAAATAATTTATTCTTTTTATGATTATATGATAATATTTAAATAGGTAACTTACATCACACGTATTATAACCAAACTGTACTTTGCTGTCAAAGTCAAAGATGAGTGAAGGACAAGTAACAAACGTAAAGTGAAGTATATTTGATCTTATGTGTAAACGCACCATTAAATTGACTTTTCTTAAGTCGCATTTTAAAAGTCAAGTCAAAGTAAATTTTTCTCATACGTATAAACGTAGTCATAATCACCAACGAATTTAACCTTTCTTCTTTCTTAGTATAACTTAAAAAAATGTAAATAGAATTTAATTAATATAAGTTCGCTGCAACTGGAATTGTCAGCATTATGATTAAAGCTACACACTGGACGAGTCAATAAACTTATAATTTGATTTTTAATTTATTTTGCAAAAAAATTGTCCCAAAAAGTGTTTCGCCCCAGGCAGTCGCCTGGCTTGCCTGTAGCTTGGGCCGGACCTGGAGAGAATGAAGAGTGAACGGCTTGTAAAGCGTATATATCTTGGTAAAATTGAGGGTGTTCGATTGTGTGGCCGTCCAGTGTGTAAGTGGATGGATGTGATTGATAAGGTGCTAAAAGAGAGAAAGTTTCCGAGTGAGAAGAGAAGAAGAACGTGTATGAATGTGATCGAGGCGAAAGAAGTGTGCTTAGACAGGAATGTGTGGCGAAGGATGATTGTTTCGTAACTATTATTGTTGTCCGGTTGTGGTATTTCGCTACTGAAAATCGGTCAGTTTAATTTGTTGTACGATGTCAGGTTAGTAAGAATGTTGTTCGAAAAGTGATTATTTTTGTGATTGATATTATTATTATTATTATTATTATTATTATTATTATTATTATTATTATTATTATTATTATTACCTTCCGTCACCTTTAGGTAAGGAAGGTATTGTCTTTGGTCAAAAAATTCGATGATGAGTTTTTAATCAATAAGCACGTTTTAGGGTCCCTAGAATACGAATTTACTATTTTTACGATGATGTCTGTGTGTGTGTGTGTGTGTGTGTGTGTGTGTGTGTGTGTGTGTGTGTGTGTGTGTGTGTGTGTGTGTGTGTGTGTGTGTGTGTGTGTGTGTGTGTGTGTGTGTGTGTGTGTGTGTGTGTGTGTGTGTGTGTGTGTGTGTGTGTGTGTGTGTGTGTGTGTGTGTGTGTGTGTGTGTGTGTGTGTGTGTGTGTGTGTGTGTGTGTGTGTGTGTGTGTGTGTGTGTGTGTGTGTGTGTGTGTGTGTGTGTGTGTGTGTGTGTGTGTGTGTGTGTGTGTGTGTGTGTGTGTGTGTGTGTGTGTGTGTGTGTGTGTGTGTGTGTGTGTGTGTGTGTGTGTGTGTGTGTGTGTGTGTGTGTGTGTGTGTGTGTGTGTGTGTGTGTGTGTGTGTGTGTGTGTGTGTGTGTGTGTGTGTGTGTGTGTGTGTGTGTGTGTGTGTGTGTGTGTGTGTGTGTGTGTGTGTGTGTGTGTGTGTGTGTGTGTGTGTGTGTGTGTGTGTGTGTGTGTGTGTGTGTGTGTGTGTGTGTGTGTGTGTGTGTGTGTGTGTGTGTGTGTGTGTGTGTGTGTGTGTGTGTGTGTGTGTGTGTGTGTGTGTGTGTGTGTGTGTGTGTGTGTGTGTGTGTGTGTGTGTGTGTGTGTGTGTGTGTGTGTGTGTGTGTGTGTGTGTGTGTGTGTGTGTGTGTGTGTGTGTGTGTGTGTGTGTGTGTGTGTGTGTGTGTGTGTGTGTGTGTGTGTGTGTGTGTGTGTGTGTGTGTGTGTGTGTGTGTGTGTGTGTGTGTGTGTGTGTGTGTGTGTGTGTGTGTGTGTGTGTGTGTGTGTGTGTGTGTGTGTGTGTGTGTGTGTGTGTGTGTGTGTGTGTGTGTGTGTGTGTGTGTGTGTGTGTGTGTGTGTGTGTGTGTGTGTGTGTGTGTGTGTGTGTGTGTGTGTGTGTGTGTGTGTGTGTGTGTGTGTGTGTGTGTGTGTGTGTGTGTGTGTGTGTGTGTGTGTGTGTGTGTGTGTGTGTGTGTGTGTGTGTGTGTGTGTGTGTGTGTGTGTGTGTGTGTGTGTGTGTGTGTGTGTGTGTGTGTGTGTGTGTGTGTGTGTGTGTGTGTGTGTGTGTGTGTGTGTGTGTGTGTGTGTGTGTGTGTGTGTGTGTGTGTGTGTGTGTGTGTGTGTGTGTGTGTGTGTGTGTGTGTGTGTGTGTGTGTGTGTGTGTGTGTGTGTGTGTGTGTGTGTGTGTGTGTGTGTGTGTGTGTGTGTGTGTGTGTGTGTGTGTGTGTGTGTGTGTGTGTGTGTGTGTGTGTGTGTGTGTGTGTGTGTGTGTGTGTGTGTGTGTGTGTGTGTGTGTGTGTGTGTGTGTGTGTGTGTGTGTGTGTGTGTGTGTGTGTGTGTGTGTGTGTGTGTGTGTGTGTGTGTGTGTGTGTGTGTGTGTGTGTGTGTGTGTGTGTGTGTGTGTGTGTGTGTGTGTGTGTGTGTGTGTGTGTGTGTGTGTGTGTGTGTGTGTGTGTGTGTGTGTGTGTGTGTGTGTGTGTGTGTGTGTGTGTGTGTGTGTGTGTGTGTGTGTGTGTGTGTGTGTGTGTGTGTGTGTGTGTGTGTGTGTGTGTGTGTGTGTGTGTGTGTGTGTGTGTGTGTGTGTGTGTGTGTGTGTGTGTGTGTGTGTGTGTGTGTGTGTGTGTGTGTGTGTGTGTGTGTGTGTGTGTGTGTGTGTGTGTGTGTGTGTGTGTGTGTGTGTGTGTGTGTGTGTGTGTGTGTGTGTGTGTGTGTGTGTGTGTGTGTGTGTGTGTGTGTGTGTGTGTGTGTGTGTGTGTGTGTGTGTGTGTGTGTGTGTGTGTGTGTGTGTGTGTGTGTGTGTGTGTGTGTGTGTGTGTGTGTGTGTGTGTGTGTGTGTGTGTGTGTGTGTGTGTGTGTGTGTGTGTGTGTGTGTGTGTGTGTGTGTGTGTGTGTGTGTGTGTGTGTGTGTGTGTGTGTGTGTGTGTGTGTGTGTGTGTGTGTGTGTGTGTGTGTGTGTGTGTGTGTGTGGATGTGTGTGTGTGTGGATGTGTGTGTGTGTAACAAAATTTTCGTCTGCGATAACTCTAATACTACAGTTACAAAAATTATAATTTTTTCGTGTACTTCTTCGTTACATCCATATGAAGAGCTGATTAGATTTTGGTTACAATTGGTCAACCGGAAGTACCATCATTTGAAGATTTTAACAGTTTTTCTTGAAAAAACTATGTTAAATATCATTTTTTCACATTTAATGTTATTATAAATATTAAAGAATATTTTATTCTCTATACGATTTGACTGCATTTTATACTTAATATTAAATGGATATAGAGTTAAAAAATTATAAAGAAATTAAATTTCATAAAGTAGCCATAGCTATGGAAACAGCTACTATATTAAGAAAATTCTGATTAAAAGATGTCAGTGTCAAGTGAAATTGACATAGTGTGTTTGTCTTATAATTTTTACTGGAAATATAGGATCTTTTGCTTTCTGTATGGAATTTGTATAAAATACATACAACTGCTTTAAGGTAATGTACACGAAATAATAATAATAATAATAATAATAATAATAATAATAATAATAATAATAATAATAACAATAAATCTTTTATACATTACACCGTATATAGAAAACGTCACAAAATAATAATTTTCTGTATGAAATTTGCATAAAAACTGCGGGAAGGTAATGTACAAGAAATAGAATATTTATTTTAGCAAGGAACTTTCCGTATGAAATTTGTACAAAATACATAGAACTGACCACGAACTGACGGAAGGTAATGTGCTGGCCACATCAGATTTTTATTATTATTATTATTATTATTATTATTATTATTATTATTATTATTATTGTTGTTGTTGTTTCGGGTTTGTGCTTACCCACTAACTCTCCAGATGTAATTTTTAAAATGTTGTAATATATCGAAAACCGTTACTCTTTTGTCAGGCATCAAACAGATCTCTTAGTCTTTATAGCCATCTAATAACAAATTTCTCTATTTGTATCCAAAGTGAAGTGTGAACAGGCCTTAACAAAAATCCCGCGCACGCGTCTCTTCTGCAGGGAAGTCCCTGTACGCACGGTGTGTGTTTCAACTAAAGACCGGAAGTTAGCGGCTCATTCATTAGACTTCCGCTTTCCTTGTCACGTTTGCGGGATTCGGTTACGTTACGGCACTGCAATGAAGCGGTTGTCAAATTACAATTATAAGGTGAATTTCTGATACTTTGTTGCCCTTATAACGATGTTAGTCGATCGAGATACCATTAGCGATTTAATGGATATCGTAATTGTGTTAGAGGATGTGGTTCCACTACGCACTTGTTTTCACAAAGGTGACCAATCATTGCTGGTATGAGTACCGCTTATTAGGTTACGATATCTCGCTCTATATATTCTCTAAACAAATCATTATTTAGTAGCAATTAATTGCAAGACATTAATCTTTTAATATTACTTTTATTCTAGGAATTGCTTTTATAGTTTCGGAGAATTTCAATTTGCGATAATGCAAAATACAAGTATGTATTTATGTTACATTAGCTATTTCAATTAATTTATAGTAAAAACTTTAAATTTAAATGTGTGAAAAAAATAACAATGGGGGAGTTTTCGAATATTAATAGGTATTTTCGTACCTCCGTCCATTTTGACTAGTTTTACATAACTCAAAATCGTCCAGAAATGAGCTGTTGCTGACCTAGGCCGGCAAAAGGAGTTGGTATTATTGTTCTGGTGATATGTCAATTTAAGATTATTTTCGACACAAGAATTAGCAAAATGTTTACAAATTTTAGGGCTAATTCTTTAATTGTTGTAACTTAAATAACTTAGTTTTGTCATAAAAATAATAATATGCTGTCATTACTGACATCTCGTATATATTAATTATAAGTTCCAACTTTAAGTCTAGTTTATTTTGTAACTACATCTAACTTCACAATTGAGTTTCCGCCATCTGTCATTAAAAATATGCGAAAAATATGTTTGTATGTAATTAAACTTGCAATGCAAAAACCGATTAAAATATAGGTATGTTAATTTTTTAGGTTATGTAACATTGAATAAAGTGTAGAGAAATATACGAAGAATTTATAGAAAAGTCGGTACAAAAAATCTTGTGTATCACACGCCCAGGAACTGTTTTGCGAGATCTCGTATTTGCAGGCCTCGCTTTCAGCTCGGCTTGTCAAAATAAACTCGGTCTCGTAAATGTTCAGTTTCTGGCCTAGTGCTACAATAGTTATTTGTATCACTAGTCCAGAAACTGAATATTTGCGAGAACGAGTTTATTTTGACAGCCCGAGCTGAAAGCGAGGCCTGCAAATACGAGATCTCGCAAAACAGTTTCTGGGCGTGTGATACACAAGATTTTTTGTGCCGACATCTCCATAAATTCTTCGTATATTTCTCAACATTTTATTCTATTTTACATAACCTAAAAGAATGAACATATATTTTTTATCAGTTTTGCATTGCAAGTTTAAATATAATTACTTACATTTGAGCTTAAAAAACGTAATTATTTTATATTTATTGAAAATATATCATACAAACATTAGTTATATATATATATATATATATATATATATATATTATTTACTTTCGCATATTTTCAATGACACATAGCGGAAACTCAATTGTATCACGCGAAGTTAGTTGTAGTTACAAAACAAATGAAACAAATTGGTCCTAAAGTAGAAACTTATAATTAATCTATACGAGATGACAGCAATGACAGCATATTATTATTTTTATGACAAAATTTAGTTATTTAAATTACAATAATTAAATATTTAGCCCTAAAATTTGAAACATTTTGCTAATTCTTGTGTTGAAAATAATCTTAAATTGACATATCACCAGAACAGTAATGCCAACTCCTTTTGTTGGCCTAAAACAGCAAGAGCGCATTTCTGGACGATTTTGAGTTCTGTAATACTAGTCAAAATGGACGGAGGTACGAAAATAACTATTGTATCACTAGTATAATCCCAAGAATTAGCAAAATTGGCAACACACAACGAAGTACAAATTATTGTGGACCTTAACCACGTGAATGACATGAACATTCAAATAATTCAAATATTTGAAAAAGACACTCGTTACCGCATTTACAATACAGTTTGTATTTCATTTTTTGCCGTTGGTTAGACGGAGATAGCTGATTTCCCTCTGAAAAATCAACGACAATGAGATAGCGAATAAAAGGCTCAAATACTCGTATGCCGTATGTGTACGACAAGGATGCTAGATAAAAGTTTTGTAATTCTTGCATCAGAAATTGATGACATTAGATATAAAGAGTATATATACAGGGTACAGGCTGTTCATTTTAAATGGGCCACCATTGCTATCTCGAGAATTAAGAGCTACAAAGATGGTTAAATGGGCAAACAATTTCTATTTCACAAGACAAATTTAAATTTTAAAAAAATATTTTTTTGGGCCAGTGGTTCTCGAAATACGGGACATAACTTTTTAATTTTAAATGAGAGCATATATTTTTTATTTGCTCATTTAATTTAAAATTCAGTGATATATTTTTATACTCTTGCATAACGATTTTTTGAGAAAAATGCATGAAAAGTTTTATACTAATTTGATAAAAATATGGCTATAATAAGAGTGCTACGAATGGAAAAAATGACTACATGTCATTTTTATTACATAAAATTAGAGTGCCCTGACCTAAAGAAATGAATGTTTTGTTCTTGTAAGTGATCATAAATGTCAACTTAAACAAAATATTCATGTATTTCTTTCATGGCAATCTAATTCTATGTTAAAAAAAATTAACACGAATTCCTTTTTTAATAAGAAAAGTTTCACAAGACAAAAGGGCAGTAAGAATTTCACTTCCGGTTTTAGCGGAAATGGGTACAACTAAATCTAGCCTAGAGGGAATCGGTATTTTTTTCAGAATGTACATAAAATTACTTTCACAACTATACCAAAATATTTTAGTTTTACTTCAACAATTTCAAAATTTCGATCATTTATTTTCAAAATAAATTCCATGCTAAATAAAACAGCAGACTATGAAAACAATTTTATTACCTTAAAACAAAAGAAAAGTATTTATCTACATTAGTTTTGTTATTTAATGTAACACTAACAATCATTTTTTTGTTATAAAAGTTATGACCCAAATACGTTACGCAAATGAAGAACTGGTTGATATAGTTTTAATATTCGGAGAATAGCAAATAAATTCTGTTAGAGCCTTTCAGGGTGACAATTTTTCATTTATAGACAATTTAGGAAACTTACCAATGGCGATATATGTAGGTATCTACCGTTGAAGCTATTTAAAATAAGAAATAATTTTTAAGTTTGACGCCGATCGGAATCGAAGCTGAACCATCCGAATCACCATCAGCGATTTAAAACATAGTAAATATAAATATTCCGCTCTTTCAATTTTATAAATGCCCAAGGTCACTGTGCAAACATTTTCCGATTTTTGTTGACTACGAATTTTCATATATAGGGGAATGTGTGGATAGGTAGTTTCTAGCGAAAGTTCGTACATGAAAATTCACCAACAAATAATCGTCGAATTAACGAATATTCATCTAGGCATGTTTGGAGCCGGGGTTAGCGAACAATTATTGACACATCATCTGGCATATATTTGATGGTTGATTTATTAGTCTAGTTATCTAGCTCATTTTGAATCGAAATATAAATATATTTTTGAGAATATAATTCATGAGTCACGCGACATGTTCTCCGCCAATCATCATTCAGAATCTCCCTAGTTACATGTCTATCACAGCGATGATAAAAAACAAAGAAATTACCACCTTATCTATATTTGTTACTAAGGGTTTGTTTTCTTTATTTGACATTGACATTTAATTTTGAGTATAAAAATGTGCTGTAATCGTTGGGTTGATATCAAGAACGATGAAAGTAATAAGGAAATTGTCAAATTAACCATGTTGTAATACAATATATTAAAAGTTATGTTAGCAGCACACACAATGTGTTACAAAAATTCATTATATTCTCTCATTAAATATAAGCTCGTGATATGATTAATAATCGAAGATATTGCTCGTGAAACCGAAGCAGCACATCTGCAAGTCGGTTTCACTTGACTATTTCACTCATAAATATATAAACCAATCCAAATTCAGAATTCTACCTAGTTATCAAGTTTCACTTCGGCAAAACACTGTCACAAAATTTTTTCGCACCCTTTAAGCCAATAAGATGTCGTATTTTTACAAGTAAGTGAGTTTTGATAAGCGAAAATTTTTTGACGTTTTAGAAATATATTGTTTACATACCTGTCAAAGTCTGTATAATTTCAGTATTATCAGTTTTTATTAAAAACGAGTCGATTCGGACAAAAATCTATTTAAAACGTTGAAAAAGCAAACTGAAACATAATACCTCTAAACACAATAAAAATTACAATATTTTTGTCAAGAAAAAAATTATATAAATGATTACCTGATTTTTATTTTGGAAATAGTCATCCGAATACCAGTCGTGGTTAAATTTTATCCTGGAAAAATTTTCCGAATGCTTTACTCGAGCCTGTTGCCAATTTATCTCGTGACATTGATCAAAAATCACTCGCTTGACAACTCGTGATTTTTTTGTCAATGTCACTCAATAAATTGCTAGGCAACCGGCTCTCGTAACAATCTGAAAATTTTTCCGGGAAAAATTTACCACTTATGATATTATATATAAGAATATCATCAATGATAATCATATCACTTGTTATGTTACGTATAAAAATAGTATAATATTTCAAAGATATTTCATTAAATTTCATAGGTATTTCATTTTCTGTACTACACAAATACAATACAGTAAAATTTGCAGTGTATATTATGATAACACAGATACAAGTGATATCTAAACAGCATAGTTTAATTTAATAATACTGATAAAAAATTGTTGAAGGGATAGTTTAAAAACAATTAGAGCAACGATATCACAGTCAGAGCTTCTACAAGCTGTTATTTTAAATTTAATTATTGTTTTCACAAACTATGTAAGTGGAATTTGTGTCTGGCGACATTGTGGCGAATTGAACGTCTAAATTATTCAGTCTATAGATAAAATAACAAATATTTTGCAAGTATACTGTTACAACGATAAGAAGACGCCATAATAAATACCTTCGGTCTACATATTTTAGACAAATTAAAACAATGTCTTTATTATTATTGTTATTCTTTTTACATCAAAATTATTGCTGTGACTTGGAATATTCTAAATGTTATTAAAATACATTTACGTGCATATAGAAATCTATCACTTTGCAGTTCTGAATTTAATTATTTTCTTTTTTAGAAACTAGTCGTCAGAATAAAATAAAACTGTGTGGCCAACACAATACCTCCCGCCATTTACAGCCCAAGTCACAAAAAAGATTAAGTTAATTCTTATTTTTGGATTAGCGAAGTTTACTGTAATTTTGACAGTTTATTTCTTAAAATGTAGTCTAATCTGATCCAAGTAACTACCTTTTTTTAAAACTCCTCAACAGGATTAAATCCCAATTACAGAGTGGGTTCACAATCACACACATCCATGCCTTAGTGGGACTCGAACCCAGAGCCCCGAGGGCACTCATGACATGAGGCGTTGCTCTAACCATTGAGCCACCGGAGCAACAATAAAATGAAGATTAAATTTTAAATACCGAGATAGAATATAATTCGCTAATCCAAACATGAGGATAATCTTAAACATTTTTGTGAATCGTTAATTTTTATTAATCTAAATACATACCTACATATTTACTTATGCTGCAAACTGTATTGAATTCCTTTTCTATTGTTCTATTTACTTTTTTCATTTTAAAACGTTACTAATATTATTTTAAAATAATTAGATCTTTAATAGTGACATTTACCTGACAGTTACATACATTAGAATAACTGCGTTTTGTTTGTTTAAAACGTAGGCTCTGGGATTTAAATTATAGATAATATATGAAAATTTATCCATAAAATATATAGAAAAAGTATTAATGCAAATCTATAGAAAATTTAATAATATTTAATTTTTATAATAACATTAATCTCGAAAAATAACATTTAAAGTTATTTTTCGAAGAAAAACTATTTTGAGCTTCTTGTAAAGTGCCATTTCCGGTTATCCGATTTTCGCCAAAATCTAATGGGCCCGTTCCATTACAGAAAATGTTTGAAATACAAGGTTTCAAAATTTTCTGAATGATAGTATTTGAGTTAGAGTGGAGCATCCACACACACATACACACATACACACAGAAATCATTGTGAAAATGTTAAAATTGGATTCTAGGGACCTTAAAACGTGGTAATTTACCAAAATCTCGATATGTGATTTTAAGCACGATCCCTATACCTCACTTACCAAGGGTAGCGGGAGGTAAAAATAAGCACTTTTGATAATGTGGGCTCATGTTAAAGCGTAAGAAATGATCTTCCAAACAGCAAAAGTTTTATTTTAATGAGGTCTAGTTTCTAAAAAAAAAAAATTCCAAAACCGCGAAGTGGTTGATTTCTATGCACGTAAGTGTATTAATTTGTATTACTTTTTGCGTAAATTTGCCTATCGAAAACAGTATAAATTTTTGATAATTACTATAATCAGACACGTGTAATGCGAGTTCGACCAAAACCACTTCCTGTTAACTACTTAAAAAATTCCGTGAAGTGCACTCTTTTCATTTCATGCACGAATGCCTTTGAGTGGTTGACTGTTAACCGCTCTTAACATAATAAGACAATACAAGACCTCTCATAAACATCAAGTAAAAACTCATGTGACCAGCACATTATCTTCAGTTAGCTTCCTAAAATGTAATCTATACAAGGTGATCGGCGAAAACCAAGTACCAAGAATATTTCGTTTATTCTGAGTGTCTGGTCGCGAATCTGGGGAACCGGGTTCGATCCTGACCGAAGCCAAATATTTCAAATTTTAAATGGTGCAAAATTGACCCCTGTGGTGCACTCTCCACGCCAACAATGACTGCCCGTGAGGTGACGTCTGGTAAACGCCCGCCCGGTACAAATATGTCATCATTACCAAATTCTGTATACAATGCAGACTGGCACATCCAGCAATGGGTAATATGCCGTGATGATATATATATATATATATATATATATATATATATATATATATATATATATATATATATATATATATATATATATTCTGAAAGAGACAAAAAAATGTAAATGTACACGTTGCCAGGTGCTCAGTTCAGTAATGAGCGTTTATTGTTAAATCAAATATAACATCTTGGATAAAAGTTTTACTGTCCAACTACAGTCCTTTTCCCTATTTGAATGGTTTCAAGCAATTTTCAACTTTCTTAGACATGTAATGTGCACTGAAAGCAGGCTATATTAGTGTGAAACGCAAAAATTTTCACAGTATCAACGATTAGTGTCGGTACGTAGGATTAAAAAGTCATTTATTCAAATGATTGCTGAAAGAGCTATACGAAGTAACAAAAAAGAAAAACTGAATAATGGCTAAACGAAGTATTTGGAGTGAAAAGGATCTGTCACTTACATCAGCCAAATTCATATGCCCCCAAACTGTTTTCAAATTAATCTGATAACTTGTTTTGAAAACTGCATGTAAACAGATACACTCACCTCAAGGGCACTCAATGCTGGCGTGGAGAGTGCATCACAGGGATCACTTTTGTTCTATTTAAAATTCGAAATATTTCTTTTGGCGTTGGTCGGGATCGAACCCAGTTTCCCAGATTTGCTCCCAGAGTCCCAGATACTCTAAAGATATTCTACTTCTATGATCCCACACGGTGAATAGCATCATATTTCTTGGAAGTCAAAGACTCAAAATGAATTGGATATCAAAATCGTCTATTGGATCAATAGACACTTACACAATGGGCTACTTGCGTGCCATTTTTTTATTTAATATTTTTGATGAGACGATAAAAACTTCCTACCCATATTTTTCCTTTTGATAAAATTTTCATTAATTGGCCAGAAAAAAATTAATGAAATTTTAATATTTAAATTACCGCCGTGTATGACGTAGAATTACGCCAAACCAATGAATGGCCGTAAAGCAATAACATCGGTAGGTCCAATAGCAACGGCATGTGCGGGTAATTTAAACATGACAGATCATCTGTTTGAAGTTTGAATAATTGTTTGGAGGTTAATATTTTCGTTTGTCATTTTAATCTTGTACGAGTATAAGTTAAGTTAAAATCCTTCAAAATCCTGCTTAACAAGTCGAAATACGTAATAAAAGTAACAGAAACCACGCAAATTGTAAATAATAAAGAAGAGAGAGAGTGACAGAAAAATGAACTAATGCCCAAATCAAATTAAAACTCTCACTCGCTCACCATCTACAGGTTACATTCTTAAATATGCATCCCTTTCTCTAGTTTAAAATAATGACGTCAAAGAAAATATTCTTTCTTAATTTATTAAAAAACATAATTTTTTTAAAATAAAATTTATATTTTTACATACGTTTTCAACTTTACTTTAGGTATTTAGTGATATATAAATAAACAGGCTATCTCATAACTCGCGCCGCACAACGAATGAGGAAACACGAGACTGCACTCGGATGTGTAATTTCGAAGAAAAAAAAATTAAGCTTAAAAAATATTCGAGAAAAGACGTCTTAAAATTGACCAATCAGATACCTACACCTTTAACGTGTGTTTGCCGTAATTTTACGTTACCAGGGTTTTATACAAATCAAATCTTCTTTAAAATGTGTGGGCGACTGTAGTTTTCGAAAAATGTCAGTGTCAAATTAAATTGTTTTAATCTCAAAGAATTCAAATGACTATAATATTTTCGTATAACACATTTTACACAGCTGCTACAACACGTTGCACTGTTACGATATAAATGATGATCTCAGATGACACCTTCGCTATCCTAAATTTGTTGACAGTGAAAAGTCAACTCTAAAGTGTCAAAATTACAGTGTCAAACAAATTTTGTAACTCACTAGTATTATTTTTAAAACCAAGCAACCAGTTTTATTTTGTAATAATATCATCACACCTCAAGATATTCTTCCGGGATTGGTGGATTAAAATGTCTTGTAACTCCGTTATCCAAGCAGCCGTAAATTATTTTCTTCTATTTGTTGGCAACCTATTGTCGTCGGCAAGTGTCATTTTAGTCTGGGGCGCGAGTTGTGAGATACCCTGTATATATATATATATATATATATATATATATATATATATATATATATATATATATATATCAGATTTTCAGTATCACACAAGTAGCCTATTGCAATTTACACGAGCGCATCTAACGGCAAAGTAAAGAACTAATGGTTGCCATGGTTACAACTTCCAAATAAAGAACTGTCACCTCTACGCTCCAGCCATCGTTTTAGTTGTATTATCGAATGATCTTCAATGTTATTAAACAAAAAAATTGCCCCAGGCACCTCTTCTTGATTAAACTCACTTTTAAGAACAAATCAAATCAGAATAGAGAATTAGGTTATAACACGAATGACAGATTGACAGATGCTTACAGTGGAGAGGAACGTAAGGCAACGAGGGGGTGGGGGGAGTTTGTTTGGAAGTAATATCTTCTATCTCTCTTGCGTGTGATGTCAATTATGTGTCTATTAGAACTGCACCACTTTCGATTGTGTCGACGACTGGACTGCACTAAACGAAATTTGAGCAATTTCTTCCGAGAGACAACTGAATGATTTGTTGGTATATATAAAATGCATTATATGGGATCTATGGGAACAGTTAATTCGATTCTAAATTGTCTGATTCACTGCACTCTCCATCTAAATGAAAATACATTTCTGGTAAAAAAATGACTGCGAGCAGTCTATTCCGCAATATAGCTTGCGGAAGTCCAAATCAAAACAATCACAATCCACTCACCGCAGATGAAAGTAAGATGAAATCCGTAGGGAGTTGTTATTAAATAAGGAGCAGAGAAGAAAGATGTTTAGCTAATAACACAAGTTAGGCGTGCATCTATCTATCCTGTTAGCTGTTAGCCTCCCTTTGTAGGCGGGTCTCTAGCACATCCCAGATGTGTCGTAAAGCCGCAAAGCATCCATACGCACGCATCTCGACCACTTCCAGAAATTGAAATATACGGCAGAAACTACCCTCGCTATTTTACTCCAGTTTTGTGTAATCTACGTCAACTTCCAAACAAATATTCTTTATTTATTTCGTATATAAGATAATAATTCATTCGCTAACAGTCTACACGGGTGCGGAACTGAGAGTATAAATTATTTATTCTTTAATATTTTGCAAAATATTTTTGCGTTATTTTTTTCTCGTTCCGGAGACGTTAATTATGAATTTATTACTCATTTTTGCGAGCTTTCTTCTACGTTTTCTGATTTTTTTATATTTTACGGCAGATAAATTTTCACGATACTCCCTTTACTTTTGTTTCAAGGGAGTAATTATCTAGTTTTTCATTTCGTTAGTCATTTTGAACAAAATTTGTTCTATAAATAAGTTCAATAATTTTTTTATTTTTTACCTCTCGCTAAGAGAGGTATTGTATTCATGCTAAAAATCGCATATCCAGATTTTAATGAATAAGCACGTTTTGAGGTCCCTAGAATCCGATTATAACATTTTTACGATGATGTCCGTATGTGTGTGTGGATGTGTGTGTGTGTGTGTGTGTGTGTGTGTGTGTGTGTGTGTGTGGATGTGTGTGTGTGTGTGTGTGGATGTTGGATTCACTATATCTCAAATACTATAAGACTTAAGACATTTTTAACTACGGATTCCTCAATCTAACAATAATGGGAAGAGTCGAGTCAGTTTCGGTAACAATTGGACAACCGGAAGTAGTAGTTACAAGAAAAAAATTATCTAAATATTATTTATCGAAAATTTATGTAAATACTTATATTAAAGAACGTTAAATTCTTTATTCGATAAATATAAATTCATTATTATATCTTCTACAGATTTAGAGATAAAGAAAGGCATATAAAATAATTTGATGTAAAAAATCTCAGATCAAACTACTACAAGGCAAGAAATTCAAATGTTTGTAATTGACACATAAATGTCACTGTCAAAAATATTTGTATGCCTCTGTCAAAAATATTTGTACATTATTATGAAGATTATGAAAATAAAAAAAGTCAACAACGCAAAAGAATATACGTAAAAAAGAATATAAAAGGAATTTGCGAAAAAATGCCGAATATAAAGAAAAAGAAAAGGAAAGTAGAAAAAGAAAATTTCAGGATATTGAATGTAAAGAAAATGTATGTATTGTACATAATTTATATTAAAATAATTATTTTGTAGTGAGACATGAATATATGTATTTGTATTTAAAAATATTTTTCGTTTTATGCGTACAACCTGGTAAAATATCTGGCGAGAGGTTATGTGTTGGCCGCATCAGATTTTTTTTATTTTCGTAGTAAACTGATCCCAATATTGTATTCTCTAAAACAGCTTCGAGTATGTAAGCTAATGCCCTCTATCCTACATATACAGGCTGCCCAAAATAACGTTTTCAACTTGAGTATCTCTAGAACTAGGTATAAGAAAAATGAAATCGTTTAACTTAAGCAAAAGTTATCTTATTAGGTTTCTAATGAGATCATGCACGATTTTACATTTTTAACATAAATTGATGGAGTATTGAAAAATAGACCCATGTTTTTTATTTTCCCTCAAATCCATTTTTAATAATGACTATTTCACTCATAAATTTGATACTTTATTTGAAGCTCTGAACAGTTTTTTTGTATAAAATATATTATGATGTATTCCAAAACTTGTCAAATTTAGTATTTAAAACTTTTATATTATGGCAAGCAACATATTAGATTTTGACTAAAATTGATAAACTGGAAGTGATACTTTATTTGAAGCTCTGAACAGATTTTCGTGAAAAATAAATTGATACAATCCAAATTTGGTATTTAAGACTTTTATATTAAAGAGAACGACATATCAGATGTTTTCTAAAATTGATACTCGTGTATAATTTAAAACAACATAGTACATTTTGACTATACTTATATGATAAACCGGAATGAGAACGACACCTTAGATGTTTTCTAAAATTGACAAACCAGAAGTATATACTACTTTACAGGAAGTTATAAACAGATTTTGTTGAAAAAATATTTTGTAACATGATTCAAAACTTCTCAAATTTGGTATTTATGTATAATTTGAAACAAAATTAGATTTTGACTATACCTCTACGATAAACCGGAAGTGGTACTTAATTTGGAGCTCTTAACAGATTTTCGATAAAACATAATAAAATATAATCTAAAAATTTATATTACAGACTTTTAACAACAAATCAGATTTTGTTTGTAAACGATCAACTGGAAGTGATACTTTACTTAAAACTCATTGCTGTTTCACATATGAAATTGACGGGAAGTCATGTGTTGGCCACATCAAAATTTTTCTACTTTGTCACGCATGAGCGCCAACATGGAATTTTGCGTTGACAAGAGAGAGCACATCAGATTTTTTCAAAATGTTTCAATTTTGGTCATTTAATAAAGGCAACTACCAGCCGACAATTTTTGTGCTGTATTTATCGAACATTAATTCAGACAGCAGAGGGCAGCAGCGACGTTTCCATTGGCGGGTAACCAAATTTGAAACAAATCTTTAAAAAATAACTCAAAAACTAGATGATTTAGAAATAAAATTTATTAAGAAATAATAGTCGCTCTCGACGAGTTACATTACTGGTTAAAATTAATTTACTTATTTCATTTATACCCTGTATAGTGTTGCAACTAACTTTGGGATGTATTGTCCCGTCATAGGTAAAAAAATTAAATGTAACAATAATTTATTTATTTAATAAAAATAAATAAATAAATATATCATCACCCATTGCTGGGTGTGCCAATCTGCTTGTACACAGATTCGGTAATGATGAAATATTTGCACCGTGAGGGCGCTTACCAGGCGTCACCTCACGGGCACTCATTGCTGGCGTGGAGAGTGCACCACAGGGGTCAATTTTGTGCCATTTAAAATTGGAAATATTTATATATACACAAGTACATACGAATAAATAAGTCAAAAAGTCACTAATGTGTATTTATATATCCACTACTTGGCTATACATGTTTGAAGAATACTAGTTTGTACCGCAGAATTATATAGTGGTTAAAAACCAGCACCCAGCTGTCAGCAACCAAATTTTATCTTCATAAACTTTACACACAAATTTTGAATTCACATCGAAAATTTTATACCAAGAAAACGAAGAATGTAATAATGAATAGATTTATAGGTCTAAAAACATTTAAAATTGTAATTTTACATTAAAATTTTGTAAACGAAAAATTCACAAATGCGTTAATGACATTTGTATAGAACAAAAGAATACTAATATGTAACAATAATTAAAACTTGTAATTAAATATGATTTCGATTATATCTTTTGACGGAAAAATTATACAGGGTGTAAATGAAATAAGTGCATTAAATTTAACAAGTAATGTAACTCAACGAGAGCAACAATATTTCTTAATAACTTTTTTTTCTAAGTCCCTTAGATTTTGAGTTAAAATTCTTTAAAGATTTGCTGCATATTTTGTTACCCTCCCATGGAGAACAAATGGCTGCTGCCGTATTCAAGTAGGATACAAACAGCTCAAAAATTGTCGGTTATCGGTTATACTTGCAGTCACAGTAATTAATAAACGAATCAACGGAAATAACATTTACTATGAATTAATTCGTAATAGTAAAATTTTTAAAATAAAGAAATTTAAATTTTGGATAACAATAGTGAATAGAGAAAGACAAGGAGGAACGAGATAACAAGAAAGAGCAAAAGCATAGTTATTAGGTTATGAGATGATTATTTATCGTTGACAAATCATAATAGTTTAAATATGTTATTAAAAAAATGTAAGTACAAACTTTTGTCCATTTAAACGAGGTATATGAGTACCAATAATTAGTCGTCCATTTATTGTTCCTGCCCAAACATTTTTAATGAATATTTTTACAGCATTTTCGTCTGTCGAGATGTGTATTGTGCATAATAAATATACCTTCCCAAGTAAATTGAGTCTCATTAATGTACATTATGAGCCATTCCCAAAATTAAAGTTTGTTATTTGCTGAAAACATTGAACTTTTTGCACATGGTATGGATACAACTGTTGCTTTCTTTTAAATTGTCATATGTGACACTCCGTATTGTGATAAAGATGTACAAGATTAATAAATGTGCGCATATTAGGAACATATGATTTGGAAACGCTCCGTCTAAATGCCTTGGCAACTCTATAACACTGTCTTTATATCAATCACAAATTCAAATAAATAAATAAACCATAGGTAAGTAATTACAAGGTCTGTGTACTCGTTATTTGTAAACGTAAGCATTTTGACAGAATTAGGTTATAAACAAGTTGATTACTAAAGTCAAAATTTAATTGCAACAACTGACAGGACTATCAATTGCTAAAACAATCAGATTGCTACTGCATTCAATTATTAGAAAAATACTTGGAACGACTCATCAATTTACGGGGTTGTAAAATTGCTAAAAAAATATACGATTTCGAGAAAAAGTTATTAAGAAATATTGTTGCTCTCGACGAGTTATATTACTGGTTAAATTTAATGTACTTATTTCATTTACAGCCTGTATATTTGTAAATTCGTTAATTAAATCTTCCCTGTTATTTATATAATACTAGTATGTATTGCTAGTTTGTTAAATTAAGTCTGTTATCATTATGCCGAGTTTTTGCCTAATGATCTGTACAAATGGTTAAATCCCTCAATCAAATTAAAATTAATACACAAATAAAACATTTTCCATTCTCATGCCCTACACATATCCCCTCCCGCCCCTATCACCATCCACTCGTAATTAATAAACTAAACAAAGCCCCCAAAAATTTAAACTGTCAACAAATTGAGCAATCCCCCAGAGCTACAATTTAACCCAGAAACAAAAAGTCAGTTTCCGTCAATAATCAGTAAATATCCGGCGGTGTTAGTGTTACACACACCCTCGAGTCGGGAGGAAGCGCTGCTTGCTTGCGGTTGCAGCGCTGCCCGATCGTTACAACTTCCTTCCGGTTGCTGCAGTAGTTGTTAGTTGTTACCTCTTCTTCACTGTCAGAGAGGTATCGGTGGATGTGGACGGTAGGGTTAGCTTCACACAAGCTGCGTGAGAACGCGGGAATGTTGGTGCTAATAAGTGCTAGGAAAAGGTATATCGTGATGACAATGGCGCGAGCGGAAGCGAGAAATAGCGGGAAGATTTAAAATGGATATGAGCTTATCCATAATATGTCGATATAATTTTTTATAAACCATTATATCGTTTCTATAACGTAAAACAATAGTTATTTGTATCATTAGGCCAGAAACTGAACATTTGCGAGACCGAGTTTTGACAGGCCGAGCTGAAAGCGAGGCCTGCAAATACGAGATCTCGCAAAACAGTTTCTGGGCGTGTGATACACAAGATTTTTTGTACCGACGTCTCCATAAATTCTTCGTATATTTCTCTACACTTTATTTTGTTACATAACCTAAAAAAATGAACATATATATTATTATCGATTTTGCAGTGCAAGTTTAATTATAATTACTTACATTTGAGCTTAAAATGCGTAATTATTTTATATCTATTGAAAATATAACATACAAACATTAGTTATATATATTTTATATACTTTCGCATATTTTTAATGACAGATGGCGGAAACTCAATTGTATCACGTGAAGTTAGTTGTAGTTACAAAACAAACTGGTCCTAAAGTTGGAACTTATAATTAATCTATATGAGATGTCAGTATTGACAGCATATTATTATTTTTATGACAAAATTTAGTTATTTAAGTTACAACAATTAAATATTTAGTCTTAAAATTTGTAAACATTTTGCTAATTCTTGTGTTGAAAATAATCTTAAATTAACATATCACCAGAACAATAATGCCAACTCCTTTTGCCGGCCTAGGTCAGCAACAGTGTATTTCTGGACGATTTTGAGTTCTGTAATACTAGTCATAATGGACGGAGGTACGAAAACTATTTACATACCGCTACACTTAGTAAGGGAGGTATAGGGATCGTTTTAAGATCCCTAGAATCCGATTTTAATCAGCTACCTTTGGTAAGGGAGGTAAAAAATCGCATACCGAGATTTTGGTAAATGAGCATGTTTTAAGGTCTCTAGAATCCAATTTTAACATTTTCACGATGATGTCTGTGTGTCTGTGTGTGTGTGGATCCTCCACTCTAACTCAAATACTATCATTCAAAAAATTTTGAAATCTTGTATTTCAAACTTTTTCAGTATTGATGGAAAGAGCCCATTAGATCTTGGTGAAAATCGAATAACCGGAAATGGCACTTTACTAGAAGCTCAAAATAGTTTTTCTTCGAAAAATACCTTTAATTGTTATTTTTTGAGATTAATGTTATTATAAAAATTAAAGATTAAATTATCTATAGATTTTCAATAATATTTTTCAATATATATTATGGATAAATTTATAAAATTATCTATAATTTAAATCCCAGAGCCTACGTTTTAAACAAACAAAACGCAGTTATTCAAATGTATGTAACTGACAGATAAATATCACTATCAAAGAACTAATCATTTCAAAATAATATTAGTAACGTTTTAAAAAGAAAAAAGTAAATAGAACAATAGAAAAGGAATTCAATACAGTTTCCAGCATAAGTAAATATGTAGGTATGTATTTAGATTAATAAAAATTAACGATTCACAAAAATATTTAAGCTAATTCTCATTAGTGAATTCTATTCTATCCCGGTATTTAAAAATTAATCTTCATTTTATTATAGTTCCGGTGGCTCAATGGTTAGAGCAACGCCTCATGTCATGAGTGCCCTTGGGGCTCTGGGTTCGAATCCCAATAAGGCATGGATATGTGTACTCTGTAAAAAAAGGTAGTTACTTGGATTAGATTCGACTATAATTGAAGAAATAAACTGTCAAAATTAAAGTAAAATTCGCTAATCCAAAAAACTTTATATTTTTTGTGACTCGGGATGTAAATGGTGGGAGGTATTGTGTTAGCCACACCAGATTTTTTTAAATTCAATTACATTACAAAAGCATATAGAAATTCTTTCAACCCTTGTCATTATCGTATATCTCTGAAAGTACCCCGGTGCATCACGTTCGATTGGCTATCCTTCGGCGTGGGAACCAAGTCTCTCCGCGGGGCAGGGACGCGCGGGATTCAAACCTGACACGTGGACACCATGACGATGGGGGACACGGACACCCATGCCTCCTTCACGCTCAGTTCGGACGCGTGTGAATGTAGCTACAGCTAGATGGCGACGGCGGTAACTGCAGCTATCTTCCCCCAATGAGAAAAACAAACACCGATACTCAACGCGACGCACCCAGCTATCTGCGATGTTAATTTATGTTGTAATTATTTTGTTAATTTATTGGTTAGCAATTATGGTCACTCGGTGAGAATTTAATTATAATCACGTATTGATAATTATCAATTGTTTATTTACTAATGAAGTTTAGTAATCAAACGTGTGGATATATGAATCATATTTATATTCTCAAAACAAAAACATGCTTCACCTGCTTAAAATAACCACTACAAATTAATCATTATAATAATTATTTATTGAAATATAAAATACGTAAGATAAGAAAATCATTAAAGTCATTCTTAATTAATTCCTTAAATATCATTATGTTTCAAACTTTGCATTTATAAATAAAATAAATAAATATATCATCGTGGATCACGATATATTTTCCAATGCTGGGTCCACAAATGATATCGGTAATTATGATGACATAATTTAATAAATTTTATTACAATAGCACATTTTCTGTTTTTTGAAAATAATCACTTAGTCTGTATACCTACAGGGTGGTGACTTGGAAGACGCAGCATAGGGGTTTCAACGGTAAAATTTTAATGTAGGGTTATTTGCTCCCCTAATTATTTTAGAGCAAAATTGTATTTAAGTTTTTGCTACAGAAAAAAAATACTGCATTCGAATATGATATTGTTTATAATTTTTCAATATCCGGAACCGTAAAAATAGTGGAAAACAACATTTTGCAAAAATCATTGATGCCATGGAATAAAAATTTAAACAAATATCACATAAACAATTAGCAAATGTCAGACAAGAATTTTGCAACAAATTGGGACATTGTTTAATTATAAATGGTAGTTTCTGATATGTTATTTTATATTATAAATTCATCTGTTTGTGATAGTAAAATAAAAATCCTTTTGCCCAATACATTTTATATCTTTTATTTTAAATAAATTAAGTGTCGTATTTATAGTCACTTCTTAAAGAAATCTTAAATTTCGATCTCGTCAAATTATATTGTTGTAATCAACAATTCCATTGTTGTCATCAACTACAATAAAGGTGTTATCATTTTCCTCGTTTTGAAAATAAGTTTAAATGTCAAGAATCTGTGACAGATATTTGCGCTTTAAATTTTTGTCCATGGCACCAACGATTTTTGCAAAAATGTTATTATTGTTTTCGATTATTTTTACGGTTCCGGAAATTGAAAAATAATAAACAATAGCATATTCGGATGCAGTTTTTTTTTTCTGTAGCAAAAACCTAAATACAATTTTGCTCTAAAATAATTAGGGGAGCAAATAACTGAACATTAAGATTTTACCATTGAAACCCCTATGCTGCGTCGTCCAAGTAACCACCCTAATAAATTCTGTACCTACAGCTCAAGTATTTGAAAAAACTTGTCATTTACAGTAGATACCCATATAATTTGCATTTACAGTTTAGGAGATATCGTTATTTTATTGAAAGCGTGGCTTTCCGGCCGACTAAAACCTCGTTCAAACAAAATTTCTTCAAAATTTTGTTACAATTCCATGCATAGGCGTGCGCAGAACTTTACTTTTACTTTTGTGGGTGCCAAAATGAATATGTATAATTATTATAATAAATAAAGTAATAAATATAAATGGAGTTATTTATTTTATCATTATTACTTCAAAATATCGAGAAAAAATAATAAATAAAATATATATTATAGCAACACGAACAAAATAATAATATAAAAACTTAATATTTTCAATATTACGAGGCCTGTTCTCTTTCCGCTGAGCCTAGTAAAGTAATACAAAATTTACTTGCAAAACACATTTATTTATAATTTTTCAAGGCATTCTCCTCCACAATCAATACATTTTTCCATCCGTGAAAACTAATCTCCAAGGCATTTTCTCCAATCTTCCCGCGTTTGTTTATTTCATTTTTAAATGCGTCAATAGCTTCTTCTGCCAATGTAAAACGTAAACCCCGTAACTTATTCTTTACATGTGGAAATAAAAAGAAATCATTAGATGCCAGGTTTGGACTATAAGACGAATGACCCATTATTTCAATGTTTTGGGCATTCAAATAATTAGTCGTTCGAACAGCAGTGTGCGGCCGAGCGTTGTCTTGATGCAAGATAATCCTTCCCCGTTGACGTTTTTCGCGAACATTTTGGAGAACTTGAGGCAAACAAACGGTTGTATACAGTGTAAACATGTCCAATAATTCCAAAAAATGTGGCGACTCATTTTCAAAGATCCAAACTGCGGACTGTTGCTTTTTTCGAGATCATAGCAGTATACCTCTGTTTCGTCACCTCTAATGAAGTTTTGCATCAAATGAAACGATCCATTGTCAAAGCAGTCTAGTGTTGATCTGCACCATCGCAAACGGTTGTCTTTTTGGCTGGAGTCAAATTGTGGGGAATCCAACAATAACAAAGCTTACGTACCATCAAATGTTGTCTAAAATGGTTTCAATTGCTTTCACGCCAATCTTTTAAGTTGCTTGAATATTCCTGACAGTAACATGCCGGTCCTCTTTAATCATGTTCTGAAGAAGACCAATATTATTTTCGGTAACTGCCGTTTTTGGCTTAGGAGCTCGAAAACTGTCTTTTAAGGAAAGTCGACTACGCTGAAATTCATTGTACCACCGTTTTACGGTACCTAAGGAACACGAATTGTCACCAAATATTCGACGGATTTCCTTAAAATATTCTTGATGGCTTAATCCACGCTTGAAATTGTAAAATATCACAGCTCAATTATGCTCTTTGCTCAATTCAATGATTTCTTGGGGAAAGGATTACTTAAAAATTACGTATTTAAACAACATTCAATTATATTTAATAACCGTCACTATAAATAACCTTGTAAACAACTAGATTAAAATATCAATCAAAATTTGTTTCAAAATATCATAGCCTGCTAGATAGGCTCAGTGGAAAGATAACAGCCCTCGTATTAATATATTAGGGGGTCTATGAATCCATGGATATCATTACAAATGAGCAATATTCATAAAATTTCAAAATAGATTTTACAAATTTCTAAACATGCAAATTAAAATCTGCGTATTCATTTAGATGTAGAATTTCATTACACACATTTTTTATTTGAAACATTTTTGTCTAAAATTAATTGGGAAGGAAAAACTGTTTTCTCATGTTAAACGCCTATGGCCCGCTTTTTAATTAATGTATGTGTCTGTGCATCATAAAATCATGATACCGATATCTGCATAACAACATATTCATTTGACATTTAAAGTGACTCGAAACTATTGAAGAAAGTGTAAAAAGGCGAGTATATTGCTGAGAAAATAAACTAATTGTAGAGTTATGTCTGTACAAATAGATCATAATAGAGTTTGATGGCTCACAAAGGTCCTGTAAATCTTCTTGCTTAAAGTTTACGTAAGTATACAAACAGAGATGCCACAGGCACTCCAAAAATTTCATTATTTAACCAGTTATATACACAATTAAATTTCCGTGGCATATTATGAAGTAAGGGAGACAAGTCGACAGGGGAGTATTGGCCCAGGTTGACCTGTTAAGTAAATCTGTTGTTACTTAATAACAATCCGTGTGCAATGGAGCCTCCCCTGGTGTCTGGGAGTCTGAGAAGTGAACTTCGTGTGACTCAACTGTTTTCACGGGAGGGGAGCAATTGACAATGGCAACCCCTTCCGACATGTCACAACGATTTCTACCGCCTTTCAGATTTCAATCCCCTAATTTTCGGATCGATTAGACGTCCATGTGGACGATTTTGTTTTGTTTAACAGACTGGCCATTGTTTGCGCAGCATGCAAGCTGATCTTTTCAGAACACGCAATCGATAATGTGAATCACAGTATATATTCATTAGCGAATCCGGGGGAAGAAGTACTTGGAGTGGAATATTGTTTGGTTTTGTTTTATTTTAATTGACGAAGAAGGGGTTTCTTTTAGTGACACACACACGACGCTGCTTCCAGCTACATCTAAGTGCCCCTTGTTCTGTATATTTCTTTGTTGGAGAACAATTATTTTTTAACAAGCTATGCATCGGTGCACTTATATTAATAAACATTTAGCAAGCATTTTGTTTGAGTTTAATAACTTGTACTACATGTTTTATTAAATATTTTGTCACATTAATGCTTATGTGGAGTACGATGATCGACTGGTAGCAGAATGGAAAATTGGGCAATGATCGGACACGCAGTCTAATGTAAGTAATTTATTTCCTGGCCTACCTTTCGACTATTACTACAGTCTTCCTCAGGGCTAGAAACGGTCAATGATTATAAACGGTAACGTGGGGATCCCCCATATGACCCAATGGAGATAACAAATTGAAATTTACTAAATATATTGTATTTATATAATTTATATAATTTAAAACGTTCTGTCGTTGAAGGTGTACCGCACACCCATTTTTGGGTATGAGGATGGTGTGATTTTAAAAAGGGTGGAAATTTTTAAAAAATTCAAAATTCTGAAAATTTGTGTTTAAGTAGTTTGAAGGATGTAGATTTAAGATTTTAAAACCACAGGTCGATATCTCTTTTCTTGTCCGAGATATTCGTCCTCAAAACTGCCATTTTTTGGGTCACATCCCAAAAATGGTCAGTTATACACCGCTGGCGATATCATCATTAGATTCTACGAGCAAAATTGCACAAGCATAGGTACCAATTTTCATAATTTTTGAACAACTATTACAATCTCCAGAAGGAAAAGTCTGAAAATGGCCAAAAATCGCAAAAAATCTAAGGTGTACCCCTTGCGATTTTTTCAGGTTTTGACAATTTTAAGGAATGTTTAATAATTAATGTATCCCTTGGAATATTTTGATGAAAATTGGTATACTTATGTTTTTTGGTACGAGGAATTTACTGGTGAGGTCGTTGAAGGTGTACCGCACACCCATTTTTGGGTATAAGGATGGTGTGATTTAAAAAAAGGTGGAAATTTTAAAAAAAATAAAAATTCTGAAAATTTGTTTTTAAGTAGTTTGAAGGGTGTAGATTTAAGATTTTAAAACCACAGGTCGATATCTCTTTTCGTGTCCGAGATATTCGTCCTTAAAACTTTGCTCAAAAATGCCCATTTTTGGGTCATATCCCAAAAATGGTCAATTATACACCGCTGGCGATATCACCATTAGATTCTACGAGCAAAACTACATAAGCATACCAATTTTCATAATTTTTGAACAACTATTACAATCACCAGAAGGAAAAGTCTGAAAATGGCAAAAAATCGCAAAAAATCGAAGGTGTACCCCTTGCGATTTTTTCAGGTTTTGACAATTTTAAGGAATGTTTAATAATTAATGTATCCGTTGGAATATTTTGATGAAAATTGTTATACTTATGTTTTTTGGTACGAGGAATTTACTGGTGAGGTCGTTGAAGGTGTACCGCATACCCATTTTTGGGTATGAGGATGGTGTGATTTAAAAAAGGGTGGAAATTTTAAAAAAATTAAAAATTCTGAAAATTTGTTTTTAAGTAGTTTGAAGGGTGTAGATTTAAGATTTTAAAACCACAGGTCGATATCTCTTTTCGTGTCCGAGATATTCGTCCTTAAAACTTTGCTCAAAAATGCCCATTTTTGGGTCATATCCCAAAAATGGTCAATTATACACCACTGGCAATATCACCATTAGATTCTACGAGCAAAACTACATAAGCATACCAATTTTCATAATTTTTGAACAACTATTACAATCTCCAGAACGAAAAGTCTGAAAATGGCCAAAAATCGCAAAAAATCGAAGGTGTACCCCTTGCGATTTTTTCAGGTTTTGACAATTTTAAGGAATGTTTAATAATTAATGTATCCCTTGGAATATTTTGATAAAAATTGATATACTTATGTTCTTTGGTACGAGGAATTTACTGGTGAGGTCGTTGAAGGTGTACCGCACACCCATTTTTGGGTATGAGGATGGTGTGATTTAAAAAAGGGTGAAAATTTTTAAAAAATTAAAAATTCTGAAAATTTGTTTTTAAGTAGTTTGAAGGGTGTAGATTTAAGATTTTAAAACCACAGGTCGATATCTCTTTTCGTGTCCGAGATATTCGTCCTTAAAACTTTGCTCAAAAATGCCTATTTTTGGGTCATATCCCAAAAATGGTCAATTATACACCGCTGGCGATATCACCATTAGATTCTACGAGCAAAACTACGTAAGCATACCAATTTTCATAATTTTTGAACAACTATTACAATCTCCAGAAGGAAAAGTCTGAAAATGGCAAAAAAATCGCAAAAAATCTAAGGTGTAACCCCTTACGATTTTTTCAGTTTTTGACAATTTTAAAGAATGTTTAATAATAAATGTATCCGTTTGAATATTTTGATGAAAATTGATATACTTATGTTTTTTGCTACGAGGAATTTACTGGTGAGGTCGTTGAAGGTGTACCGCACACCCATTTTTGGGTATGAGGATGGTGTGATTTAAAAAAGGGTGGGAATTTTAAAAAAATTAAAAATTCTGAAAATTTGTTTTTAAGTTGTTTGAAGGGTGTAGATTTAAGATTTTAAAACCACAGGTCGATATCTCTTTTCGTGTCCGAGATATTCGTCCTAAAAAATTCGTGTATTACCTCCCGCTACCCTTGGTAAGGGAATTTTGAAACCTTGTATTTCTACCTTATTCTAATATGGCAAGAGACCATTAGATTTGGATGTACTAATATCAGATAACCGGAATTGGCATATTACTTGAAGCTCAAAATAGGTTTTCTTCGAAAAAGACCATCAAATGTTTTTTTTTTCAAGATTTGTGTTATTATAAAAATTAAAGATTATTAATTTGCATAAACACTATATTTTATGGATAAATTTATAAAATTATCTATCTAAGCAAATCTCCTTGGTTACACAGTTCATATCGCAAATGTATGTAACTGACAGATAAATATCAAAATGTCACTGTTAAAGAACTAATCATTTCAAATCAATAATAATAACGTTTTAAAAAGAAAATAGTAAATTAAATAGCGGGAGGTTTTGTGTTGGCCACATCAGATTTTTTAACTCTATATCCATTTTATATGAAGTATAAAATATATTCAAATCGTATAGAGAATAAAATATTCTTTAATATTTATAATAACATTAAATACGGAAATATATATATATATATATATATATAAATATATCATCACGGCATATTACCCATTGCTGGGTGTGCCAATCTGCTTGGTACACAGATTTCGGTAATGATGATGACATATTTGTACCGTATGGGCGTTTACCAGGCGTCACCTCACGGGCACTCATTGCTGGCGTGGAGAGTGCAACAAAGGGGTCAATTTTCAGCCATTTAAAATTTGAAATATTTGGCGCCGGTCAGAATCGAACCTGGTTTCCCAGATTCGTGACCAAACACTCAGGCACGCGACCACGAGACCCCATATTTAACAGTGTATTTTTTTCAAGATCTTTGATCGGATGCTGAACCACAAACGGTTATCTAACGTACACAGTCCCATTTATTCATTTAGAAATCCAGGTTTGTATTAAAAATTAATGGAAATATAAACGTAATTGTTTTAATTTTGATTGACTGGTTGTAAATTTTTATGTTAAAAAATTCGCATGTTTGAAAACATCGTGAAAATCTGAAAACACCAGAAACTAATAAGTTAAATCGTACTTGTTACGAAGTTTTGAAATATAATTTTAATTAAATGAACTTCACAGATACAGCACTTAATTCACTACATAATAACATTCAGCTAGGCGTTATTTATACTGACTTTGCGAAAGCCTTTGACAAAGTCGACCACTCTATATTACTAAGTAGGCTCCATTTTGATTTTGAATTCTCTGATGACTTGCTACAATTCACGTCTTCATATCTGAGAAATCGGGAGCTTTGTGTTCGTGTTGATGGTATTACTTCTAAATGTTATTACGCAACCTCTGGTGTCCCGCAAGGGTCTAATTTAGGGCCATTACTATTTCTTCTCTTCATCAATAGCATCACTAATATTATTCAACATTCCAACGTTCTTTTATATGCAGATGACTTGAAATTTTTGAGAATTGTTAACAATGCTAATGATTGTGCTTTATTTCAAAATGACATTAATAATGTTCTTGATTGGTCTTTAGCCTCTAAGCTTTTATTTAATATTAGTAAATATAAAATTATGACCTACTCTTTAAAGCAAACAACTATACCGTTTAACTATCAAACGAATAACACAATTTTGGAGCGAGTAACTTTATTCAAAGATTTAGGAATTCTGTTCGATCCTAAACTTAGCTTTATTCCCCATTTTAATGATATTCGAAAAGCTTCTTACAGAATTCTTGGCTTCATAATTCGTAATACACAATCGTTTTATAATTGACAGACCCTCAAATCTTTGTATTTTGTGCGTAGTATACTGGAATATGGATTACAAATTTGGAATCATGTATATATTGAACATGTACAAGCTCTGGAGTGTATACAGAAAAAAATTATTAGGTATTGTTGTACTAAATTCCACCATCGTCGCATTGATACGTTCTATAATTACTCCAATTGTATAATTGAGTTCAATGTTATTGCTTTGGACTGCCGTAGAAAAATCCAATCATGTTTATATCTCTATAAACTTGCAAATAATCTAATTGATGATGCTCATTCGCTAGCTTGCCTTAATTTTGGTGTACCTCGCTTAGGCTCTCGGCGTAAATTAACCGTCATATACAGCACCCCTAGAACAAACTATGAACTTCGATCACCAATTAGACAGTTGTGTGCTACATTCAACACTGTGTCCATATACAATAACAATCTTGACCTTTCCTATGATACTCAGCCTAAATTTGGAAAACAAATTATGAACTATTTCTTGTCTGATCTTTAACAATTAAATTGAGGTATTTCTATTTCTAATATTGTCACTTCATTATTTCAAATTTTTCTTGTAACTACATTGTATTTATCCTTGTTTTTGTCAATAATCCTCTGTAATTAATAAATAAATAATAGTACATTAAAACACAAGTATCATAAGGCAATCTGTTAACGTACGAGTCCAAGTTTGGAAAACGAGCCGCCAGGCTAGTTTTACAAAGGACGAGTGCGTCAACAGGCCTTATGATATATGTTTTTTATACTATTTTTTCTATTGAGGTAATTTTACAATTAGATTTTTTAAAAAAAAGGACTTGTCAAAAGTATGAGTTGGTGTTTTTTTATCAATTATGTTGGTAGCGCTTCCCGCTAAAAATTGAAATTTCACGTTTTGACAGTTTGTGTATCTTGTGATTTTGTCTGATAGTTTACATTAAAACATTGTATCAGGCATTATACAATTATGAAAGAGGAAAACCAATACATACAATGAACTCCAAGGTTTATTAATGAACCATCCTGATTTGAGATATCGGTGGTTCGTGTTGGTTACTATCATAAATAAAACTTGAATATGGGATTGAAGGACGTTACGTGGACCATCGAGCCTTTTTATTGAGAAAACAACATATAAATAAAACTCTTTAAATAATGAAATACTTTAATGAACAATTTATTATTTATTAATTACTTTCTACTATTTTGTCAACACTCACTGCTCAGTTGCACAGATAACGGCAACAGCTGTTCTTACACTTTTTAATACAAAACATATATGGCATATATTCGATAGTTCGCTACAACGTGGAACTGGAAATCATGGATTAAAACGTCAACTTTTCATATTTGTTTGCTAGTAGCCGCCACAAATTGAGTAGACAATGTCAACATTTTCAAGTAACGTGCATCATACATTTCATAACCTGCATGGAATAACAATACATTCAATTCAAAATTGCATTACCATAAATGTAAATTGTAATAAATAAAACTTACCGTTTTAATTATTTTGACAAAGTAAACCTGAGCGCATTGTTTCTTGTTTCATAATTTTTTAGTTGAAATTTTAACTTCACAGATTCTTATTCTTTCTTAACTAACACAGCTATAGTTATAAATTTATTTTCTTCTAGTCCTATCACCTAGAGAAAGGATAAAAATCCTCAATTAGAAATAATATTTACCATTTTGAGGTTATCTGTCAGTTATGAAAGCATGACTACCACCTCTAGAATACAAAAGGCGCCAAAAACAGTACGTTTATAGATTTTCTAAACGTCGTGTTTTCAGTGAAAACCAGTGCTTTTATAGAAACATAAGAACACCGAAATAGAAAAATAAATTTTGTTGGCTAAACATTTATAAATTGAATTATTGATCATTGTGAGTTTTCACATTGTTCGTTTAGGAATTAAAATGAGCATAGCATAATATCCTTTGGTAGGTCGTTAGCGCAAAGCGATCAGTTCAGTTCAGTTTGTACACCTATCGTGTTATTCGTGTAAACGGCGTGACGTGAACATTGCGATGTATGTTGACGATATTATTAGCTCAAACCCCGCAAGTGCCCGTCTGGTTGGAGTCGCCCCTTTGTCGCACGGAATTAGTGTAGACTGTGTTCCTCTCTAGCGCGTCTAATTTTACCCGTGGTGTGGGTACACCACGCACTGAAAAATAAAACCGGCGCGACGCGCACATGTCCGCAGCAACACCCTCCTCAATCCAACATTGTCGCCGTAATTATTTATCAGCGTTTAAAGATGGAACTACTGCTGCGAGATTGACGGCTGGGGATGCGAGTAAGACACTGATGAACGTTTCCAACTCAACTGATTTTAATGTGTTTTTTTTTTTTTGTCAGAGGTGCATGTATTATAATTTGGAGACACAAACTGAATCTGTTCTTTTTGATACTAGCAATTTAACCAAATTTATACAATATTCTATAGCTATACAAATAACATAACATACAAATAAGAAAAGAATTAATTAATTATATATTTATTATATGTGTCGTAGCGTCTTTTTTATAAAACTCTTATTTATTTTATGTCTCACTAAAGTATTATGAACTGTTTATTGCAAGGATACGGCGTACATAAACATACCTATAACAACCGGGGCATTATTTGAGGGCATAATAGTTCATTATGTCCTCATTATAATCCGATCATCGTTTATGGACTTTAAATTAGAAATAATATGAACGGTATATAATGAAAATTATTTTCTTTTTACCTCTCGCTAACAGAGGTATTGAATTTTAGTGAATAAGCACGTTTTAAGGTCTCTAGAATCCGATTATAACATTTTTACGATCATGTGTGTGTGTGTGCGAGCGTGCGTGGTGTGTGTGTGTGTGTGTGTGTGTGTGTGTGTGTGTGGATATGTGTGTGTGTGCGTGTGCTTTTGCGTGTGTGTGTGTGTGTGTTGGATCCACGATTTCTCAAATACTATAAGAATTAAGACATTTTTAACTACGGATTCCTCAATCTAACAATGATGGGAAGAGTTGATTAAGTTTTGGTAACAATTGGACAACCGGAAGTAGTAGTTACAAGAAAAAAATACTTATATTAGAGAACGTTAAATTCTTTATTCGATAAATATAAATTCATTATTATATCTTCTACAGATTTAGAGATAAAGAAATGCATATAAAATAATTTGGTGTAAAAAATCTCAGATCAAACTACTTCAAGGCAAGAAATTCAAATGTTTGTAATTGACACATAAATGTCACTATCTAAAATATTTGTATGCCACTGTCAAATATATTTGTACATCATTAAGAAAATAAAAGAGACAACAACGCAAAAGAATATAAAATGGATTTTGCGAAAAAATAACGAATATAAAGAAAAAGAAAAGGAAAGTAAAAAAAGAAAATTTCAGGATATTGAATATAAAGAAAATATATGTATTGTACATAATTTTTATTAAAGTATCCCATAGATTTTGCAAATATATTTGAGAATTATTTTGTAGTGAGACATGAATATACAGACTGTCTCACAACTCGCGCCCCAGAGCGAATGAGGAAACAGGAGACTGCACTCGGATGTGTAATTTCGAAGAAAAAAAAATCTAGCTTAAAAGATATTCGAGAAAAGACGTCTTAAAATTGACCAATCAGAGACCTACACCTTTAACGTGTGTTTGCCGTAATTTTACGGTACTAGGGTTTTATACAAATCAAATCTTCTTTAAAATGTGTGGGCGACTGTAGTTTTCGAAAAATGTCAGTGTCAAAATAAATTTGAGAAGGTGAATAAAAAAGGCAAATTCTTACCATGTATTCAGCCACTGATTACTTAGAAATAATCATAATTTACGGAGAATGTGGACGTAACGCCAGAGAGGCAGTCTATTCGGAACGTTTTCCGGATAGAAATCTTGCTAACCTAAATTTGTTGACAGTGAAAAGTCAACTCTAAAGTGTCAAAATTACAGTAAGTCAAACAAATTTTGTAACTCACCAGTAGTATTTTTAAAATCTAGCAACCAATTTTATTTTGTAATAATATCATCACACCTCAAGATATCCTTCCGGGATTGGTGGATTAAAAAGTCTTGTAACTCCGTTATGCAAGCAGCCGCAAATTATTTTCTTCTATTTGTTGGCAACCTATTGTCGTCGGCAAGTGTCAGTTTCGTCTGGGGCGCGAGTTGTGAGACACCTGTATGTATTTGTATTTAAAAATATTTTTTGTTTTATGCGTACAACCAGGTAAAATATCTAGCGGAGGTTATGTGCTGGCCACATCAGATTTTTCATCTTATCCCTTATATTTGTAAGGGCCACTTTTACATGTACGGTATAAACCAAGTATAACGTTATTCCTTAGATACCACAACAAAATGTCTTTACATTCCTCGGATAAACTATAGATAGGATAAATTAAGGTGTTACCATAGAAATACTTATCCAATGCTTATATCATCGGACAAACCTCGTATAAAGTTATACTTTTATATCATTGGTCAATATTTTTGACATAATTTGTCACATATTTTTGACATTACACAAATTTTGTGTAAAATGTTTAAACGAAAGCGTACGACTAGTTATTCGTCATTTGAAGCCGAGACTCTTGTAAATTTAGTTAGAGTTCCAAAATATAGTTGATAAGTATTTTATTTACAGTGAAAAAAGAAAAATATATAATAAAAGTACATATTCAATTACTGAAATTTTATAATGCAAAAATACAGATTGCATATCAATTAGTAAAAAGGAAGATGCATGGAACAATTTAAATCTTCTTATAAATTCTTTGTCTGTCAGATCATTTAAATAATTGTGCCTGTAAAATGAAGATCTTTTCACACATTTCAGCATATTAAACACTATTATTACCTTTCTTTAATTTTTTTGGTTCTCTCATTCTATCCATTCGGATTAATAATCCTTTATCACTATCAGACTCATGTAAGTAATTCATTTTTTGTGAAATGATTACTGACATGTGTCAATTTCATGTACAATCAAGTAAAAAATTCACTTATTCCAGGAATAGTCATTCCGTTGCTAAAGTATACATGTAAAAGCCATTTATATTTATACCTCCGATAAATCTAGGGATAAATTTATTCCTCGGATAACTATTCCATCACTTATACCGTATATGTAAAAGTGGCCCTAAGTTGCCTTAATTTTTTATGTCATTTATTTAGAAAATTAGCGGGATCAAAATTAATTGAATTTCTTCATTTTTATCTCGGTTGATTACTCGAACAAGATTGGTTATTTTTTCTGGTTTAGAACAAGTAAAAGTGTAACGAAACAAGTTAAACGGCTTTTCTTACAAAGTACAGTAATTGAAAATGAATGAGACAAAACGATTTAAGTGTAATATCAATTAGATTATTCCATCCATGCAAACAGATCAATGAAACATACCTCCTCGAAGAAATATGATGAATTATGGAGTAAGTTGTCCTAGTTACAAGACAAAAACTAGTTGCGTACATGAATGCGTATTCAACACAGGCGTGCGCACGGTGGGTGCCATGGGTGCCACGGCACCCCCTAATATATATTGAGCCTATCTAACGGGCTATGATATTTTGAAACAAATTTTGTTTGACATTTTAATCTAGTTGTCTAGAAATCAACGAATTGAGCAAAAAGCATTATTGAGCTGTGATTTTTTACAATTTCAAGCGTGGATTAAGCTATCAAGAATATTTTGAGGAAATCCTTAGAGTGTTTGGTGACAAGTCGTGTTCCTTAGGTACCGTAAAGCGGTAGTACAACGAATTTCAGCGTGGCCGACTTCCTTAAATGGCAGATTTCGAGCTCCTAAGCCAAAAACGGCAGTTATCGAAAAGAATATTGGTCTTGTTCAGAACATGATTAAAGAGAACCGGCATGTTACTGTCAAGAATATTCAAGCAACTTTAAAGATTGGTGTGAAAGCAATTGAAACCATTTTGGACCCACAAGCTTTGTTCTCGTTGGATTCCCCACAATTCGACTCCAGTCAAAAAGACAACCGTTTGAGATGGTGCAGATCTACACTAGATCGCTTTGACAATGGATCGTTTCATTTGGTGTGCAACTTCATTAGAGGCGACGAAACATAGGTATACTACTATGATCTCGAAAAAAAGCAGTAGTTCGCAGTTTGGGTCTTTGAGAATGAGTCGGCTCCAACAAAAGTTATTCTCGAAAAAAGCCCCAACAAAAAGATGGTCGCCACATTTTTTGGAATTATTGGACATGTGTGCACTGTATCACTGGAGGATCGTCGTACTGTTAATGTTGAATGATACACTACCGTTTGTTTGCCTCAAGTTCTCCAAAATGTTCGCGAAAAACTTCAACAGGGAAAGATTATCTTGCATCAAGACAACGCACACTGCTGCTCGAACGACTGATTATTTGAATGCCCAAAAAATTGTAATAATGGGTCATTCGCCGTAGTCCAGACCTGGCACCTAATGATTTCTTTTTATTTCCACGTGTAAAAAATAAATTACGGGGTTTGAAATAAAGAAAAAAACGTAGGAAGATTGGAAAAAATGCTTTAGAGACTGGTTTTCAAGGATGCAAAAATGTATTGATTGTGGAGGGGAATGCCTTGAAAAATTATAAATAAATGTGTTTTGCAAGTAAATTGTGTATTAGTTTACTAGGCTCGGCGGAAAGAGAACAACCCTCGTAATATTGAAAATATTACGTTTTTAATATTATTATTTTCAAGTAATAATGGTAAAATCAATGACTCCATTTATATTTATTACTTTATTTATAATAATAATTGTACATATTCATTTTGGCACCCACAAAAGTAAAGTTCTGCGCACGCCTATGGTATTCAATATCGGTTTCTAAACATGACGAGCTACTAGCAAACATATCTAGATTGCCATGATTTGATTGACACTACTCCACTTGCATGTATTAAGCCAACCGCGATGGCGACGGGAGATATCGGGAATCGAATTCCACTTCATGTGATGGTGATGGTGAATCGTGCCGGTACGTCACACGATTTCACTAGAAGACACGCCGTGTGAAATGCTAATGCGTTCTTATTTGTATCATCTGCGTTTTCCTTAACAATGGAGAGTTCACAGGCGAAAGCTGTCGATCAGACAACAACTCGGCCTACGGTTACATATTCTGAATGGTTGAGATCGGGATGATGAATGCAGATGTACACGACGTGAGTGAATATTGAGATCAAGTAGGTATTAATTTATTTACCTACCTTTACATTTATGGGGTAAAAATGAAATATGATTTTGGGTAATGGTAATAATGAATCACATTGCTTAGGTAGATATAGATATCTACAGTTTTATTTCTTTCTGGGGAACCGGGTTCGATCCCAACAGATGCCAAAAGAAACTTTTGAGTTTTAAATGGCACAAAAATTATCCCTGTGGTGCACTCTCTCCGCAAGCAATGAGTGCCCGTGAGGTGATATACGGTACAAATATGTCATCATCATTACCGAAATCTATATACAAATAGATTAGCATACATTTATCTTTCTTTCATTTCGTATTTTAAAATTGATCAGTAACTTAAAATTTTTAAAAATACAACATTGCTCATTCTCAGCGCCAAAAAATTATTCTGTGGTAAAAGATTGGTCGAAACGGTTTCGATTTGGGCAGGAATCCTTGGAAGATGACGTCAGAACAGGAAGAACGGCGGACGAGGTGACGGACGACAATATTGCCCTTATTGAAAATCTAGTACATTATAGGCGACAGACGCTTGAAGGTGAAAGAAATATTTATTTATTTATTTATTTATTTATTTATTTATTTATTTATTTATTTATTTATTTATTTATTTATTTATTTATTTATTTATTAATATTAGGGAAACCAACAGTATAACCAATAATAGGTTTCCACTATAAATAATACAAATTAACAAAAATATTGTACAATATTATGATTCAATCATTAAATCTAACTATCTAAGTTTATTAACAATTTAACGCATTTTTGAATTTATTTATAGACAAAGAAAAAATATCTATGTGCTGGTAATCTTTGTTATATACTTCCATAATTCTGTTTAAAGGACTATTTTTATAATTATTTGTATTACATTTTGGTATGTAGAACAAACTTTTATTCCTTGTGTTGGATTGTGGAACGTGAAAATTTAATAAATTAATAATATTGAAATTATCCAAAAGATTATTAAGGACTTTATACAACAAGAGCATGTCAGCAATAGTTCTTCTCTTTTCTAATGTTTGAAGATTTAATTCATTTAAGATTTCGAGATAATTTACTTTATCAAAAGGGAATTTATATTTTAACATATTTATGAACCTTATCTCAAATAACGGGGCTTTCCGATACAATCATTCGTCGAATCATCCACGATCATTTAGGCATGAATAAAGTTAGTGCAGGGTAGATCCCCAAACATCTCTCAGCAGTTCAGCGCCAACGTCGTGTTGAATGTGCTTAAAACGTTTTGAAGCTATGTGATGCAAACCCAACGGAGGTGTTGAAGACAATTGTCACAGGAGATGAATCTATGGTTCTCTACTATGATCCTTTATTTAATAGGGAGTCGATGGAATGGAGGCGAAAAGGAGAAACACCGCCAAGAAAGTTCAGGGTCTGCCAGTCGACAAAAAAGGTGATGGCTACGATCTTTAGGGATTGTGAGGGCATTCTTTTTATAGACTTTAAACAACTTTAAACAAATTGATCATCCTCCTTATAGTCCAGATATGTCCCCCAGTAGTAGTCTATCTGTTAGGAAATTTGAAAAAGGACCTTCGAGGGCGCCATTTCAGTGATGACAAAGCAGTGAAGGCTGCAGGTTGGGTACATTTTGAAGACAAACCAAAGGAATATTTTTTTAGGGGTATTGAATTGTTACTGAAACGTAATAAGTGCATTTGATGTCAGGGGGGCCTATATTGAAAAATAAAATTTAATTGTAATTCTACAACGTTTCTTTCTAGTCAGGCCGGAAATTTTTGTGCTGCCCTCGTATCATATATTTACTTGAAGTAATTTTTACATGTATAAGTGACAATGTTACGTAACTTCGAAATGTCTGTGAGTTCTCGTTGTTATGTATCAGATATATTTGTGTTTGCTGGGATAGATCTAAAAAAATATGGAATATGTAAATAAGTAATATTTATATTCTATTCTTGCACCTAAATAATCAAATTTAATCAAAAATAAACAACTCTTAAATTCCTTCAGCCTTTACCCAAGAAACTCATTTACGAAATTTTTAAAAAAATTCATAATTTTAATATGTATAATTTAATACACATCAATTCCAAATTTTTAAACCGCAAGACAATATCTCTTTTTATTCTTGAGATATTTACATTTAAAATTATACCCACTTCTATGTACGAGTAAGCTTGAATTCCAAGGAGTCCTAGATTTTTTTGTGGTTTTTGGCCATTTACAATTATTTGGGTCTAGTCATTGCTAGACATAATATCCATTGTTTGTTTTATTTAAATTATTATTTGTGTAATTTTGTCCATAAAATCGAATGATGAAGTCACCAGGCCTGTACCATCCATTTTTGGGCATTATTCCAAAAATGGATTTTTTGGGGTTCAACTTTGAACGCAAATATCTCAGGAACTATAAAATATATTAATTTATTGCTTAATAGGTAAGATAAATTATTGTTTGAATATTTTAAAACTTTATAATCAAAAATCTAGAAAAGTTTTTGGACGTAGAGAATAAATACAACTTCTGATGAATTATACTCGACATGACAAAATGTAAACGAATATTGTAACCAGCCTGTTCTTGTAATACCATTATATAAAACCGTCCTAACATGCATACACTGTAACCGTAGCAGTAGCTTAACAGTTGCTTTGCTTGTCGCTAAACACCCGTGGAATTGATTTGCTTAAGAATACAATCAAGATTTTGACTTGTCGTACAAGTCTTTATAATTCATTTCACAGTGGTGGTTGAGTTTTTCAAGGGTAATAAAGAGTTGTTTGACATGTTTGCGCGACTGTAGGGGGTTGATTAGCGCTGTGATTGTTAGTGTTTTGTCTGGTAGTGTAGGTAGTCTTCCGCAGTTGTGTGGTTTATCCCGATAAGTGATTTTCCTGT